>JANPWX010000089.1:2075489-2143207 GCA_024734555.1 Trochalopteron elliotii | reverse complement strand
TTCAGTGCACAGCCTGGCCCCGCTCCTGTCTCCGCGTTCAGTGCACAGCCTGGCCCCGGCCCTGCTCGGGGATGTTCCGCACACACTCTGCACCCGGTGCCAGCTCCCACCCCTGCTCCCTGCGCAGCCCGGCAGGTTCCTCTCCCGGCTCTCTTACCGGGCTGCCCAGCCTCCTCGGCTGGTCGGTTTCCTGGAGCCTTCTGCTTTTCCCAGCCGTCTGCGTTGCCCACCTGCAGCTCCTCGTCTTTCTCCCAAATCTCCTCCAGCCTCCATACAATCATAGAATCATCCATGCTGGGAGAGACCTTTCAGATCATCCAGTCCAAATGTCCACCCAGCACTACCGCTGTAACCCCTAAACCACTTCACCCAGCACCAGATCCAATGGTGACTTCAACACACCTCTGGGCAACCTGTTCCAATGCCGGAGCACCCTAACAGTGAAAAATTTGTTTCTAATAGCTTACATGAATGTCCCCTGTCCCAGCTTAAAGCCATTTCCTTTAGTCCTATCATGCTAGGCATGGCAAAAGTGACCTGCCCCCACCTCACTGCAACCTCCCTTCAGGTGGTTGTAGAGGGCAGTGAACTCTCCCCTGAGCCTCCTCTTCTGCTGTACCTCCCATCACCTCTCCACACTGTCCTATCTTTGTCCCTCTGGGTCCCATTCTCACCCTCTGCTCCCCCCGCCTGACAGGCTTCTTCCTTGCTGCCCGCACTCCGTGCCATCTTCCACTCAGAAAGGGGTGCTAAAGCAGAGGACTTCAAATCCACCAGGAAAACCTGACAGATCACAGGCACCCACATTCTTAGTGGGGGAAGGTTCTTTCCCACCATGGAAATTGTGACAGCGGTGGCAGGTCACTTTCATATGGTGGCATTTGCTCCAGTCAGGCTTCACCAGAGCAACCCAGAGACCATTACAGCTTGAATAAACCACCGAGAACATGCTGAGCCTGCAACAAGAGGTTGAATTGCCTGAGCAGATGAACACGTGTGTGTAACAGTACCTCTGCTCCCAGCCTCTCGCAACGTCAACGGGGCTTTTGTCATTCAATTCATTGAGGCTTTTGTTTCTCGTGGGAGCTTCCCATTTCCAAGCCCATACAGAGCTCTCACTCAATGGGAAGGACAGATAGAGGTTTGGTAGCATCTTTCACATTGGCTGGTGTTTGTATGCATAGCTAAATCCTCCCAGAGTGACAGGACTGCTAAACATGCATGCAGAAATTTAATATAAAAGTTTGCTCCTGAAAAGCTGATAATCATTTGGGGGAAATCAAATCTAAAAGCTTAGTGCTCCTTCCTCCAGCCTCTTTTTTCTGCCTTACAGATTTTGCAGCTAATAATCTGAAGAATTAACTTGTGTTTAAAGAAATCACACAATAGCTGTAGGTTTTCAGGAATGCTTGTTGCTACTTAAAGTTAATTTCATTACATTCAATTTTATGAATTCTAGTATTGAGCTCCCATGGACTGACAAGGCAAATGTCAGGTTTCTGAGATTTGTTTTTCAGTTTGCCCAAGAACTATTAGACTGATGAAATCCATTGCAAGAAATCCCATCTACTCTGTTTCTTGTTAAGTTTCTTAGTTATAGTCCAGTGGAGAGACTTCAGAATGTTGGACTCACATCCCTTTAACTAGAGCAGTAGTGCCAAATAATCATTATCATCGTAATTTTCATTATTTCATTGGAATTTTCACTGAAATAAAAAGTCACTATTTTGACAATATTTACAGATATCTATTAATCTTCTCAAAGCATTTGTGAGTAGAAATCCTGACTAAGATTTCACAAATACCTTGCATATTCACATAAATGTCACGTGCAGTGCTACTTTTCCTCCTTGTTATGAAATATTTAATAAACCAGTCAAAAGCCAGACACTACAGTGATTTGAATCAAGTGGCCAGTCACGTATCACAGACGATGAATGGCCAAATACACAGACATAATCATTCTAGAAAAAAAGAACACCCATAAGCAGCTGAAACGTGTTTCTGTGAAATATTCATAGGCTTGTGGTGATTTATTGTCATGTCTGCTTCAGAATAACCTGCAATGGGAAAAATAGCATAATCTGATAAACTTTTCATGCAAAACAGTTCATTTGTTATTCCTGGAGTAAGAAGTTTATAGACCCACATCTGTTTAAGCACATCATCTATACAGGGTAGGGATGTGTTTTCCTTAATGCAAGGTTTTACAGGGGGTACCTGTTGGAAGCAGTGTGAATGTGCTAATGGCAGAGACAGTCCCTTCAGGTGCCCAGGCATAGGTGCCTAGTGCAATTTTGGACAGTTTATGTTGCCCAAGACATCTGCACAAGGCTGGTAGGTACAACGTGGGATCTAGAAGAAGACGCTGCCTGGTCTGAACTTGAGCTTCAATGTAGTGTCACTCAGTTATATTGCCCAAATCACTTCTGATGTGACCATTCAGGGAATAAATCAGCTTTTACAGACACAGGCAGAGGATAGGCTCACAGCTGGGAGCTAGAACAGTTGAGTCACCCTTTACAGTTCAATAGACAGAGCTGTATCTCGAACCTGAAACAAACATTGGAATATTTCCAACTCATATGTCCTCTCTTCACGTCACCTTCTACGCTTGGGCTATAGCTCTCCCTGTATGTGCAGCCTCTTTGGATGAGAAAATACCAGAGGGTTGGGCCCCGGAAGGTGACTCCACCCAGCAGAGTCACTGATGTGGCTGCTCATGAACATCAACACGTGGGACTGCAGCACTTCAAGCCTTGCTCAGCTGAAGTCAACTAGACCTGCTGGCTTCTTTGTTGTGGGTCTCTGCGTGAGGCTGCCTCAGCTCTTTTGGACATTTACTCAATGCCTCTGGTCTCCCTTGCTTTTCAGTACCTCTATGTGCTGCACAAATTGTGGACACTTGTGCTCTTATCCTTTCCACAACAGGACAGAGAGAAGAATCTACAAAAGCTGTTGGTAGGATTTTCCTGGGATTTAGCCAATCAGATCTTTTTAAATGTCAGCTTTGTGAAATGCTTTTGGTGAGGGTAGTGGGACACACAATCCCACAGGATGTGGCAGTGAGCCTGTGGTATAATCACAGCTCACCAGAGCACGCGGGCCAACCAGCCAGTATGTAAAACTGGATGAGCACCAGTGATTCCAGTCTTGTAAGAGGTAATAAGCAACATCCGTGGAGTGTGCTGCTGCCTAATCATCCTGGCAAGGAAAACCGTTTCAGCCAAAAACATCAGTGAGGCCATTTGGGACTGAAGGCACCATGGAACTCTCTGCACATCCGCTCAGCATATGCAAAAGAGCTGAACGAGGGACTTTGAAAGTGCTATATGCCTCAAACCTCTCTTACAAATTCATGTAATTCACTAAAGAAATTATACATATTCATGTCATTTTACCTCAGGACTGTGAATTTGTTTGGAGGGGATAAATGCTTTCTTGCCTCCAAAGAGCAAGATTTCATTAAACTGTCTATCTTTTGGAAAAAGCAAGCAGTGACCCCAATCTCTGCAGTACCTGGCAGCCAGTAATAGCTATATCATGGTCAGTATCTGCCCTCTAGTAGCAATTTTTCATATACCAATGTCGAACACATGCAGGAGTAAAATAAAAGAAATAAATCTGCTGCTGAGACTGAAATGACTTGTGCCTACGAGGTGGTGAGGACATTGGGTGTTCTGAAAGCACAGCTCTGATCCCAGTGTTTCACTCCTTAAGCCCAAGGGCTGGGTGATTGCTGGTGTTGCCAAAGAAGGTTAAGGCTTTGTCTATCTTGTTGCAGGTAAGATGAGGTGAAATGAGCACATGTGCTGTTAAACAGACTATTCTGTACAAAGAGAGATCAAAAAAGACTTCTAAGGATGACAGTTAAAATTACCCACTAGTTTCATGGTGATACTAAGAGAACAAGGAGACTTCCCAGTCCCACAAGCAGGGCACCAAGCCCTGCTTCTGCTGCTAGCAGTTGGATCCCACTTAGCACAGAAGTGAGCAGCATGTGGTAACCACACTAGCATGACAGCAAAGCAACAGAGAGAGTAGCTCTTTCCTAGCTCCTCCTGGAGTGGTGACAGCTTCTGCTTGGTTTTTGGAGTGGTCTGCTTAATTTGGAATGCAGGACAGCTAGATAAGCAAACACCTGATTTATTTAGCCATTTGCTTATTTAACATCATGATACAGGCAAGCTATTAAGCAAGAAGGATTTTTTCATTGTAACAGGACATCCATTCATATATGGATTTGAAGTAGATGTTTCTGCTAAATATAGAAAAAGACTTGCACTTACCTATATTCAACTAAATATAAATCTCCACAATACTAAAAAGGAATAGGTGGGTACTTGTGACAATGAATAAAAAAGACAGGAAAATGGAGAAATCCAATGACAGTCAGCATCAACAGATGTGCCAAAAGCTCTCTTGTATGACAAAATGACTGTCTCACGAAATATTAGCAACTATCCAAAACTGGGAAAGTGTGAAAATCTTGTTGCTGTATAAATTATCTAAGACACTCCTGCCAATTATAGACTTGCTGTGAGGAAAAGAGACATTGGTAATCATGACAGCGACTGTGTTCGAGTGTCATGTGAATATTCTTGGGCAATTATTCAAATCAATCATTTCTTGTCTGTGTAGGAAAGATTCATCACTCTTAGTGCTTCGTGTCACTCAGTGACTGAATTGATGGTGCTGTGCTGTCTGTGGTGTTCTGTAGTCTGCCTGTTTAAGGTGACAGCACTGTCACATATTTAACTGCTGAGGTGAAGAGCTGTCCAGCAGAAAGCAGGAGGGCATGGACCCAGAATCCATGAGAAACATTACACAGGTTGTAAGAAACCAGCTCTCTTCTGCACTGAGCAATGTCCCATCCAGAGGCATTTTCAGAAGTGGCAGTAGCAATGCTGGCTGTTGCCACTGTGGCAGGGCATGAGAGGGCTCTAGATGCAGGGGGAATGCAATCCTTTTAATCACTCTTCCTCCACACAGGATGTTCATGAGACCTGCTAGCCACATCTTGTCATTACAAATCCTCCAACTTCAGTGCCTGGCATCCCTGTTCATTGAGAATGACTCCCATATCTGATGATGTTCTTGCCTCTTGCTTTCCCAGCCCTGTGTGCTCTGACCCTCTCACACCTGCTGTTCTGAGTAAAGAGGCCCTCCTACCGCAACTTCTTTCATCCTCCCACCCTTCCTGGCAGGAATTCCTCTAACAGAGGGCTGTGTCCTGCTTATTTGAGAATTACTGTTGGTACAAGACATGACTGAAAATGTGCAATGTCTCTGTGTGTTCACCAAACTGTGATAACATAAATTTTGATCTTTGACTTGGCTTGATACATCTGGTCTTAACTTCCTTTTTTATATCATGAGGTATAATATGTTGATTCACTTTTTTATTTTTAACAGGCCCCATCTATTCCTTCTGCCTCTTCCTGTAAACTATGCATGTATAAAAGCTGATTCCAGCCCATTCTCACAAGGGGATGCATTAAAGCTGCAGATCTGCCTTTGCAAAGCCTTAAGCACCTGATTTTGTAAATTAAATAAAATACCATCTACATGTTACTGCTAAAAGTGCTCAGTATCAGCTGGGTTTCAGTACCACAGGGTTTCTCTGTTTCTGTTTGAGAAAAAAAAACTAACACCAACAAAAGGTAACTTGAAATGGAATTTGTTCTTTAATAAAATAACAAAACAAAGTCTTCACAGAGGAGTAGTTTCCTTTTTTCTGCATGTAAGTGTTTGTAACAAAATAAAAGAGCGTTTAACTCTTCAGGCTGGTGATAACAAATAAAGATGTGGTTCACCTCGACTTTCACACGCTCTGTCTCTCTTTTCAAAGAGCTTCTTTCCTTTATTCATGAGTTCTTTGGGGACAGGATTTTTAACAGTTCTTTCTGCCAACTTGTGGTTAGCAGAATATTTGCTTTCCTTTTTTTTTTTAAGCATGTGTTGTGGCTCCCAAGTATCCATCTGTAACTCTCTGAAAAATATCCAGTAGCTTGTGGCTAGAATGTATTTTGGGATGCCTAGTTTGTCACTGGTTAGCTCAGATGCTGAAGTTTAAACTGACACATGAAATTCACCAAGATGAGCAGTCCTTTGGAGACCCTCTCTTCAGCCATCTCTTGCAGGTCACCCCACTGAAATCCTGAGAGATTATTGACATTGGTACTGAGCCATCACACAGGAGAGAATTTTGATTTTTTTTGCTTAAAATTGCTTATGCCACAGATCATCCTCACTCCCTGGGTCCCTTCTGCACCCCTAATGAGCTATGATGCCCTTCATTCACATGAAGTTTTGGCAGTGCATATCCTATTTTTTGGAAGTGATTTTACAGGAAAGGAATCACTTTTATGTGTTACACCTCCATAGCAAAAGTGTGAGGTCCAGACATAGAAGATACTTATCCCTGCTTCACTTGATGGTTGAACAGTCCAGCCTCTTGCTCTTTGTATCTGCTTTTTGTAAGATGTGAGCTGCCCCAGGGTAGCACAGCCTAACTTTTGTCATCTTAATTTAATGACACACAGATATGAAACAAGGAGTCATTATACTTCCTCCCGTGGACAGCAGCTTGAGAACTGTGTCCATCCTGCAAAACAATGGGAAACATCAAGCCTAATGCTAAGAAATCCCCGTCTTTCTTT
Organism: Trochalopteron elliotii; assembly: GCA_024734555.1. Taxonomy (NCBI): domain Eukaryota; kingdom Metazoa; phylum Chordata; class Aves; order Passeriformes; family Leiothrichidae; genus Trochalopteron; species Trochalopteron elliotii. The sequence goes on along the minus strand of JANPWX010000089.1, from coordinate 2,136,545 downwards.
GGGACAATTACTTTCATTTTCAGCAATATGTTTTTGCATGCATGCACAACCATTGTGGTTCCAAATCCGAGTGGGTATGAGTTACAATGATTCCTCTGCTCCATAAACCTCACTGCCCACTACCTGGGGAAGTGGTGGTCATTCCATCCTTCTCCCACCTGCAGAGGAGTCTGGACTAGCTGGCTCCTGCCTGAAAAGGTTCAGATCTTTCTTCTTAGTGAGAGCAAATGCCCTCTTTATCTCTCCTTCTGAGGGCCAGACTGTGACAGAGAATGGAAGTTGGTTGTCCTGCTTTTCAGGATGATCCTGTTCCAGGCCAGTCAGAAGGCAATGCCAACTACCAGTCCTTGTGTGGCATTGTTTTCAAGTGGGAATGTTTGATCCCAGTGAACTTTCCCACGACTTAACTAGAGCCTTGCCCTCTTTGACAGCAGCCCTAGGTACCATAGAAGTGAATTGGGAGAGCCAGGCCAGGTAATAAAGCTGGCTCCCTTGTTGGAGTCTGTCTGCCCCAGGAAGTATGTTCCTATGAGCTCAATTTTTAACTAGCATAACAAAACAAATGAAAACAAGGCAAAGAATAATGCTCCACTTCTCTGGGAACACAGGGCGAGGATGCAACATGAATTCAGCATGTCTCTTTGCTGGAGAATTCATACATAGGACGGAAAAGAACTCTCCAGGGTCACAGCAACACAGGTACTCTTTTTTTTCCCCTTGCCTTGCCCTGCCCTGGCTCCGCTCTTTTTTCTTTGCTTTTCCCTTTATTTTTTTCTTTTTCTTTTCTTGTAGTGGAAAACATATAGCATCTGCCTGTGTATCTGAGCAGGGAGTTTGGCTCCTTCCATTCATGTCACAGCAAGACAGAGCATCTCTGAGACAGGATAATTTTCCCACTCTTTCAAAGCACCACTGTCTGTGAGCATGCCCCAGCTCTCCCCTCACACACTGTGCTGACAGAAAAATCATCTCCATCTGAAACTGCTCCATCCCCCTGCAGCTACAGCCCCCTGTGAGCTGAGACTGCCTTTCCCCTGCTCCCTCACTTACAGATGACACATCCCATCTCATTTATATTATTAAAATGATTTCCACGGGGTCACCTTCTGCTTCACGCCTGAAATGATATAGAAAATTAAGCTCTTCCTCTTGTGCCACTTGGATTTAAATTGTAGATTTTAAATTTGTCCTCACTTCTCGATCCTTTAATTTTCCACAGGCAGCACCACTGCAGCAGCAACTCCTAGTGCCTGCATGAGATATTGAAAAAAAAAGAAATCACAGGCATCGACTCATACGATGTTATGATGAGTGAGGTGGATAATAACAAACATGCAGTACTCCAGTCACCCACTGGGTCTCTTTCCATTTTCTTCACAGAAAACCTAAACAACCTGCTGTGTGGAGTATGAAGAAGGTCGTATCAAAAGAGCATCTGCACATTAGCGTAGTGATTAGCTTGTAGAGTAGCACCCAGTGGTGAAAGGGCTTTTATCTTCCTGTCCACACACAAAAGTGATGTGTCACGTGAAGAAGTGTTTACACTTAAGTCAGACCTGATGTCTGTTGTGACTTCTCAGGCATTTCTTGAAAAATATTTCCTTGCAGGTGAGTTTGGCAAAAGGCATTGGGCTGTTTAGGGTAAAGTGCTGGACATTTTTAGGAGTGTAGTTGCAATTACTTTGTTTCACAGTCCAAAATGCTGCCAGAAATGAGTAATTCTTGGTATGGGGTGCAGACAATACAGTAAATATGCAAACCAATACTTTGGAAATTGTTACTTTCACTTAAGCTTGATCTAAATGTGTGAATTCTCTGCAGCTTTCTGGTATTTCCTAGTCTTCACCATTGTCTTTCTTTGTTATAGGTCTGAAAGAAGCTGCTGCCATATGGAGAGCTGGAGCAGCCAAGAGTTATATTCACCAGCAATGCACTATTCAAAGCATTTAGAAGCTGCCAGTCCTCATGGTCCCAGACCAAAGCTAACCTTTGTAGCAGCACTATTAGGTTTTCTTGCTTCTTTTTCCAACTCAGATGGCATTAGCACTCTCTTGTGAAGAACACTGGGTCAGATGGTCTGAGGGGTTACTCCTGATGGCAATTTCTGTGCCATATCAGATGCAACTGCATCCCCAGTTACATTCAGTTTAGGGGACAGAATAATCTTCTGCATTTTTTCACTGTGTGCAGCACAGATCTGAGGTCTCACCTGAGTACTGGAGCAGGATGGAAAAAAGGAGGGGCTTTTGCTCTTTCTTTTGGCAAATGACTGAGCTATTCCACAGGGAGGGCTACACAATAAAAATTAATCCAACTCTTTCATAGTGGCTAGTGACTAAATACACAACCGTTTTAAGAAGCACCAGGCTATCTGTTCAGCCTTCCTTGCAGCATATCCTTCTATCCAGAGCATACTCCAGAATGTGGCTGGGAAGTGAGATGGGTCAGAGACACTGGAAAGATTAAAGCAATTGGATTAGCATTTTTGTCCTAGGGCTGTAATAGAAATCTTTGGTAAGCAAAGCCCAGGCGTGAAAATCACATTGTAGCTTGAAGATGAAGTCCAATTTTGAGCTGAAATTCACTCCCTTTAGTGGTCTCAAGGCCAAAGTATGCACAGAGACTCTGTAAGTCTTATTTTCAGGGTGTTAGCAACACATAGATCCCTCTGCTGGTTCCTCTGTATGTGAATGAATTGGATCCAGAGCACAAGCACAAGGTCATGTCAGAGCACTGCCATAGGTCATGTTTGAAGACAATTTTGCCAGTTCCAAAATCAAAGATTAAAAGAAAATATGACCAGAGGAATGCTGACACATTCTGAAAATTTAGAGGTGAAAGAGATCTGGGGTCTTTTAATAAACTTTAATAAAAGTAAAATTGCAAAATATCACTCCTCTGTGTGGAAACCTCAAGGCATGTTCCCAACTTTGAATCTAACTTGTAGACTGTATTCCTCTTCTATTTCCTTTTACAAGACGATAGCGATATTCTGCCTCATAAAGAAGGTTCATGCAAACCCCTCTGAGCTGTAAACATCTGATTGTGCTGATGGGACTCTTATGGACAAACTTGTGCTACAGAACATTTCTTCAAATAGGTAGCAGATGTAATGTATGACTATGATAGTTATAGTCCAAGCCTTTCAACTGTGGCTTTGGTTCTAGGATCACTAATTCCTGTAGTATTATCCACCCAAGTGGTCTTAGTTTTCTAGTCACCACACAGTCTGCTAAAGGATAGTCTTCATGCAGCATAAGGAATGGAATAAGGAACCACAGGCAGCACTCTGAGACCAGGCAGCCTCAGACAATAATGCCCCCTACTGATATTTAAACAATTCCAGGGGAAAGAGATGTCTCAAAGAGCTGGCAATGGCAGCAAGGCTGATAAAAGCAGCAAGAACCTGTGTGAGGGGCGCAGACAGGCACCTTGAGGGTCCAGACAATTAAATGCGTAGCATGGAGGAAAGTAACTGCTCAGAAAAAATCATATTTTGAGAGAAAGCTGGTTTGAAGATCTTGTATTATAGGGTGAAGGAGTCTCGGTAGCTAAAAGTTAAAATTTGGCATTTCAACTGCCACAGAAGCCCATGAACTGTCTCATCCAGACCAAGGGAACTGTGGGCACGGGCTGCTTGGGAGTTGGGGTGCACCATGAACACAGCTCACAGCGAGACGTTTGCAGACCCACATCATGGTCCATGTTACATACAGACCATGGTCACCTCACTTGGAGGGAAAGTGAGACAAGATGGCAGTGACATGACTAAAGGTGTAAGCATGTACGGGTAGGCAAATGACTTCCTTTCTAATTAGGGTTTCTGTAATGCCTGAGTCCACTTACCAGCCCAGCAGTTATAATCCTTTACAGCCAAATGCTGACAGCAATTTCATTGCCTATGAACCACTACTTGTAACAGCTTTACTGAATTTTGGTGTTTGAAACTTGGGTTGCTCTGTATTATGTTCCATTATTGTATATAAAGCAGGTGTTTCCAGTGCTTCCAAGGAAAAACATTTTATATTTTATACTGAGTATCCATAGTGTTGGAGTTACAAACATGTATCTTTTAAATTAAAATGAAGCTCATATATTTGAACAAAAAGGCTGCTGCTTAGTTTCTTCATCTTCCCAGGAACAAAGACAGACGTTTTACTACATCCACTGAGAGCCAGCCTTGGCTCAGAAGAACACTCCTGTAAACTTCCTGTGAGGTGCAATCGACTCTGTGGCTCCGTGGAAGTTGCTGTACTTCCATCGACACACCTTCAGCAAGCCTTAAATTGTCCTAGGAGCCACATCTGTGCAAAAAATACAAGGATGAGTATGTAATTTGCTTGTCCCACAGGTACCCATGGTCTAGGAGGCAAGAACAGCCTCCTCAGCCACAGAAAAGCTGTTTGCTCTCTGGTGATCAGGGAGAGGAATTTCAGTCAAAAATAGTCCTGTGGACTGGGAGCCTGAGGGCAAGAGACAGGACCTGGCTCTGATGCTACCCTTAGGTGAGTTACTTCCTACTGTAAACACAGCCTGTGCTTCCAAACACCTTCTTCCTGCCTATAAACTTGCTTAAAGAGTGAAGGTAACTTCCTGCTAAGTTTGCTGTGGCAGCCTGTCAGCATCAGACAAAGACTGCTTTTGCAAAAATGGCAAGCCACCTTAAGAAATGCGAAAAGTGAGGTTGGATTTTACTATTACCACAACTCAAAAAACACTGTGTATCAAGTGTGCCCTTGGGAATACATTCAGACAGTGAAATCCAGTTTCCTTATCATGTGCAGTAAACACTGTGAAGTTAAAACCCTCAGTGGCTTCTTAAGCTTTTATCACTGGATTTATGTCAGCAAAATAGCATGGAAAGTGTATTCAAGTGGTTATTATGCACCACTCTGATCAGGCCACATGAAGTTGTATCTGGCACCTTGTATGCAAGGGAAATCTGCTTTTGATGGAAACTAATGCATGGTTAATTTGCTACATTAGCATGTGACAATTAGTACGCAGGGCTTATGATGTATTACAACTACATCTTAGTATGCATGCATGCAAATAGACACATAACACATCAGTGTGTTAAATGCAGGCATCTCTAGGACAGAAGGTGATATAAACAAATCTAAGCAGTAGTTTTGGACACAAAATGAGGGCTGCATAATAAGTGCCTCAATTTACAGTCCAATAACATGTTATATATTCCTCTGCACACCCTGAACAGTGTGCATATATTAAAATCTCTAATCTGCCTACCTTCATATTCGTGAATGTATTAGGACTTTCTGTGGTTCTTTCTTTTTAAATTGCACAATCCAGGGTCACTTAAATAGCTGCAGCTTGAAGATGAGCACTGTGGCTGTGTCAGAGCAGGACGTCTCATCACTCTCAGTTTTGTGCATCTGTAACCATGGTGACTTTGTGGCTGCAGCTTTCCTCAGACTTGGTGTAACCTGGGGTGGATAAAGGCATGCTTCCCATCTGGTGTGGATGTCACGTACAGGATCTCTTAGGATACATTTTTAATTACTATGTTCTCTTAATTACTCCTTCTGATTTCCCTGGTGAATTGCCTTTCTCGAGTTTCAGTGACTCATTGTGAAACCAAGTGATATCTTTGCTGTCTTCAGTCAGGAAAATTCACCCCAGACCTCTGCACCCTCTCAAGGACAGCACTTGTCTGAAAAGCAATGCAACCTGGTGCTTTGTGCTTGTGGCTGTTCACCAAACACGGTGTTTTACAAGTGCAGTCTTCCTTCCTTTGGCTGCTGGCCTTGCCAAACCCCAGTGGAGAGTGTGGCCATCCTGTCCAAAGTGGCCTTTGAGGGCAGCCCTGCTTTGGCTGCAGGCTGGCTGAGCTCAAGGTGGGCTCCACCACACCTCCTCTCAGGGAGGTGCAAGGACTGCATGGTGGTGACCCCAGCAGCAGTGCAAAGGTGACACATGATGGGGTGTAAGGACAAGGGAGGCTCTCATCACCCGCTTTGTAATTTGGTTCCCACCACGGCTGTCAGGCACTCTGGAGACAGGCTCATAGGCCTGTGGGACATGGTGCTATAGAAAAGCTGTCTTGGTGTTTGGGGGGGAAGCTGTGGGGTACCTAGCACATATATCCCACTCACTGAGAGCTACAGACAGCACTCTGTAAGTCTGCAGTGTGTAAATCTCACCAGCTCCTGCTGAGAGAGGGCTTAGCCGGGCAATGTCCCCTGTCACCACAATCTTTTTAGATTGCTGTGCTACAGCACAGTGTGTGGGGACCAAACAAGTCTGGATTTGGCCGTTTATTTGACAAGGTACATAGCTAAGAGTTGTGATTTATCCGTTTCGAGCAATCACTTCTCCTGGTGTGCTAAATCCACCCCTAGGCAGAGGTCCAGGCAGCACAAGTCCTGTGCCCTGGGCAGGCGACTAAGGCCATACACTCATTTTGTAGCCACACAGTGTGGGACTGAGCATCTTGGGAGGGGCAGTGCCAGACTCTAGGGGTGTTTTTCTCCTGGTATACCTGGGGGGCTTGTCTTCAACTTGGCCTTCATGAACTGGGAAGTCAGCTTACACTGTAGATTAATCAGCATTTAACAGAGCACCCATGTGCCCATTCTTCCACTTAAACCGCACTAAACGCAAGCAGTAACTGCACTGGGTTTTTTTTTTTCTACCTGGGCAGTAATAGATCTTCTTTTCATGAAGTCATCCTTAGCTGAGCCATCTCTGTAAATAGCTGAGCCGTTGAGGTGCATTATTTATCACCGTCAGATGTTTAGCGCACGAAACCGAGCAGCGGGCGGCAATCGGATCACCTTCCCGCTCAGATGGGATGAGGGGGATTTATGGTCAAAAGCTGTGCGACGGAAAGAACACACAGTACTTGTTAATTAAGGACAAGCAGTTGAAGACCAGTACTGCCGCATTTCTGACAGAGGGCAGCATTGAGTTTTTTATCATATAAAATGAAACCCCAACTAAACACTTCTTGGCTCTTCAGTGATTGCGCAGTTCAGAAAGAAAAGCTTATCACTCAAATTTTTCAAAAAACTGCGCTATCAACTGGCTTTTAACTAAAATTTCCTTTTAAAGCGGGCTATTTTTGGGGCTGTTTTGGCAGAGGGAGGGCAGGATCGGGGTTGTTTGCTCACAGCTTCATGGAAAATGCTGCTTTCTGGTCTGCCCCTTGCCGGGCCTTTGCTGCTTCTCCTCTACCCAAGGCTGTGAAAGTTACCAGAACTAGATACTACCTGGGCAGCCTTGTAAGCCATGTCCTGTAACACCCAGCTGTTGTTCCCCTGTTTTGGGGGCCTGTGGAAAGGAAGGATCTAGGGGTGCTCAGAAATCATCTGGGTAGCCACCAGCTCCTGCTGCAGACAGCAGTTTTGTGAACCAGCTTTGGACTTGAATCCCTTTCTCACTAATATCCTCTGTTCCCTCCTGAGTTTTAATAAGACCAGAGATCTGTGAGGGCATTCCCACAGCTGCAGCAGGAGGGGATGCTGCTGAATGGCACCCTGGGCAAAGGGCTGGAATCAGGAAATTTTGAAAGGAGGATTTAGCTGGTGCAATGTTTACAGACTCTGTCTCTAACTCTCTGTTTTCTGTTAGAAATGCATCTTTTTTTTTTTTTTTTCCCTGCCAGCAAAGAATCAATTAAATTAATTCCTGAGCAATGTAATTTATGATTAGAAACAGTCCTTGATGTGGGAATTTGCAGCAAAGCCTGTATGTAACTTTCTAGTATTCCCAGCCTGTTGCATCTCTGGGCTCTGGCTGCACCTCCATTTGCAATTGGAAGGAGGCAATTCCTATATGAAATTGCTAGAAGAGTGGGTGCACCATGAACTTGAGCAGATGATTGGAAGCTTGCCCACTTATGAGACATTTTCCAGTAAATGTGGATGTTTCCCAAAAACAGTGGGTGTGAGAGTGTGTGTGTTATCTGCTGCAATACCGCCTCCCTGTAGGCATCTTCATTATAAGTTTGGGAGAGAACTCCTGCATATTCCATCTTTGCCCTGTCTAATTGATATTCATTCATTCTCTAGTGAGCTTAATGTTGCTGTCTGCACAGGGGAAGAAATTAAAATAACAAGACAAGGAAATAATAGAAGAAGGAGGTGATTCTTTTTTAAATCTTTCTTGTGAGTGAAGACAAGGAATCATCCGTCCCAAGCCTTTGTTCTGGGAGCCCTCAGTGCAGCAGTTGTCAGAGCAGGTTGCAGGAACAAGGTATTCAAATGCCTCAGAATACATCTATAAATCATGTCACCACTTTTCTCTGCAGGAGCCAAAGAGTAGGAGGGAAGAGAGATGAGAACAGAGAACAGATCAAACAAGCAACCTTTGGAGGAGACATCAGCCCCACCATGATCCTTGGCATGATGTGAGCATCTTTGAGGGTTCCTGTCGGTAGTTTTATTTGTCTAAAATAGGATGGACCCTAACCAAATATTTATATGCCTCTCCAGTGGCCTTCAAAATATTTAAAGTTCTTTGCTCATGTGGACTGAAAGTCTTCAAAGGAGTACAAGTCCTCTTGGCTTGCAAGATGATATGAGCACCTATGTCACATGTCTGCTTTCAGAAATACCTCTTGCAAGGCAGGCTGATGGATATTGTCCAGCTGTCCCAGCAGGCAGAAGTTGTGCAGCCGCTCCAGGGCAAAGGATATTCGGACAATGAAAGGGAAATGAGGATATTCCTGCTTTGCCCAGCCCTGATTGCTTTAGGAAGGATGCAAATGTCTCTACAGCTTTACCTGGAGGTCAAACAGGACCTGATCAGGCCAGGGTCTGTGAAGGGAAGCTCTGCTAAGTTGTGAGGTCTCACAAGCTGCATGAGGGTTCTGGGGCCACTCAGTGCTCCTCTGCCGTAGGCTGGGGTTGCTCCCCACCCCTGGTACCCCTCATGCCACACAGCCAAACAGCCTATTGTGGGCACTGCTGACTGTCTGTGGAGCTGGTGGCCAGTCACCATGGGGAGAGAGGCTGCTGTGTCCCCCTTCTGACTCCTTGGGCCCCTTGTCCCCTTCCATCCCCTGCACATTGCCAGTTTCTGTTTTCTGCTGTAATCTCTGCCAGATCTTACTCCATGTCTGGTCACTGCTTGTGGCCTGAGGTGTGTCACTGGCTGCCATTGCTGTGCCTTTGATCACTGTCCACCCCAAGAGGACCTTGAGCAATTGTATGCTCAGAGCAGCATAGCGTTTTGGCTGTAGCTGCCAATAGTTTGCCTGCTTGGTAAGGGATCTTTGTCTGGGTGAAACCCTTGCAGGTTCTGCTGTTTTCACCTGTGGACAGCAATATCTGTAAGGGAGGTTCATGACAGGCTTTATGGGTCTGGTTTTATGGGCTTTTAGGTGCTGTGCTTCATTTGTGCCTTCATCTCCCCTGTCTGCCTCTCTATAAATGCATGTCTGGGATGTGGAGTGAAAAGTTTTTGAAGCTCACATTAGCCACACCATCTCCTTATGTGCCTTAACTACTCCAGCTCAAGTCTAACTTAGGACAGCTTAAATTTGAACCTGCTTACATTTGTGCCCAGAAGGAGAGCAGATAATCCACTTTTATCCTGTGACCTGTGCAGGAATGGGGAGATCAGAGGCACCAAGAGTTCAACCAAGTATAAAATTGTCCATGGCACTACCATGCTGCTGTCTGTCAGATGCATGAGGACTGAGCTCTACAGAGATCAAACCCAGCAACTCTGTTTATCTTCTGTGCAAATCCAGAATACTACTGGTTATCTTAACCTTAACTTACCAAGTTTTAAACTTTGGGTGGAAAGAAACCTTCTAAAGGTGGCAAATGCTTGCAGTTTTGTTGCCAGTACCCTTTAATGACCTGCAGCATTCCAGATGTAGGTCATGTTTACTACATCAAATGCTAGCAAACAGCAACAATACAATTTCACAGAATAAACCACAAATTTTAAGCAGCAAAGATTCTGCCTTTTGAGCTTCTGTTCTAGATTAAGAATCCTTTAAGCTCCAAACAAACAAAAAATTATGCATTCCTGTTTCACATCTCACCTCAAGATGACTGAAGCATTTATTGAGTGCTCATAACATACTGTGTGGTTGTAGTAGCAAGCAAAGCAAACCAGGCCATAGAAGAGCTGTAATGTCAGAGGAAAGCAAAACAGCACCATTGAGCAGATGATTTCATGCCTGGAAGAACAACTCTCAAAATTCACACTTGGAGAACGTGGAGGCTGTGCACAGTCCAGTGCCAGGGCTAAGGGTAGGGTACAAACCTTTAGCAGACAGCAAATCACCATTTTGTATATGAGCTGCCTCCACACCAAGATGGGGAAAGCCATGAAGATTCCTCCCTTGGCCAGCCCAGACAGGTGGCTGTGTGTTTCATCCTGCCTGGCATTCAAGTGGTGGGTGCCAGCAGGAGAATGCATAAGGGCATAAAGCCAACTTCCTGAGAACATGCCACTGCTTCACCCTGCAGCCAACAACAGCAATCACCTTCAGTGCAACAAACCCAGCTTTGCTTTTGCAGGTCAACCCTCACATGCTCTGGAGAGCAGGGCTTTGCCTCTGCAACCTGCTGGAAGGGGTGTGCCAGCATAACTGGGAGATACTCAGACACAGGATGGCTTAAGGCAGTGGAAACGATGGCAAAGAAGAAGAAAAAAAATCTTCTGAGGGAAACATCTGTTCTCTTTACCATTAGCTACAAGTGGTACCTTTTTAATTATTGAGATGCTGGAGCTGGCAGAGGCTGTGAATTGACTTTGTAATTATTTAGAAGAGCCCCAATTGCTGGCAAGGATTCCCATGTAGTCATTTTCTAACTGGATGGAGGGAGAAATAAACTCTTCAAGTATTTATTATTATTACAGCCTGTCAATTATGAAGATTTATTCATTCCTGGTAAGCTACCTCGAGACTTGGCTTTATCACTTCACTGCTGCTGCCACAACACTATTATAGATGTGAAAATGTGAAGGTGAGGCATGCTTTTTGAAGTTAGACACAATTCATCTTCCTGAGTTTTGACAGCTCCCTACCATGTACAAGATAACACTGTCTTACACACCGACCATGGCATTACAGCCTGCTTTTCTCAGGTTTGTTTCAGCACAGCTTCTTAGCTCACACACTGTAACATATTTAAGCAAGTTGAAAGTGCAATGAGACCCAGTTTTAGTGTTTTCCACAGCTATCCAGCATGTTGTATAAAACACCCTGGTCCATTGGGCTTATGTGGTGCTGAGATCCTATTTAAGCCCATTGAAATTGGGATTTCAGTTGGTAAATTCCCCATCTTTCAGGTCAGCCAAGTCCTGAATTTATAGCAGGTTGACCAAGGTCTTTAGGAAATGTGGGGATGCTGGTGTTTTGTTCTGTGTAGCTCATTTAAGCCTGTTCGTGGATGCAATAGAGGCTCAGCACAAAGCTATTGTTTTCTGGTCCAAGAAGGAAGTGGCTTATGATGCCATTTCCTTTGGGATTTGTGTCCTTTCCCTTTCCCTTTCCCTTTCCCTTTCCCTTTCCCTTTCCCTTTCCCCTTTTTTTTTTTTTTCCTTTCCCTTTTTTTTTTTTTTTTAAAGAGAGCAGCAGCCTTTTATGGTTTTGTTGGGTGAGGGGCAGATTTATTGGGGCAGAATTAAGAAGATAAGAGCATGGGAGCCCCCCTCATTCAGACCTCAGTGGGAGAGGCTCTGCCTCAGGAAAACCTTCCTCATCTCTTCCTTCCCGCTTCCCTGTCTGTCTGCACAGCTGCCTGTCACACTGCTTGCAGTGCCCCCAGGGTGCATGCTCTCTGGCTGGTAGGTGACACCAAAATTTGCTTTCACAGGCTTTATTTTGGGAGCCATCTGAAAGACATGGACTGTCTGTGAGGATTTGAAGCCCTGCTGCCTTGTGTGATGTAGCCAGGATACAGAGGGGGCCCAGCAGTGAGCCTCGAATGGTTGGGACCCCTCCAATCCCACCCCAAATCGGGGGTCAAGGTCCTGGGCAGGGGACTTCCCATAAAAATGCTCTTTGCAGTCTCATCCCAAGCAACTGTGACAATCTGGGGCCATCTGCAGATTTGCCACCTCACTGCTCACCTCTTTTCCAGATCATTAAGGCACACATTAAACACCACCGGCCTTCGGAAAGGGTTTGCGAGTCACTCCTACAGCTAGCTGGAAAAACAATCCCAGCTCATTGTTTTCAGCCTCCATCTCTGTTGTGCTGTGCTTTCCCTTGCATGATGGGGCGATTTCCCAGTCAGGGTTATGCAAAGTGTGTTAGTCAGGATCCCTCACATCCTGTGCAGAATCAGGACTGGAATTTCTACGTGAGCCTTTGGGGAGGAGCAGGTGCTGCTGCTGTGCTTGCCAGCTTCCCAGCTGTGCTGCAAGGTCTTTGCCGCCCATCTCAAGGTTGTGCCATGCAACACTTCCAGAGGCATGGGAGAGTCATTTGGTGAAGTTTCTTCCATTGCTGCTGATCTGCTCCACGGCTTTTTGCAGGAAGTTGTGCTGCACCTGCAACCTGGGATAGGCAGAAAGGAACAGCAAAACCAGAGTCACTGCCAGGCCAGGCAGTTAGTTTTATTTATACAAACATGCCTCCCCACTGTAGTTTTTGCTTCCCTGGCACATGTTCAATTTTCTTCTTCTCCTCTTCTTCTCAGAACATTGTGGGGCCATGAGTTTCCCAGCCTTTTCCTCGGGCTGGTCACCAGCCCTGCTGCTGGGTCGGCACAAGTGCAGTGCCCTCATGCAGCAGCCCCAGTGCTGCTCCGTGATTGCCGAGGCAGATGTGCTCTGAGGGTCTGCACTCTGCACCCCATCCTTCCCCCTGCCTGCCAGTTTGGGGAGCTGCTCCTGAGCTCGCTGTGAGGGACAGGTAGCTCATTGAACTGCTCTGCTGTGCTCTGCAGCATTCCCACTCGGCAAAGTCATCACTGCCACCTCCAGCCATTCCTCCCATCTGAGGGAAAGGTGGGGGGAGCCTGTTGGGAAACCTTCCTTGTGCTAAACCATGCTTGCTGAAAATACACCATGGGATAGAGCCCTGAGGAGGCAAAACAGCCTGGAGCCAGCCTCAGATTACAAGGTCCCTGTCCACCAACCATTTCAAAGAGAGGCACACCGCCTCAGCCAGATGATTTGTGCCTTAACACATGGGAGGACGGCAACTGCATCCTTTGCTGCCTTCCCTGGTTGCCAGTGCAGAGACCTGGCAGCTCCACGGTTGGCTAGGGCGTCATCCCAGATCTCAGCCATGAGCCTGGACATGGGCAAAGCACAGCCCTTTCTTCCCAGCATCCAGCCACTCAGAGGAGCCAGCATTAGGGGGCACAGGTGGCAAAAAACCCCATCACTAGCTGTGGGATCTCTTGGGGTGGTGGGGAGTGCAGAGCCCTGGCTGCAGGTCTCTGCCAGAGCGGGGGATGTTTGCAGCCCTGGGGTGTCAAGGTTCAGAGAACTCTCCAGCCCAGCTGGGCTGTATTTTTTTTGGATGCACCGAATGGAAAATATTAGCCTGTAGACAAAACAGCCTCTCTGAGGAGGAGCACGGGGCGGGATGCCCACTGCAGGAGCAGCAAGCTCCCCACATGGCCAAGCTATGCCAGCTATGGGCTGCTAGGGAGCGATGCTGGCACCATCCTCAACCACCCCATGCTGGGAATAGCTTTTGCTGCTGCAAGTCACCTGGGCACACTCCATGGAAAAGTTTAAAGGTGAAAAGTCCTCTTTGCCTTCCTACTGCCTGCTGAGGATGTCAGGGAAGGGTTCAGTGTTCATCTGCCTGTGTCTCTAGAGATAACGGGGAGGTGGCCAGCAGTTGGCCTCCTGGTCTAAAAATGGTTTCTCTTTTGTAACAAACATCCCACTTGTCTTTGGCAGGTAGTAACCACGAAGCAGGAGGTCTAACACACAAGCTCATCTCCCCCTGTGACAAATATAGAGCTGGAACTTGCATTACACTGGACATGACAACCTAGAGCAGCCCCACAGACACACATAGAGGAAAATCCCAACTCTGGGCATGCATCTCAGGTCAATTTCCCATAATGCTTTTTGTCTCCTACGTTAAATAAACACAGAATTCATTAATTCAGAGTCTGTTTTGATGTACCATCTGCCTGTGGGCCACCATAACTGAGAGTACCTGGAGTCAGCTCTCCTGCCACCTGCTCCTGCTGGGTTTTCCTCCTCTAGCAAAGCTTTAACCTTTGGTTTGCAGCCTGCTTAAATGTGGTTCATTATTAATTGGCTGGAAAAGCAGGGCCACTGCAATGGACTTCTGGAGCTCCTCCCTCCCACCCGTCTCCTTGCATGACCCAGCCTGGCCAAGCAGGACAGGCAGAGCATGTCTCTGAGCTCAGCCAAGGAGGATTGCAGAGGAGGGCCACACTGCATGGCATCCCACAGCCCCTGTGTCCAGTGTCCTCTGCAAATCCCTGTCCGGATGCCAGAACTGATGGAAGGTCCTCAGGAGGAGGTGCTGATTTAGGGACAGCCTTGTTTCTACCTTGCAGGGTGGCACAGCCTTCCCAATGCTCTGGTTTTACCAAGCTAGGCTCTGTCTTGCTCCCTTGCTGACCCATCCACGTTCAGGCCAGAAGAGATCACCACCATAATCTGGTTTTATCTTCTCACAACTCAGCTGTAAGTCTTCAGCCAGTGATTTCTGCACTGAGATCACAAGCACTGCCAGGGGTAGCACCTGGCTTTTCAGAGGTCCAGACCTGATTCAAAGACTTTTAACATCATTACAAAATTCTTTGGAATCTCTTCAAAAGGCTGTAAATACTCTCTGTGTCTTGTTCAGATGGGAAACACAGCTTTCAATGCACCCATCCTGACACAGGGCATGGCACGCACCAGCCCCCATGAGAGGCTCCACACCTCCAACACAGCACTAGTGTGGAGCATAAAGAAAACATCAACACCCTCCCACCAGAAGATGAGACCCAGATGCTTCCATCCTGGTCCTTTTGGGAAGGGCAAAAGCAGAAGCTCACCATCTGAAATCATAGCCCAGCTGGTGGGGCTGCCAGGCAGGTACTTGCAGTACAGTGCTCCAAGGATCCTTGTCCAAACCTGGACCTGCCAAGTCCCCACAACATAGGGTGCCTGCATAGCCAACACCCCTGCTGCTGGTGCCACAGCCCTGCTGAGGGACCAAGGGCTGGGGCAAACCCTCCACAACTCTCCAGGAAGGGCTGGCCATCCAAAACAAACTTAAAACCCAAGCTTTCCATCTGACCTTCTTTTTGTAGTCCTGGAGAGAACCTTTGGGTACAAAAAACCAATCCCAAAGACCTAAAAATAACCCTGGCCTTCTTCAACAGGGCAGTTGTATTTTGAGATATGTAGAATATTATCAAACACTGAGACCTCCTGCTAAAACTGGAGGAGATGAAAGCCCCTTAACTCCTTTCCTCTTGTCACCTGAGCTGACCTTCGGGCCCAGGAATGCTTTTATTCCAGCACATTCCAGGGCTCAGGCGGTGGCCTCCTGCTTCACATCCTGCTTGACTGGGACAAGGACATGTGTTTGTCATTGATATTCTCTGCTCCTTCTGCGTCAGAGAGCTCTGCTTTGTTTCTCTTCCCAAGACTAGCCAGGGAATACACAAGCAATGTTTAAACAAGCAATGGACGCATTATTTTACTGAAATTATAAAAACAATAAATTAAAGGACTTTTGTTTTATAAACCTGAAGGTTCTGGTTTAGGCCCTCTGACAGCATCCCTTCAGCACAAAGCAAACCTGGAAGAAACATGACAACGAGATATATTAGCAGCTTGAACACTCTGCTCAGTTTAAAGGTATGCGTTATTGCAGGTCTGAAATGTTATTTCTGTTGGATACACAAAACCTTGCTCTTCTTACAGATTTACTTCTTCAGTCTTCTCAAACTTGTTTCCAACATTAGGGTTTTATACTTTGTCTCCAGAGTCCAGAGCTCACTTCTCTCACCAGGCCTGATATTGCCATGCTTTGCTCAGCTGAGTGCACCCAATGTTGCCTGCTGCTGCTTCAACCCCGTTTCAAATGCCCATTTCAGGAAGAGAAACCTGCTTGCTTGGGCTGCAGCAAAGGCAAAAGGCTGTTCTGAACTGCAGGAATGAATAACCATCCTTTCTTTTATGCTACTAACTTTAAAAGGCATTAAAATAGAAGGCTTTCAGGGCAGAAAAATCCCCATCACCAGGCTACAGATGCTGCAGAGGGTGGTTTCATTATGAGCAAAGGATGTCTGGAAACAGATATTCCTTTTAACAAATACTCCAGTCACTGTCTTGAAAAAAACCAGGTCTGTCACCTGCTCTGGTCACCTGTGAATGTGCATTGCCTTCAAATTCAGAGTTTCTTAGATCATTATATTATCTACAATGGGGTTGCTGCCTGCAGAGAGCTGCAGATCCCTGAACCCTGCGCACACACACACACACACACACACACACACACACACACACACTCTCTCTCTCTCTCTCTCTCTCTCATGTCAAGAACTATCTTTATGGCCACAAAATCCCATGAAAACAGATGGTGCTATAGTAAAACTATGATAAACAGAGTGATTTACATACACAGGCAACTCCAGGTCTCATTAAGAATAAATTAAATAAAGAAACCCAAGATGCAAGCAGCTCACCAGCTCCAGCTCCAGGCACTCCCAGCATTGTTGATGCCTGAGTCTGGGATGCTGCTGCAGTCCCAGGTAATGCTGAAGCCCAGGAACTCTGGATTTGCATTTCATATCTAATCTGAGATAGAGTATGCACCCAGAGCTTCAGTGTGAGCCCATCTCCAACAGAAACCAAAGGAAAAGATGCTTTACTTAGATTTTAAGATTTTAAACTTGAAGCTGAGCCCTGTGGTGCAGCAGTTCCTCCCTTCAAAGCTGGAGCCCAGCACCTCTTGGTGTGCTTCAAGCACATCTGCCTTGCCAGCAGCCCCCAAGCCTCCCATGTGCTCAATGAAGTTGGTAAGGACAAATCTGTCCTCTTTCACCTCCACTTTGGCCATGGCCTCTGGGCAGGACTAGCCCAATTATCCAGAATGGATTGGCCAGTGATGAGCCCAGCATTCCCAGCCCTCTCCCAGGGGAGGTTCCGAGGGGTCTGAGTCAAGGACAAGTGTGACAGTGGGGATGGTGTGACCATACAGGAGCACACCTCAGCCCACCTCCCCTGCAGACTGAGGAGGGAGGAATCAGCATCCTTTGGGCCTCCTCTGCTTACTGGGAGTGTGCATGGCCCCTCCAGCAGCTTCCAATTCCCTCTGGCTCTGCCAGCCTGAATACGGAGCCAACAGCCAGAGCAGACAGCCAAGCCCTGGGCAAGGGCTAAGCAGTGCACCACTTTTCCCTTTCCAGAGGGGTTTTGAAAAGGTGGGCTCAGCCAGCCCTTGGCCAGACACAGTTGCTGTACCTGGAAAGATAAAGGGTAAAGCCCAGAGATTTACTGGTCTGTCTCTGCTCCACAGGGCTCCCTGAGGGCTTGCCAAGGCAGCGTGCCTCTCCTCGTGACCCCTTATGTGTCCTGCGGGACTTGCTTTGTGAGAAAGAGGGGAAGGAAGGATGAAAATCCAAGATGAAGCACAATTAAAGCCACTGGGAACCTGATGAGCCAGCTGGTCCCCTGGCAAGCACCCTCAGGGACCTCCCCCAGGGAGCAGGCTCCAGGGTTTGCTCTTGCAGCAAACTCTCTTGGTAGCCTCTTCCCAGGCAGTACAGCCTGCCTTGCCTTTCCTAACACTTTAATTTTCAGGATTTTCACCTGTGTGGTTTAGTTTTTGTTCACAGTGTGTTCCCATATGGTTTAATTTGCACCTCTAAAATTAAAACAAGATTCCTTGCTGTTAGGGGGCAGCAGGTCTGAACACCAAGCCACAAAATTTTCTATTTTTCTGTCCCAATGAGCTTAGTCAAGCTCAGGGTTCCTTGTAGCCCTAGTGCTCCTTACCCCAGAACTACAGGAATGGGGAGCTGTGGAAATGCCAGAAAATTTTCATGAAAGATTTTTTATGTGTCATCAAGCTGCACAATTAAATGGCATTGAAAGGTGCCAGATGAGGAACTTGGAAATGTACATTTAATTTGGTGTGTGGTTGGGTTTTTTTAAAATCCACCATTAATCACTGCTCATGATATTCACAAGGAGCGAAATATTTCTTTGCAAAACTGAGGCTACCGTGCTGCTGAAGTGGGAAGAAGGGGTGAGAGCAGATCAGGAGCCCTGTGACAAATGTGTGCAGCACGTTCTGGAATATCATTAGAAGACTGCAGCCTCCATGTGCAGCATGGATGGAGATATACTCAGAGCTCCCTGAAGCATGGGACTTGTGTAGCTCAGGGGAGACCTTCCCCACTGGGCTCTGGGTCCCTCCAGCTCCTGCCCTTTTGGTGTCTAATTCCAAGAGGGAAATCTGGCTGAGGTAATTCACTCAGCAGGAATGTCAATATAGCACATCAGGCTGCAAGGAGAGAAAGCAGACATCCTGGGCAGCCAGCCACTGCCAGCCCCTGCTCAGGAGCTGGAGGAGATGCCTAGGGAGGGCATGAGGGAAGCACAAGCATACAGTGAATATGTCCCATGGAAATTCCATCCAGTGGCTCATGGACATCACCTGCTTGAGATGACATCCTTGAGTTTGGGGGCCCTCGAAGGATTTTAGTTACTTAAATTTGTGTAGCTGCTTTCTGACCCTTGACAAAGCTCCCAAGCACCTGCACCATTCTGTGCCAACAACCTCAAATGGCAGTGAAGTGCTGAACCACTGTTTCCTCCCCCTTCTTTTAAACATGCTGCCTAATAAATTTACATTATGATTTCAAACCTGGTGAGAAGGAATGAAAGTTTCTTTCTGTTTCCCTTTCTTTCATGGACCTCCTGCATGCTCACCCTTGCCCTGCAGCCATCTCACTTCCAGTCTGTCCAGCCCATCCTCCCACAGAAGCTGTTCCCTATTTCTGTCTGCTTTTTTTCCCACAGCAGTGCAGCATTAGCCATGTTGATCTACCTGAGGAATCTCACAATGAATCAATGGAGGTACAGGTGGAAGAGCCACATCATTGGGATGATCTGTCTGAGGTCATGATGTCATACACAACGTTGTCTTTTCCATGGAAAATTTCACCATTGTCCCCTGGATGCATGCTCAGCCATGGGGATGATGCTGCTGGACATGACTGGGAGTACACTGGCAGCTTCAGACTGTTCAAGTTCAGCTGCTGGCATGATGGAATGATGGCAGGGATCATTTGGTCCATCTTGGAAAGTAGCACAAGTGAAGAATAGTCAGGATGACTGCCTCAATTTCTCAGTCTTTGCTCCAAGTACCCAGAAAGCAAACACAGAGGCCACACTAGAGGGAGGCTCAGAAACAATCACTGAGGAAATGTCTTACTTCACATCCTGAGCAAAGAATGCCTCTCTCAGGCAGATAAAACAAGCTGGAGGGGGTGGATGCATCTCTTCCCTCTCAAGAGGAGCAGAGAGAGAACTCTCATGCTGGGCAACCACTTCCCCTTTTGCCTTGCTGTTCTTGAGCTCATGAGTATCTTACAATTTTCTTTAATTACTGCCTTTACCTTCTGCCTTTCAGAAGCTTCCCACCCTGCCCTCTGCTTGAGTGAGAAATTATATTTTACCATCATTAAACCAGGCAGGCTGGCAATATCCCATATGTTTTCATATCTGCCTGGCTTTAAATGTGGACCAGCTGTGAGGTGCTTGAGGACCAAACCCATTCACAGTCTATCCAATATCCCTCTGTGTCTGCCAACGTTTGGGACCAACCTTGTTCAGTTTTCTCTGCTGCAGGTTGTGTTCCAGTCCTGACAACATCCTGCGTCTCATGATTTCATGCCCTTTCTGGCTGTTCACTTGATGGGGAGCTGAACAAACCAGTACAAAAGGAGGCTATGGCAAAATTTGCACTGACATTTGCTGGCATTATTCTTGTTTTCTGGCAACTTGAATGTGGAATGTGTCTGATATTTATCAGAGGAAAAAATGTCACGTCCTTTCTCTTCCTCCTGATATATATTAAAAAAATAGAAAGGCAGACTGGAAGCTTTTAAAGGCCTATGTTCTTCCACCAAAGACAGTCACAGATGCCTAAGTGCTTAAGCACAGATGCACAGCATGCACCCCAAGGAGATTACCCTTCAGGAGATCCTTCCTCATGCTGGATTACTTCAAAACGATGCAACGTGATTCTAGTCCTTTGCAGCCTCACCCTTGATGTTCTGGGAATTGCCTGGCCTTGTTTGTACCACCATGGGCTTCTTACACCCTCAAAGTCTCCCATGGGAAAATGACAGGAGTGAAGGGCGGCATGTTCCTCTGTCCTTGGTCGGTCCTGCCTGCTGGTGTTCTCCTGTAATGAAAAATATCACATCAACAGCACCTTCTTGGGTGGAAAAACCCAGCCTGACCACTTGCCCCTCTTTGTCTATTGGGTATTTTTTTCCCCTTTTTAGCCCAATTTGTGTCCTGTTGCGTGGCACTTTGGTGGAAAGGCCTATTTACAGGACCAGTGTGAACCACAGCCATGGCTTCTGTGCTTGCAGATGTGTGAATGTACAGCTGTGAGCCTGCCTGCTTTCGTGTGTAAATATGCATATATGCCAATATGTGAGCTGATCAGAGTATTGCCCCAGCATATTTATCATTTATTATAATGTATGGCATTGAAAAAGATAGCACAGTAGATGTAATATGTAATGCAAATGTCATATGCAAATAATTTACTTAGTGTCACAGCCAGAGCAACAGAAGACAAGGAATTCAACTGTCAGCAAGTCTGTGGGGTTTACATTTTACGTTACATCCTCACTCCATTTGCTGGGATGGCACGAGGAAAATAGCTGTCAGTAATACTTTGTGTGGCAGCAGATCCAACGTGCAGAACTGCGAGCAGGCTGATGCAGTACCTTTTATTACCCAGATTAAGGATGGCAGGCAATTTACTTGCTGAAGGCCAACAGCAAATCATCTTTTCCCTGTGAAATGAATTTAGGCAGCTTGAGGTGGGGCCAGAAAGCAATTAAGTATATTATTAGAGCGGGGCAGGAGATTGTAATCATACATATGTATATTACATACTTACATATAGAGAAAGGCAAATAAGTCTGCAGCCACCTTTGGAACCAATATATTCAAGTTTGAAATGCAATAAGGCTGGAAATTAAGTGCTTATCTTCCTCTGTTAATGTGTAATCTTCCCCTTTAATCAGCTGCATTAATTATTCCATCACACTGAGTTTTTACATTTCTGAAAAGCAGAAAAGTTAATTCTGTTGTGGTTCATGGCTTTTGAGAATTACCTGGGGCAGAGCACAGCAGGGATGAAGACAGGCTGGCTGCTGGCTGCCTCCCTCCCCTTGCAGCCACCCTACTAACAGGGTCCTCACCTCCTGCCGTAGGCTGAGCCCTCCTGCCCGCCGGGGCGGCGAGGTTCCCGCAGCATCTGGTGGCAGAGGGATACTCTGCTCTGGATGTTGTCTGTCGTCAAGGAGACAAAGTATCCAGATTATCAGGCCGAGCGATAATATGATCGACGTTCAGTGAAATACATGCAGCTTTCGAGAAAAAGTAATCAGAAATCTTCCACGGTAAGACAGGGATTTTGCCTCCCTTACTTAAGAGGTCTCATTTACCCAGTACAAACAGAAAACAGGGTTTGCTTTTGGCTGTAACGAAGATGCAGACTGAGACGTGCTACTTACACACAGAATGTTAATAAATACATGATGGGAGGATATTTTCCTCTATCGTAAGGGCAACAGCCACAAAAAGGCCTGATTAAGTATGTGCCATTTATAACATTTGATTGCAAAAGGTCATCCCCGCTTGCTGAGGACGTGGCAGTCATGGGCACAAACCACAAGCTGAGCAAAAGGTCATCAGGACTTGGGGCAAGGGGTACCACATCCGGGGGTGCGCCTCAAAAATCTTCCAACTCCACTTCCACAGGGGCAGAATGAGCATGTTACCCTTTGGCTAAGGAGGGTAAAACAGGGATCCCCAAAGCACTATTTTTCCTCGTGGAATAGCTGATATCTGAAGGCAAACATTGCCCTGTGGATATCACTGCTCTGAGACGTCAGCACTTCCACTGAGCCCATATTTCTGCTGCTATCACAGGCAAGGCAGCAGGGCTGAGCCTCCACTGCCAGACTTAGATGTATAAACTGCTGCAGCTCTAATTAAAATGTGGATTTCTTTCTTCTGGGGCTGCAAAAAATGGTGTTATAAAGTGAGGTCAACACAGGAAAACCAAGTCACTCCCTCTACCCATTTCCCCTTCAGCCAGATTGATGTTTCCCTACACTGAGCACACATCCCATGTACTGATTTTGATAAAATTACAATTTTCTTTGTTTAAGCAAAGTGTGCTGATATTATTAAAACATCCCAGATACATCATGTTATTGAAAACCTTTCAGTTAACCCAAAAGTCAGCTGAAAGTGAATTTTAATTTCAGGGCATATTTTAAAATTTGTCATTTACTTTGGGATTAGGAGTGGAATAAAACAAGGAAACCACAGGAACAGAAATTACTCCAGTAATTTTTATATTGACTGACACAACTCTCACATTAACTGCTTCAGGGTTTTATTGCAGGACAGGGTTAAATTCAAACTAATGAAGTGAGGCCAGTATACAGGCCAAATAACGCAACAGCTGGCACAGTGCTCTAAGAACTAAAGGAGGTCACTAAAAATTATGCCAGCCCACAGTGGTTTATATAAAATGTACTCTGTCAAACTAACCAGCCGCTTTTGATGAGATGATAAATTTTGGTGGAAGCGATAAAATGCCTTGGACTTGGTACTTGCGTGACATTGGCTTAGAAACCAGGATGGCATGAAATCAATGTGTCAATATTAAATGAAATTAAGCAACTACAGGCTGCTTAATGTCCACATCATAAAGTAAATTGTAAATAAGAATCACCTTTTGTGGACTGTGTGCAGGCCACTTTGGGGATCATGTATTTTGTGTCCATTACAGCTCTTAATTTTGATTACTACTTAGGAGAAAACTTAACCACCGCTGATGATGCTTGTGACCTTGGGGGATAACAGCAATACCAAAGAAAGCATAGCACAGATCAGCATCACCTGCACCTGAGCAAAAAACACTCAGCTGAGCAGAGCCAAACATAAACCCATAAATCTGAGGGCCAGAAGATGTTGATGGGGCAGGTGACCCATGCCCACATCCAGCTTGTGAGGTGAACTAGTCCAGTAAGGGCCTTATTGCAATTTATTATCGTAGAAGATCCTGGCAGAGCCCAACAGGCATATGGATCAGCTAGCCTTGACCACCTCAACATTTGAATGCCTCCTGAGTTCCTTCTCCTGTTTGTTGACTTGTCTGTTACTCTGTTAAAGGCTCCTCATAGTTGTTGTGCTCTCTTTAATCCTGGTTTTAAGGCACTGCACTCCCTACAGAGGTAGGACTGCAATTATATTCCACCTTGACTCCCAGTAGGCTGCCTGCATTCAGCCTGTCTCTTGGGGACAAGGGACACTCTCCTTTGCTTGGCTCATCCCTGGTGGCCTCTGGACTGCTGCTGACCTGGGATCTCTGGAGGCCTTGCTTACAGGCTCAAAACATCCTTCTTTCAAACATGACAAATAAATCTTTGCCTTAATAGCCTCACATTTTGTGACATCTTTTATGTTGTCTCAGGCTGTTATATGCCATATAAAACACGAGAGGTCATTAAAGTTAAAGCGAAAAGCTAATTAGCCCATATTTACACTGAGGGATGCAAATAAATAATGTTATTCAGGCATGCCTTTTTAAATATTGGCTAATATTCTAGCAGAATCCTCAGGTTATAGAGATCACAGAAGATGTTTAATTTACAACAAGCACCTAAATATATGACTACACCGTGGTAACACCGACACCATATGAGAGATGACCCTAATACCACCTGCAAATCTGCACTCAAGGCATTGCTAAAGGGACTCTTACAGCTGCTGCCTCTCACAGGGGAAACAAAGAGCTGTTGACCCTTCCTCATGAGCCCACCAGCTCTGGCCCCACAGGCTACAAGGTGCTAACATATGCTGCAACCAAAATATACTCCCTGTATCCTCAAGGGAACCAATTGCCAAAGCAGAGGAAGGATATTTAATCTGTTATCCAGTAAAGGCTGAGTGCCTGCTGCTTCCCTCTGTTTGGTGCTTTTATTGGGATCTGTGGTATGTTCAGCTCCTATCTTCATGAAACTTGTAGGAATTTAATATCTTCGCGCCTTTTTTCCTCTGTCAAAATTGTCTGAGGGCAGCCAATTCCAGTGGAATAGCAGGGAATTGCAAAGGGAGCAAGCAAGTGATTACATAGCTGTATTTCCTTACGAAGTAGTCTAAAAATAACGGTGACCTTTACAAGCTCTATTTTTCCATGGTTTGGAGCAGAGTTGTGAAATTTGGCAGGTGCAAGAGACCTTTGGGGTGTGCCTTCTGCTGTTCCTGTGAAAATCTTCTCAAATTTGGGCTAGGTATAAGCCTTTGGAAAACAAGACCATATGTTAAGAATACGGTTCAGAGGCATGTAAGAACTTAAGCAATTCAGAGGAATTCCCTGATAATTTCACCCTCCCCTGGTCTCATGCTACTTTCCTACTCAGTGCCACTGCCTGGCTCTGGGGTCTCCACCTGGATATCCGCAGGACCCAGTATGAATACTGGGGTGGAAAGAAGGGACACAGCTTTGTCGGAACTCCTTGTTCTCACCCTGCTAACAAACACAGGTTAAAAGGATGCTCAGAGCAACCACGTGAAGGGACAAGGACATGGAGCAGATGGTGGATCAAGGTGGTCCTGAGTCGCCACATGCTGTAAAAGGCAGAGCCAGTGGACAGCCTCCCAAACCCATTCCTGCTTGGAGAAGGAGGAGTTGCCACGGAGTGTGCTTTCAGACAAAAGCTGTGTATAAGCTGCATGTATTAATCTCTGGCATGCACGTATGTGAGTAAAATAATCCCAGTTACGCGGTGTTGTCACGCACACAGCCACGGGGAGGGAAGGTCTCAGTCTGAGATCTGACTCTGCAGCCACAACGAGGAAGAGAATGTTTGGCTTCATAATAGATTAGTCATTTGCTTGTAATTTAAATAAGCCTCTGAGAAATTGTTGTCTTGACACTGTTTTCTGGCTGGACTGGTAAGAGTAGCTTTGAGCCGTGTCCGTGGAATATCTGCCTCACTGAACCAGAGGGGAGTGAGCAGTGACAGAAGGTGGTTTGATGACTCTTGCTTGAGTGAAGGACGCTTCCACAGACAGCAAACAAGTACTTTTTTTACTCCTAATTTACACAGGCTCGCTTTAGGGGAAGGTAATTTTGAAGCAGAGCATGAGCTTTGAGGTCCTTCATCCCTACAGGCTCCAGCCTGTTTTTCCCTTGGCACTGCATGGCCCTGCTCTGACCTGCACAGGCCACACTGGGAGTTGGGATGAGGCAGATCAGTGCATGGAAAAAGAGTCACCAAGTGACCAAGTGTAGCAAGGGAGATCAGTTCATCTGGAGCAGATTGATATAGGCACACCTGATCCCTAAGGGACCCAGGAAAGCTTGTTACAGCCACCAACACCAGGAGTGACTATGGAGGTTGCAGGTGGCAGGCACACAGTGATGGAGGGAAGATTAATGAGGAATTGAATGAGAATTGGGATTGCTTGGGCAGAAAAAAATGAAATCGAAATGAAAGATAAGGGAGAGACAAGATGGGAAAATGGAAAATACTATATTCAGTAGTGGCTATCAGATAGGATTTCCATCCTGTGCATCCATGATGGCAAGAATCCCATAGAAAAAATAGATTTTGATTAACACGCACTCAATTACATTAGTAATTAAAGTCTGTATATTGTAGGGACTGTTCAATTAAAATTGCACTACCTGTGTCCTTTTTAACCCGTGTCCTTTTAGCCCCTAATTTCTGAGGGGCTGACTTTGTGATGTTGCTCTGCCACTGCTGTTTTCTTGACCAAAGTCTAATCCTTCAAGAGCAGTGCTGTGGAGATCAATACACACAAACCAGTACATAAATCACAAAGGTAGGGAGAGCTGGAGCAAATATTTAAAGGAGGCACTAGCAAAAGGGGTGGCTATCCTTGTGCAGTGCCTCCACTACATTCCCCACACCACTGCCCAGAAAATGCCCACTTGTGGGCAAAATGCTGCAAGAGTCTGGAGTGACTCCAGGGAGGGACGTCATGAACCACATGTTTTGCCAGCATTACTGGCAGTGGGTTAAGGACCTGCCCTTGAACATTGCCTGGTCAAGCTTGGGAGTACCGTGGCATGGGGAAACAAGAGGGTTGTGACACCCTCGGCCCACTGCTGATGCCACATGAGGCCATCTGTCAGAGCCCCACTGTTGGCAGGATCAGAGCTGACCATCCTTAGTGAGCAGAGGGAGATTTTGCTTTTGAGATTAAGGCTGGCCTTGTGGTGCAGGCAGATGCCTGCAGTTGGATGTTTGAGCCCTGGCTGTAATGTGTGTGGGGGACAAGCCTGGCAGATCTCACACAGTGGCTCTCTTCATCACATGGTGTGTCCTGGTGCTGTGGTCCTGCTGAGCTGATGGCTTGGGCTGAGGACCTCATGCAAAGCCCCATGGGGACAGCCCCTCAGCTCCTGGGCTCTGTGCTGAGCCATGGCACTGTCATGCATCAGATACCCACCTCTCCGTGCCCCATTCCAGATTGCAACTGCATCCTAGTGAAAAAGGCTGTTTCATAAAGGACACTCCATCCTATTTGTGATAATCCAAAGTTCTTTTCCTCTTGTTCATGGCTGTGTAACAACCCTAGTGGCAAATGCATCAGCTGCTTATTCAGGAGAGAAATCCTGCTGGCAAAGCTGAATGCAAATTTACGTAACCCAAATGGCAGACAAGTTTTCCAGAGAACACTGGCAGAGCCCCACTGATTTTCAGAAATATCTATTCTTTTAATAGCTGATGGACAAGTTCATTAGGTACCTATTTTTAACAGGATGAAATAGATTCTGAATAACTGAAGTGACCAACATGTCAGTCCTGAGCAGATGAAACTTGGATGCAGTCACTGGGGATTTTTCCCATGTCAAAATGTGGCAAAGGCTGCGATAATTGACTTCTGTGATGCTGAGGATCCCCAGTTAGACACTTTGCTTTCTTTCTGGTGATGAGTGAAAAATTGCACACTGATCACAAAAAATACAAAACAATCACATTTTCCCCAGATTTTTTTAGCTAAACTCCTTTATTAGCTACCCTCCTTAATTTGAAAAAAAATTAAATTTGGAGGTGGCTCACATGAGAGTTCTGCTGCCACCTTGGCACAGTTTGGCTCTCTTTTTTTAAGAAAATGCTGTGAATATTTCATGGTTGATTGTCAACAAAATTTACCTGGGCAGGTGTTAACACTGAGATGTGTATGGTGTGTATACATATGGAATTGATTTTGGTTAGAGTCCCACGAATTTTTAAGAAGACGGCAAACTGGGCAGTGTAACAGGAGGAAAAACCAGGCAGATAAAACTCTAATCTTGATATATAGGTTGTATCTACTGGAGACTAGCTGTGTCTCTGGGTCTGCAATGTCCCCTTGGGTTCAGAATGGCAAGGGCAGAATCACCAAAGCCTGGTGCTCTGAAGCCAGGGGCTTATAGTCTTATGGTAGACACAGTTTTAGATGGCTTCCATATTACTGCCAGTATGAACTGGGCCAAGCAGATCTGAGAAGAAGCTACATTGGTTTTGCTGGGGTCTTCAGTGAGCATAAGGTTAGATCATCAATCACTATCCCCTCTGACCATGTGCTGTGCCAAAAAAATATTTTCTGATGTCTAATGATTTGCAGCCCAAAAGAGCAGGCTAGTATTTTAACAGATGTAAACTTGCCTCCTTCCCCAATCCCTTTTCAGGAAGGGTTCATTGGAAGGTTAATAGGATGCTGAGAAGACAGACTGATTAAAATTAAATTAATCCAAATTAAATTAGGGGAAAGACAAGTAACCCAGTCAGTTCATAAGAATTCATAGGAAAAGTATTTAAAAAAAGCAGTTCAGACTGTAATGAAACAAAGGATCTGGACCTGAGCGTGTTCTTGCTTAGGCATCACTCAGATGGATTATGTTGAGCAGTTCGCACGGCTTGTAAGACCAGTCTCAGGAACACGCTGTGCTTGCTCATCAGCCCTGCAGTACACCCAGCTGGCTCTGGGACAGCCTGCAGACTGCCCAGGGGACAGCGTGGCTGGGAGTACCTGGTGGTGGGACCTGCTACAGGCCCATTCAGGAGGTCACAGGCTCTGCCCTGCAGTGTCCTGTCCCAAGAGCTGAGAGCACAGCATGCAGGAAGGGGAAGTTGCAAGGCCTGCAATGACACCCAAGCACTTTTGAGAAAGCACTTAGCACAGGGAAGGGTGTTTTAAAGAAATAGTAATGACAATCAAGTGAGCTACATTCATCTCTAATGCACTTAAAGCTATTTCATAGAACAACAAATCTCTCCACAGATATGTCTAGGTTATCCACTCTCCCAACACATCCTCCAGGAGTTCAGATGGAGATCTGCTTTCACACGCAACAAGGCAAGCTTCTTTTTCCCATCATGTGAAGTTAGGAGAGAAACTGCTTCAGAAACAAAGGGTCACAAAATATTCACTATCCTAAAGAGCACAGAGCCATGGTTATCCTGCAGTTCAATATGTAACACCCCTAATGTAACATGTGCCTAATTTTCTTTTAATTTCAAAGTACCTCTATAGGATTTGTCTTTGGAATTTTGCTTTTTTTGTTCTTACTCTATGAACTAAGAGAGGATCTTTAAACTCTATAGTGTGCAATATCTCCTTCTAAGGAGGCAATCATCTCATCACAAGATGAAACAATATATATGTAAATGTACATTGATACATAAAAACTGAAATAAGACATTAACATCTACATTTGATGCACTAATTTGGGCCTAGTTATGTTGACACAGATGGAGTGAATTACTGGAGGAGAAAAAGCACATCTGTTAAATGTTATTGTTTAATTAAGCCATTAGCAACTGAAAGACAAGGGCCTTTAAATTATAGTATTTTATATTTATCCCAGCCCGTGGTAGTTGTATGGCTCCCTTAGCACTTGGAGTGCGCTGCAATCTTTACCGCAATCAGCATAACAACCTCTCTGTGAAAGGGACCAAGAAGGGTCCCTCTCTCTGCCTTGCAGCTGGGGAGGTGATCTCTTTGGCATAGGAAATTTGGGCAAAGCACCATGTTCTGAGGTTAATATTGTGACACTGACCTGCTTCATTAACTGCATGGTGGAGCCTCACAGCACCTCTAAGGAAATCTTCATCTGGGGCTGAGCATCCCTGAAACCTCTGGTCATTGCTCAGTGAGGGCTTTGCACCCTGGCATTCATGTACACCCAGCTGTGGAGTTTAGGACACACAAAATTTTCTACCTGAGTGCCAACCTCTGTGTGCACAGCCAAATAAATTGGCAATAATCCTTTATTACAGCCACAGGCTCTCTTTGGAAATCTTATTCTCCTGTTCAATTTTACAGGGAATAAATTTCCTGGCTGGAGGGAAATTTCTTCCTGTGAGAGGGAAGAAAATGTCTCTGTGAGACACCTTACCAATGGACATAGAGGGGAAGAAGTCTCATCTTGTGTCCCAAAAAAGCCTTCAAATTCACCTGGGAAGGTCCATCGCCACTCCAAGGACACAGGGTCAGCCATGAGAACGTGTCCTGCAGACTGTCCCACTGAACACCTGCCCCCTTGTTTAAGTCACATTTACTGTGGAAATAGAACTTTACAGAGATCTAGAGAGCTTAGAGATGTTAAGCATCCAGAAGCAGTGCAAAACCAGACGTCCATAAAGAACAAAGACACCCTTTTAGCAGTTTTAGGGTGGAAGAGGTGAACACCACCAGCCTTGTGTTTGCCCAGGCACTGAGGCTTCCTAGGTTCTGCTGCCCAGCAATGCCTGGCAGCTGTCATGACGGGCAAGCAATAAGGTCATAAGCAGTGCCCATAAATTGTTTATTTAATTTTTCTGTGCCATTTAAACCATCACTGCCAGCCAAGGGACCTGTGATAAATAGAAGTAAGAAATGCTTTCAGCTTTAAAAGGAGAAATGTTTTTCACTTCAGCTGCTGCAGGAGGAAGGCCTGAGTCCACTCTCACTTGTGCTGGCATAGAACAAAATTAGCTACACACAAATGAATGGAGTTACATTTATCAAAAACTGCACAAGAACTGACCTCTTTTCTTTTAAATTCCTTCCTGCTCAATACTGTATGAACATCTCCTATATTTGATGCAGTAATCTTTTAGACCTGACCCCTGCCCCCCCCCATCAGAGCTGATGCCATTCAGGAACTAATATGGATACAGCTCAGAGTGGAAAATCAGCCTTGGTGAAGGCCTACACAATATGGGAAGCAATCCTTGGGCCAGCACAGAGCAGTGTAAAGTGCCACCACAAAGGGCCAGCATTTGCTTTTCCTACACTAGGAAATATTAAAGCACAGCACAGTCAGTGACATCAGGGAGGGTGCTCATGGGGCCCTCCAAGAAGAAACACTGAGGGACTCCTGATGGTGCCCCATTCAGCTGTCCTTGCCCAGAGCCATTGACTTTGGCCAGGCATGATCAAGCCTCTGTGGGACCTGAGGAGGTTGGCAGAACACATGGAAACTTCCCGAGGGATGTGCCAGGGAAAGGAGACAGCATATCCTTCCTAATGAAAGCAGTGGCTCAAAGACAACGAATTCCTTCTCCCAGGGAGTTGGATCCCAGTGCTCTACTGTCGGAGGTGGCAGCAATTTGAAAACTAACCAGAAGCCTTGCTGCTATCCCAGAGTACTGCATTAAATAATTGAAAAATGAATAATTAAATTAAAAGAGGATTATTTCCCATAGGCAGGCAGAAAATTGCTGCCTGCAGGACAAAGGATGATGGCAACACTTCATTTTCTGCAGTTCTCAGCAGTCAGGAGTGAGGTGATGTGAATAACATCCACAGTGGGCAGGAAGAGCCCCCCTGAGTCACATTGGGTTTTTGGCTCACAGTTTATCCCTAACTTGTCTATCGCCAAGTGCAAGATTAGTGATTTCTAAAGAACAAGGAAGCAAATCAGGAAATACAAGACATTCCCTTTTCCAAGAATGTCACCTTTGGGATGTGGGGGCATCTATTTACGTAGAGGTACCTGAGGGATTTGCACAGATCAGTCCCGTTGACTCACAGTGAGCTGCTACACATATTTGTAGGACATATTCCTATGTTTAGTCATCTACATTTATTTTATTGCTGGATATGAAGAGATGTGCATGTATGCTTTGTTCTAGCACTTTGTAAGAACAGTATAATGGCACTATTATATTTTTCCCTAAGATGTATATATCTATTTGAACAGACGACGCATTGTGAGAGTCTGTATTTCTCATGAACTATAATTAAACATGAACAACTCTCCACATAGGATAACAATACTGTAATATACTTGCTCTCCTCACAAAAATTTAAACAAGTTGACATGCTGAGTGAATAATGATCCTACATTTATGCAGAATTATTTTCTCTGAGTAGCTACAAGCCCTTGGCACACTGATACTCTGGCTGTATGAGGCACCACAGCAGGGTCTGAACCTGACCTGAGGGAAGTAAGTTGTCCTCATCAACCCATCCACCTTTCCAGCACCTCAAGCTCTCCTCACCCAGCCAGTACATCCCTTCATTGTCCCACTTCATTCTTTGTGCCTTTTGCATCTGGAAGCCCTGTTTTTATCCTGTGTGTAAGGTTCCTTCACACAGCTCTCCTAAACCCCTCCCTTAAACTCATATTTGTCCAGTGAAGCAATTTCTTCACTCACCACATCAGTGTTGGCTATAAAAGGTCAGGGTATTTTTCCAAGAGCTGTGACATTTTCCTTAAGCCCATCTTCTTGTCTCTATCTATCCAGAAACTTTATAGTCCCCAACATGGCGGTCATAGCTGTGACTGAGCTGTCACAAACCAGATGGCTGTGATGGTGCCGTGGGATTCAGAAACACACATGCAGCATCAGGAGGGGTAAAGCTTTAACCTTGCTAGTTGCCCTTCCTCCCTCCACTAGCATGTCCATACTCATCATCACATCACATGTATATCTGGAAACTGTGACCCAGTGCAAGAGGCCCAGGGTTTCAACAGCAGATTTCTCATTCTCCACCCCCTGTGCCAAAGCAGATGGGCAGAGGAAGCTCAGCAAGTAAACAGCATGCTTGACACTATGGAGCAGTGCTGCAGCAGAACAATTTCTGAATGCCAGCCCAGGGCCCCAGTCCCAAAACCAGCCCCTTCCTTCCTCTACAGAGAGGATGTCTGCAGGCTGCATTGTATGAGAAGACATCTTTTGTGAGGGGTGGCTTTTCAACACAGAAGCAATGAACCCATGCTGGAGCCCAGAGACAATGAGGCCAAAGCAGAGGAGAGGCAGGGGTGAGGGCCTGTCTGACTATGCAGACAGCACCACTGCCCTCCTCTTGCAAAGGTCCAGCAAACCGAGGCCAGCTCTCATCACTGAAAGGGTGGGGAGCAGCACAGCAGCTTCTCCCTCCATGTCAAACCATGAATGGCACTGCACTGGAGGCTGGTGGAGGGGATATTTCAGTACCTGCCTTTCCATTAGAACACCCTTGGGTTTGGTAAATGAATGTCCAGTCCCTTCAGAAATGGCTTTGTGGTGACACATTCCAGGTGACACAGTCAGTCATCACTGATCCAAGACTAACATTTACACACACAGGAGTTGAAAGCTGGTATTCACACAGTACCCAGCATCAACACTCCTCTCTCTGCCTATGCAGCTATTCCCTTATCTCAGCCTGTCTAATAGCCACAAGAATACAGTTGGTGATGTTCCCTTCTGTCCTGAAGCCCTCCCAGCTAAACCAGTGGAAAACATCTTTGTCCTGCTCAGCTCCAGTCCCAGCTCCCTACACTGCTCCAGCAGGGGCTAAAACCGCCAGAGGGATACTCTAATCCCAGCCATCTGGCAGGGGTCCCTGGGGGACAGTCCTCCAGCTCCAGACTGTCAGCATGCTGCCAGATGAGTGCTCCCTGCTGCTGGAACAACTCCCAGCCAGCCGGCCGCCTCCAGCCTCCAGCCTCTCCTTCCCACAAGTGCAGAAGAAAGAGCTGGTTTGGGGATGGGGAAGGAGGGAATTGAGCTTGGACCCTCCAGAGAGGCATTCATTTTCTCTTACTCATCAGGAAACGCTAAAATACAGTTTTTGTGAAGGCGTGTTGGTCCCCGTGATTTAATGCCAGCACTGGCTCTTTGCATCTTCAAAGCTCTTTACCATCAGCTGGCTGTGGTCTCCTCTCAGGAGCCACCAGGCAGCTGTGCTGGGACCAGTGGCACCCTGCAGGGCCTGTCCCCCTCCCAAATGACTCAGGCCCCACAAGGGTACCTTTTCAAGGCAGGAAGAGTCAGTGTTATTCCCTCTGACAGATGGGGAAAATGAGAGGAGGTGCAATGGCAAGACTTGCCTAGGGCCTTCCAGCTAACCTGTGCTGTGAATGCCTGAATTACTCAGCCCTGCACTCCAGCCAGTCAGCTCAAACTGCCTCTGGTTCTCTTTGCTGCAAACCACTGACAAAAGCATCGGTGCATCAGTTCTGGGTCAAGCCAAGGCCCTACCTACCCCTGTGTCCCATCTCTGATGAAGGGCTTGGGTGGGCACTGACAGAGAGGCTATGCCAAGGAGACTGGTACAGAGCATCTCCCTCCCATCATGCCTTGAAAAATGAGTGATGGCTTTCCATCCCCATCACCTCTCATAATGATTAAAGCATTGAATCATGCTTTTGGCTTACAGAGCTTGCATTGTGTGGGTCTGTTTGAATTGAAGAAAAGAAATGCTTTGATGATCTTAATCAGAACTTCCCTCTAAACACACGTTTCCTTCCCCTCCACGGCAGGAGCAAACACAGCACTCTGCTATGCAGGAGCTCACGTCCAAAACATGCTTCCAGCCCCAAAGGTCACCAGAAATGGAGGAAAAAATGTAACCCTGCTCTCAAGTTGTTAGACAGACCAAACAAAAGATTCCTTTCCAGTCTGAAGAGGAAGAAGGTCTCTAGTAGACAGTGGGGAGTCAGTGAGAGATCAGTGCATTTCAGCCTGGTTCCAAAGCAATTGAGGTGAAGAGAAGGTTTTTGGTGGGGTCCAGGTGAGGTCCTTGGGAAGCCCATCAACAACATGACTGGGCTGACCCAAGGATCTAAACCATGTCATAAGAGCACACAGCAACACTCAGGCAGGAGCTGAAGAAGAGAGAGTTATTCACCATGTGCTTTTGATCCTCCCTGTTACCTTGTGAAGATGTTTTATATATTTTGCATCAGAGGTAAAATTTACCCAAGGAATGTAATAAACAGCATTGCCTCGAAGACAGTGCACAAACTTTACATTACTGGCAGATTAAAAAGTCATCTGCTCCCTAGCGATTTCCTCCTGCACGTACCAAAGAAATCCAAGTGTGGATAAATTTAACACAGATGATTCTCATTTTTTGCTTCTGGAAAATGTTGCCCTGGCAGATCATGGAGTCAAGCTATGCATCTGTCACTCCCTCCAGTCAAGTCCTTGGGAATCTGTATTTATAGTCCTAGGCTTTGTACAGTTAGTGTCCATGCCAAAGCCTGCTGCAGTCAATGAAAATCTTGGGAGAGAAAAGCATTAGAAATGTTTTATGAAAGCACAGTTTTGATGAGAATATATTAAAACTTTAGAATATGTAAAGAAATTTCAAAAATATTTTTTAAACATTTCAAAGAAAAACCTATCCAGGCAGTAGATTCTGAAATGAACCATGGATGTGTGCTGTGAAAAATGCTCAGGGCAGTGATATTACCTGAGCATAGCATCTTGCCTGCCATGCACAGCACCTTGTGCTCCTCTGGCACTTCATCCTCTGAACTGGATCAGAGAGACTTTTGCATAACTGACTCAGGTGAATTCCAATTCCACTTCAGTCTATCTTTCTGTTAAAAAAAATGTCATTCTACAACTTCATTATTTGTTAATAATGTTCATAATTTGTTTATAAATCACTGAGGAACTAGCAGGTGTTTTCATCAATAAAAGCAGGGAGATTTTTCTCACTTTTAAAGTTTGCTGTTTCCTAAAGAGTGTTTCCTGAAAGAATTTTTGGATGGGCACCATCTTCCTCTGGGACTCCACTGCAAAATATTGGTGCTTTTTTTGTGTGTGACTGCATCAGTGTCAATATATTTTCTGTCTTGGTCTCTTTCAGCTTTTGCCAGGTTTTACAACCTTCTTGAAATCTGGTCTACAAGAGTCGAGAATGTCTGATTTGTAGGTCAGAGATACAGAAGGGGACACACATCCATGAAGGGGACACACATACAATACAGAGCAACATGAACACAAAACTTCAGAGCGATAAATGGCTGAGCAAAAAAATATGCATCACAAATTTAAAATCCTGTAGTCACTGAGGTAAGTAACAAGTAACCCTATAAGCAATTCCAAAACAACAGCATTTCCAGCTTAGGTAACCAAACCACAAAGTAAAATAAAATGCTGACCAGGAGCATTTGTAGACAGTACAAACACCGTAAGACTTCTCCTTGGCTTCTCAATGTTGAAAAAGGCTTATACCAACCTTGCTGAGCCTTGCACAGCTGACAGAGGCCTTTCAGCTGAAAGGATTTGGCAAGCCTGAAGCCAGTTTTAGCATCTCTTGGCAACAGAACATGATCAAGCCAAACATATTCAAGTGGTCCGATATTCACGTGTATTTTAGCGTCATCTACAGCAAATCCATGACTGAGGATATATAAAAGAAGACATTGATAGAGTTGCCCATGGCTTCCCCATTGCAGCATCTGTACCACCACATTTCCTGTGTAGACATCCCAGTTCCAATATTTAGGCACTTCTGTGCTGAAATAACAAAGTCAGAGGTGATTCAGGCCCCACTCCTGCCTGCATGCTGCCCACATGGCTATTGTTTGATTTAGTTTATCTACTGCCAAAGCATATCTTGGATGTGAAGATCCATAGGGCAGCATACTTAGGGAAGACTGAGCTCAGCTGTAAAAATACTTATGGTGCAGGATGTCCTTCTGCACATTGCTTCTGTTCACCATAGACGTGTTTGGATTCTCCAAATCTTGCTTGGGGACCTGCTGTGTGCAAAAGGCAGAGGGAAAAAAAAACCAAACCAAGCATTCCCCAGTCAGTGCTGTCAGGTGGTTATCTCTGTACAGTACAATTTTCATGGTGCTGCACAGCTAAGGACAGAAGGGTTTACAAGGTTCAAAATTAGGGGTTCCTTTGCCCAGGACATCCATAAAACTTCACCTAGGAAGTGTTCTCACCACACACATGGCCAGTCCATTCTGCACAAAATTGTGCAATAGGTAGAACAATTTACTCTTACTCTGCATATTCTGCCTTTTATAGCAAGAAACTTCATCCACAATATGGGAATCCCAGGCATAATTTCCTCTCCTAAGAGAGTAGGAATATATGTGTCCTAGATACATGTTGTGACTACCAAATAACAGGTTCTATCCTGGGGAGGTGCTCCATGCCCAAAATAAAACAGGGACACTTGGCAAGAAAAAACAAGATTTGGTGGGGAAACAGAAGCTGTCAAGGGAAATTCTGTTGCTGCAACAGCAGTGAAGAGGAAGAAGCTGTAGGACAACAGAGGCCATCAAGCAAGGTCAACACTAACTTCAGCAGTCTGGGGCAGGGTCCAAATTCTTAGCTTCCCATTTCACCTGAATGCTGGATTTTTAGAAATTTCTGTATAAACTTCATGTAACTTCTCTTCCTCTTCATGAGGCTGATGCTCCTTTTACGTGCTCCTTTTACATGCCATGCTACCATGAGAGCTCTTTAATGTCTTTCACAGTGTCTGATGATAGCGAGCGGCTTTTTCATGCCTTGAGCAATTATCCTGCTACGTGCTCAGGAAATGCGTGTCCCAGGACTCCAGGAATGTCTGTTTCCAGGATGTACCTGTTGGTTTTGTAACATGCAAATATCTCTTAGCTGGTTTTGTAACTTGGTGAAGTTATGAGCCAGTGAAATTAGAGAGTGAATGGCTTTACACTACAGAAACCCAAAGCAGAGCTCCAGCACATGTAAATCAGTGTAGCTCCTCTGAGTCAGATGGAGCTGGGTCGATTTATTCTAGGTGAGGAGCTCTTATAACTGGAGACATAACCCCCAAATGGCCTGTAATAAGACACCATCCTGCTTTTTCTCTCTTCAAGTGGTAGCACTGCATCCTTGCAGATAATTGCATGTTGTGCCACATGCTGGCCCTTCGCATACAGCAGCGGGCACTGATGTTCATCATTGCAAGCATTGCATGAGGCGAGAGGGGAAAAAACCACAGCAAGAACTTGGCATCATTTTAGTCTCATCTGAGCCTTGCTTTGGATACCAGGAGTGTTGCAGAGGCACTGCCTGCCCGCCTTGTGCGGGCACGAACATCAGCCTTTGATTCCCAAGTGGCACCAATTCCTGCCCTTTGCTGTGGCTTTAAGACACAAAGGGCATTGTAAGTGCCTGGCTGCAGTTCTTAAGAATACCAGCACTTTGGGCTCTTGGAGCAGCTGCATCCTTATCCCTGGCATCTGAAAACCACTTGTGTTATTAAAGTGGCAGATTTCAGAACTGGCATTTCCCCACAACCACAGGTATTTAAAAAATTTAGCAAAACAAAATGGCACGCTGGGATGGTTCTTACAGGTCCTGCATAGCACTTGGGCAGGAGACATACAAATACCAAAGTTGGCTCTATGCAAGATGAGCCTTGGATGTGATTCCTCCACTGTCTCTGGCAAGATACAGCCACTGTGCTAACAAAAACATGAAAACTTTTCCAGAAACATTGCTCTCGAAACTTTTCATGGCCTTATACACAAAATGCTGCAAGACTCATAACCTATTTAAGACTGGTGATGCAGAGTGCAAAATAGTTGTCCCCAGGAAGCAGCTGGCTGATGAAAGTTCCACTGGTGTGAATAACCAGGACAATTACAGGGAAAGGCAGCTGTCTTGAAAAAACTGTTAATGGGACACTGAGCCTTTAACTGCTAGATCAAAGCGCAAATGTCTCCCAGAGCAGCACTGACTCACGTTATTTGATGTCCTATGGGAAACGTGCTGGTAAGGCTCATTCCAGCTCCTTAACTCATCAGAAGCATTGTAACTGAAGGAGCTGAAGCCTCAAACAAACTGAGACACTTCTGTTGGTCCTACCAGAATTGTATCTACTACACCTTTGGAAACCTGACCTTACTTGTCTCTGCCACAAGGGCCACCACTGCCACTCACACAGACTGTCTCAATTTTTGGCCAAGAACAGAAACAGCATGAAAAAGAAAATCCCATTTTAGCACTCATGTCAATTATTTATTCATGAATGCTGATTTATTCATCAAGATGTCTGCCTTCAGCTGTGATTTAACAGCTTTGCTAAACATGGGTTTCATTTAAGTAACAAGGAACTTCACTCTGGTCCTTCATCTATCTAATAAGGGCCAGCAGGGGTCCTTATTTAATAAGGACTGCAAATGGACCAATCTGAATTCCGGCTTTAATAGACAAAATTAATAGCAAAGATTAATTTCCTCCACTGCAGGAATGAGCATTAGGATGAGCATTATGAGGAAGTCAAACTAAATGATTGCAATTTCTAAGCCTTAATATCTATTTAGGTAGTCATTTTGCAATAACAAACAATTAGATCTATGCAAAAGGCAGATAATGAATAGGAAAAGTAAGTGTTCTGTGGACCTTCCAGGACCATAAATGTCTATCACCTGCTTGCATAAGACTGTGTGGAACCAGAGTCAAAGAGCCCAATTGGCTCTCCCAGTTCTATATTTTTACTGAATATAAAGTAATTCATTTATTTTTCAGAGAAGATAAATTACAGGCATCCCCAATTTAGAAAAAAAAAACCAAACCCTTTCTACAGTTACCCAACCATGAATCACCAGGACTTTGCACGGATTGACAGCTACACGCTGCATGAAGGCTCTCTGTCATGCTGGATATGGTACAGCAGGTCTGAATTGTGATATGAATTCTTAGTTGTCCTGGGTTGCAGTATAAGATATGCACAAAATATTCTATCGCCATCTTCATGAACTGTTGAAACCAATTGCTGAAGCAGTGTTCTTCCAGGGTCCCACATCCCTCTTCTGTTAATGGGTCTTCTGTTAATGGCCTGCTTCATGACTCATACATAACTCCCTCTGGGAGTTATCTCTCTTTAATGGGCCATCAAGGACCCCCTATATGACTCATTATCCCATTGTGAGATGCTCTGCCCAGGGGGAGGAGCCAAGCGTTCTCACCTGGATATAATCTGGGATTTGGGACAATGCGGGGGACCTTACCCACTGGATTCCCAGAGGATCAGAGCTACCAGACCTTTCTACGGGATCACTGCTTCTGTCATTCCACTCACGTTGTATTCTGACTCTGTCAGTGGTCTTTTGTATTATTGCATCTGTTTTATTTTATCCTTTTTTTTCTTCTTCCTATTAAATAGTTTTTCCAACTTGGAGCCTCTCACTCGTTTTGCTTTCAAACCACTACATTAGTCCAAGCAAATTCACTCAGTAAAACGGGAAGTTCCAACACAGCGCTGCTCTTGCACACTTGAGCAGGCTGGATATTTGGATATTTGACACAAATGGTATAGACAGTAGTCAAAGTATCTAGGAAGTTGATCAAGACTCAATAGGAAACAAAAAGCAATAAGGTCATCTGAGAGTGATCAAGTCACCATGAGCCTGAGCTCTGGTAAAAGTACAGCTTTAGCCCATGGTAATTATAACTCTTTAGTAATGTTCTGCTTCTCAACTGCAGTTCTCTATGAGCTGAGCGTGGCTCAGATGAGAAGCAAGACTGTGTCCATGCCACCTCTTACTAACACGGCTGAGCTGGAGGACAAAATTACCATCCCCAGCTCCGACACAGTCTCCCTGCTGGCATCCATGGTTCCCTCACATCTCCTGGTATGGTGTTGCCAAGCTCCCCCACTCAAGGGACAAGACTAATCAGTTTAAATGGTCCCCAAGAGATTATGAAGCACCCAGAGAACCAACTGAGCATGCAGAGCAGCTGGATAGAGAGAATGTGGGGGGTAACAAGAAACCATAGTGACCTCTTAAGCCGGCCAAAAGAAGACATGCACCCGCAACCTAGTCAAAAAACCTGTAGCTCTGTCACAGAAAAATATGTGAAAATACCCAAAGCCACACACTGCTCTACTTTCTCCCCTCTGGAGGTTGTTTATTAACAAATATTTCTACAAGCCTGGGGGAATGACACTGGGATGAAACAAAGTATGCACTGGCAGTGAATATGCACCATGGTTTGCTATATGCTTGCCTGACTTTTTAAGTGCCGATGTTTTCCTTCCTAATTTTTTTCTTCAAAGCCTGGCATACTACCATGACAGCTTTACAGTGAGACTCTAGTCCAACATGCTGACATCAACTAACAAGGCATAGCAACAACCCAGCCCTTTCACATACTTTATGAGTACAATATGTTAGTGTTAAGCAATATTTGAAGAAATATTAGGAAAATAGTTCCCAGGAAGACCTGGATTCTGACTTCATGCAGGCAAAGAAATATGCGATAGAAATGATAAATCCTAATGGCATTGCTGGTGGCCCCCCTAGTCAGGGATCAGTTGTAAGACTCAAGTGTAAGCAACAGTACATAAAAGACCATCTTTGTTCCTTTCAGTTAGTTTGCTCTACTTTTATGCTGGCAAGCGTTGTTTGGTAACATTAAGCAGCATAATAGGGCAAGAGGTTTGCTTATTTTGCATCTGGTGAAGATAAAGGGGTAAAAAAAGAAAAGCCCTGCTAATAATAACAACTTGTATTACAAAGAGCTGAGGTGTACAGTATGCTCTTCTAGAGCCACACTAAAGCCCAAAAGCATGGCATGTTGACACTGTCAAAAGTCTACGTGTTTCACAAAGAAAACAACACCTAATCTCTAAAAATGGACAGATAAAAGGTTCAGCAAAATCTCTACAGATGTACAGCCCATCACTACTTTACAATGTTCAGGTCTTATGCAATTCACTCAGCTTCCCCCACTCCCCTTTGCCTTATTCAGGGATGGAAATGTTCTGCTGGCTTGTGTGCTGTAGCAGCTGCTCCTCTTGACATTTCTGCTGCAGGCTGGGATACAGACCTTGAGAGCTAGTTCTAATAGCTAATATAACCCTTCCTCTCATTTCCCAATATTTCATGTGAATCAGAAATTCTAATTTAGGCAATCATTTATCTGAGAAGTCTTCCTAGGTTAGTGGAGATTCAAAAATAGTTTGAAACAGCAACAACAAAACCAAGGGTGCTTCAGGCTTTAATTTTCTTCCAACAATTTCTGTGGCTTATTAGAAGAAAGTAGGTGCTATTTCTATCAGGTATCCTGCAAGGAAATTCAGTCTATTAGTTATTGGCTCCCACTCCTTAGATGGGTGCTCAGGTAAATAGAATAAGATACAGAAAGCTGATTATAGAATCATAGAATATCCTGAGTGGTAAAGGACCCATAAAAATCACTGAGTCCTGCACAGGACACCCCAAGAGTCACCATGTGCCTGTCCAAATGCTTCCTGAGCTCCTTCAGGCTTGACCTGTGACCTGCCCACCTCTTGTGACCACTTCTGTGGGGAGCCTGTGCCCAACCACCCTGTTGGTGAAAAGCTTTTTTTTGATATTCAGCCTAAACCTCCCCTGACATATCTTCATGCCACTGGTCACGACAGAGAAGAGATCAGTGTCTGCCACTCCTCTTCCCCTCACAAGGAAATTGTAACTGCAATGAGGTCTCCCCTCAGGCTCCTCTTCTCCAGGCTGAACTAAGTGCCCTCATCCACTTCTCATATGTCTTCTCTAGGTCCTTCACCATCTGTGTAGCTCTACTTTGGACACTCTGTAATAGCTTTCTATCTTTTTTTATATTGCAGTGCCCAAAATTTGCACACAATATTCGAGGTGAGGCCACAGCACTGCAGAGTGGAGCAGGACAATCACCTCCCTCAACCAGCTAAATTCTGGTGCTGAGAATATGTGGACATGACACAATAAGAGAGCATGATTTTGACCCACAGGGTGCATTTGTAGCTCAAAAAGTATAAGAGAAAAAGTGTTTTTACAGAAATTATTAATGTTGTATTCCATGACAGAACATCCAAGATGCAATTCATGATAAAAGGGCTCTGTCTTGGCAGGCCATTTCTCCAACGGGCCTGCAGGAGCTGCTCATTAGGAGTGTTTCAATCACCACCAGTGATCCCTGAAGACCCTGTAAAAAAAGCCTCCATTCACAGTTCCCATCACACTGCAAATACACAACCCATGCAAACATTTGGGTTTTTTCAAGATCCACTGAGGCTGCTGGCTAACAAAATCATCAGCATCACACTGAACAAATTTGACAAAATAAAAAGAAAACTGAGTGTCAGTCAATAAGACCTGGCAGCAGAGATATCTATCTCAAATTACCGTTTTTGTGCTTCTGCCCATTACCTGAAGAAATGTGGGACATCTGGGAAGCAGGAATCGCAAATGCAGTCAGTTACCCTCTCAGCTGTGACAGATTTAGTTTGAGTTCTGCTTGTATTGCTCAATAATTTCTTTAGGGAAAGGTGTATCGCAGGAACAATTAATTGAAAAAATGGTAATTAACTGACATATACACCCCATCTCAGCAGCAGAAAATGTTTATTCCTGGCACTGGAAAGAGACAAGAGTCTCCTCATCCCAAGTCACTTTACAGCTCCATTAATCACCTGCGTTTGTTCCAATGGAGAATGTGCTTACTGCAAATGCTTTGTTTCATGTCTGCATACATTTCCATGCCCTGACTCCTGCATAGCCTCCAGAAAACTCCTCAGTGCAGGCAAATTTCTGCACGAAGTTCACAGAGGCACTCAACCATGCTGCTTGGCCAGCTCCATCAATATCATCATGCAGCATACTGGTACTGCTTTTTATGTATGTATATTTTTCAGATTCCAGGAACGGCTTTACCATCATTAACCAACTAAAGAGAGTATGTCATTTAGAATATTTCTCAACAAATGCCACCCTGGTGGAAGCTTATTGCTGGATTGCCATGGACTTGTTTCCAAGGTTACATTTCTATTGGCCTGTTTCTGTATGCTGATGTCTTCTACCCACATATCAAAACAGGGTCTAGGAACACACCTGCCCCGGAGATGCACTAGGTTACTATAATTCAGGAGTCCCAACAGTGAATTCCCACTGGGAATCCCCCAAATAGAATGAGGTACAGCCTGTTGATCATACAGCCCCTCTCCAAACACTCTCTCTGTCAGCTTCCTCCCTGAAACCTGCACTTCCCTCAAGATCTAGTATTGATTCCTCAGACTCAGCCCAGAGATTATAAATATCCCCAATCTCCCACGTTCCAGTTAGCATTTTGTGAGAAAAACTGCAGAAATTCAGCAACACAGCTAGCTTTTTACACAGCATCCTAAAACAGCTCATTAAAAGCAAATAAACAAGAGAGCTCCCCAAATCCCAAGCCCTTTCTGAAATGCAGCTTCCCTCCATCTAGTTGTGCCCCACTTCAGAAGTCCTTGTAGCAAGAAAAGCAAGGGGTACCCTCCTGCTTTAGCTTTCTTGTGCATCTCCTTCAGACTCCACCCAGGAGACCTTTTAAACCTTCCTTTATCACCTCTTTAAAATTGCTGAGTTGCTGGCAAGTTGCCAGCACTCCTGGAAAAAAAGGGTACTAGTTTGTATTCAGAGATAATGTACTCAATGGAACAAAACCCATTATGCCATCCAGCAGCAGCAGCAATCCAAAAAACTTTCACATTTGGGAATATCAGGAGACACTGCAGCTGTAAACCCTGCAGTGTATGCATAAGTGCTTGCCTGTCATCTTAGATTTTAGGGATCAGCCTCCAAGTAGATACACAATTTCCTGTCCCTATTCCTGATCAGCAATCACTAATGAAATCTCTTTTGAAATTTTGCCAAGAGTAAAACAATAGGCTGCTTGAGAACTTCAGCTTGAGGTGTGAGTTACTGTGCTTCCTCTGCTTAGCCAAATCTTGTGAAAGGGCTGGGGGAATACAATCAGAATTCAGGGTATGTGCTGAAAAAAAAGATGCACATCTTCTTTTTCCTTAATCTCAACATACTTTATTATCCCACTGGGGAGGATGGAACTATGGAGATACCATTGCAACTATCACAGCTGAAGTTAAGAGATCAGTTCTGACAGCAGCACAGAACATGTCATGAGCTTATGAATGCACCAACCCTGAAGTCACTAACACACCTTAAAAATTTTGTTGTTCTCTTTAAATGTCAGATTTCACTGTGTTGGACACCAGCAACTATACGATCCCACAAAATAGTCAGAGCTTGGGCTGGAAAACGTGCGGTATGAAGGTGCATCTGGAACATTAGGTAAAGGTTTTTCACTCAGAGGGAGGTCTGTCACTGGAACGAGCTTCCCAGGGCACCAAGCCTGCCAGAATTCAGGGAGTGTCTGAACGATTGCCTTGGTTTGAAAAGACAGGTGTCTGCCAGGGAAAGCTGGAGCTTCCCTTGGAATGGAGAATGTAAACCCTCTCCCTCCAAATTATTATAATT
This sequence comes from Trochalopteron elliotii, assembly GCA_024734555.1. Lineage (NCBI taxonomy): Eukaryota > Metazoa > Chordata > Aves > Passeriformes > Leiothrichidae > Trochalopteron > Trochalopteron elliotii. The sequence goes on along the minus strand of JANPWX010000089.1, from coordinate 2,091,862 downwards.
TTGCAATTAAGGGGCTTTCAGGCAAAGATATGGGAAGGAATAACAGTTCTTTACTAAGAATATTAAAAAATACAAATGTAGTAGTACAAAAAAACTCAACCAAAAAAAAAAAATCCTAGAAACAATGACAGAATCAGAATAGGACCTGACACCCTGTTGGTCACGGTGTTGGGAGCACCAAAAATAAATCCCAAAATAAATCCTCCTGGAGTAACAGATGTGGTTCTGTTGGAGTAGAGATGATCCTGTCGAAGGATCCAATAGTGGCAAGATGGGTCCGCTCTTCCTCTGGGAATCCAGTGGAAAACAGGCTGTCCTGGTGTTCTGAATCCCAGGTTTTATCCAGGTAGGACTGCTTGGCTCCTCCCACTGGGCAGAGCATCTCACAATGGGATGATGTACTTTATAAATCATGCAGTGAGCCTTAATGGCCCAATTAACAGCAGATATCCCCCAGAGGGAGGATGGGTGTGGAAGAGATAAGGAACACTGCCTCACCTGGTTTTAACAGTTGGCCCATTAACAGAAGGCACCCGCCCCCTCCGCCCCGGAGTTATGAGGAATGGGTTATACAAGAGATAAAGAAAAATACCTCCCCAAATGGTTTCAACAGATGGCAAATAGAATACACACTTTTGGTTACATATTGCAACCCAAGACAACAATGCATTCAGTCATGCAGTTTAGTTTTAGGTAGTACTATGAGGAACAGGGAGATGGACTCTATGATCCTTACTGATCCCATCCAACTCGAGATAGTCTATGATTCTATGATTCTGTATCAGACAATCAATAAACAGGGTCTCCCCAGCAGTTTCAGAAGTAGGAGAAACTTCAAAAACGGCAAGAGGGTAAAAGAAGTAATGAAACATAACATCTGTATCTCTAATATTAGCTTTGTATTTGTCAGACTTGCCACAAAAATAAAGGCATGAAGGAAATCAGGTAGGTTACATATAAGTAAAATCCTCTTAATTGAGAAGGATGGATTTTTTTTGAGAAACAGAAAATAAAGATGTTTTGTGTTTTGAGAATCCTGAAAGATGATACTATTATATAAACCAACTACAGACTGTGAATATAATTTATTATATTGTTTCAGAAAACGTTTGCCCATCCTCTCTTAACTCTAGCTGTAAAGGATTTTTTTTTAATGCAATCAACACATATTGCATTGTACTTATATGCTAGTAGAATGCTTCTCAGTTTTACCACGAATTTCCCATAGTTGGAACAAAAGTCTGAATTTGCAATTGTCTGAAGTGACTGCCTGTTTTTGACACATACCTCTTTTGTAGTCAGCTGGTGCAAACCAGTCATCATGGAAATCTGAAATTCATTGCAGAACAAGATATTGTGCACTGCGGGGAATGTTCCGTGACTAACAAGGGATAATTCTTTTAATCTGATTTTATTTTCAAAATGAAGTGGCTTTTGACTTCTTCTTTTAGATTTGGGAATGAACACTGTATTGGAGTGTGTATCTCCTGTGTGTACCGCTTGAAACTGTAGAGATACAACAGCTCCCCTGTGGAGATCGAAACCAAAGGTCAGTTTGCCTAATGTTGGGATATGGGCCAGGCTATCTCTATGTTTTTCTCTCTCTCCCAATATCACTCTTGTATTGGTGCCAGGAATTAGGATATTCATCTTCTCTAGGTAAACATCAGTTTATAAAATGGGGAATATAATTACACAGAAGCAGCTATGATATGCCTTGGGATTAGTGAATACCTCCTAACTGAGCTTCAGCGAAAGCAGCAGTTCTGGCATTGTTTTTATTCACCTTGTGGAAAATTATTGGAGCATATTTCATATAATTAGGATCAAGAATGGATTTGGCATCACTTCCAGCAAATGCCCCTGAACACTAATCTGGTTTATTTGGCACCACTGATGGAGCTTCTCTTGTGGGGAATACAATGACAACAATTAACCTGGCAACACAGAACAGAAATGGGAAGTGGGAAATTGTCTTGTCTTTTATCCACGTACAGGATGAAGTGTGGCCTCATTCAGCAACACAGCAATGCCTTGAATGTATTTTCTTTTGTTTTATTCTTGTTTTTTTAATCTCATCTTGAGATGCCCTAGGGAACCTTCTATTTTTTTCCCCAACTATCTGAAAAATCTACATTTTTCATGCTGTTGAAGAGAAACCCAACAAACAGACCAATTGAAAGTGTTTGTAGCTCAATGTATTGGATCGAATTGGGTATTGTTGAATGACCAAAAGACTCTCTTTCTAGAATTAGACCAATATTGACTTTTCAACAGCTGCCAGTTCAGAGCAAGAAATCAATAGCAGGATTTGGGCAAGGTCTTTAGGTTACTGCATCAGGATGTACTTTTTTTTTTTTTTTTTTTTTTTAATAATTGCATATGATCCATACATACTCCAGTTTTTAGTGAGTTCTGTTTATTCCTTCTCAGTGAGTGTTTTGGACAACTCAGAAAAACCCCCTTTTTTCTCTTCTTTATCCTCTCATTATGAATTTCGCACTGACAATATATTTTAAGATTTCCAGGTCAGGTAAAGTGACAATTCATCCATCCATAGCTTTCTTTTCCTTTGATCTAGTCCTCAGACTAGAGGCCACAGTGTGGCTTGGGAAAACTAGTTCTCCAAAGTTTCTTTTCAGGGAGAATGTCTGAAAGAAGAGACTTCCACTAGAAGCAGGACAAAGAGATTAGATACTAACCTGGGATCTTAAATACAGCAAAGCTTGAGACACTTAGGGAGATTTACAAACACAGGGAAACATGACAAGAAAGAGAGAGGTAGAGTGATTTGGTTTAGCTGCTGAGCCAGCTGAGAAAGGGATGAGAAGAACTCTGAGGGGAGGAGTGAGAGAGGAAGATCTTGTGTACTCAGGGAACCTTAGACTTAACCCCAAAGAACACTATAAAGCAGTGACAAAATTTAAACAAGGAAATATATAGAGTTGCCTATTGGCATTATGCAGAATTTGGGTTTTTTTCCAGAGCAGTATATTTCTTTTGCCAGATATAAGACCTAAGACCACAATAAATTTCTTGCCCAGACTCATATTCTGTCCCTGATTATGGCAGTAGGAAACATCACCCAGAAAAGCATGCTCATTTTATTTAGGAATACTCAGAAAACCTGCCTGTTTCCTTCCTCCCTGGTGGCTGAAAAGGTGAGAACCCTCAAGCACTTGCAGCTCTGAGGCTCAGGGCAGGAGCTTGCTTAAGCTGCTGAACAGCACAAGGAGGGCAGCTGTGGGTCTGGGACACATGATTTCTACACAAAGTCCTAATTCTTTTACTGGAAAGACAGAAAGAGACTATGGTCAAGCAGTGTGTGAGAGACTGAGGAACAGTCAAGTGCTGTGATGTGCTTCTGTGTAGAGCACCTGAGGAACCTCCTGTAAGTTCAGTGTTGTGGGGCCCAGGTGTAAAACCCTGGTGTGAGCCATGGTAGTGTTTACGGCAAGCAGCTGGAGATTGCAGGATTGTATTTCAGTCATATTTTTAAAATCTTTACAAACACAACAGATTTGGGGAATGCTGTCAGGTCTAGCCCCATCCTTTCTGAAATCCTTGAAAAACAGAGGAGACTCACAGCCTGTCCTGATCATTAACACCCCCCTCCCCACAGCCCCCAAACAGCCTCAAGCAAATGCCAAAACTGAGAGCTCCTCACAGAAAGTGTCCTTCCATTATCCTGAACTGCAATCTGTGCTCTATCCTCTTCTTTGACAGCAGAGAGCGGATGCAGTAAATCCTTTGCAAGCTGTTCACATCAAAACCAGCAGATGATCTTGTAAAATTGCTGCTCCTGGTAAAATACCTTGTTTAATAAGACAGCAGCTGCATACCGCTCCTGGATTGATTGTAGATGTAGCCCAAAGATGAGAGAGTTGCAGCAATTTAGCTGTGAAGCAACAAGTAACTGACTTGCAATAGGCAAGGTCTAGTATGGGTAAAAAACACACTGTAACAACATCCCTGCCAGACAAAAATGAGAAACTTCCTAGAAAATGCTGATTTGTGATGTGCAAGAGGAACCCAGCTAGAGCCTCCATGTGCAAACCAAGAAACAGAAGACACATGTTCCATGAGGAGTGGAAATAACTATTTTTCCTAAGCAAATAACTCACTTTTGCCAGGTGTAATTTTTGCCAAGCCATTTCATCATGAATTCAGTCCTCCAGCAACAATCTGTGAGGTTTTCAGCACCTCACCAGCCTTGCTGTCAGGTGAGCCAGAGAAAAGGGACTGGTTTATTGCCAACACAGCTGAACTACCGTGGCCTATTTTCCCTATTCTGTCCCTCACAAAAAATAATTTACAAAGCAGAGAGGAGCAAAGGGTAGGACAAATAACACTGTACACAGGGGATAATTTCCTTGCTCTGGAAGTGCCTGGTGTGGAAGGAGTGGCAAATCTCCCAGACCAGAGAGCTGCCACCATGAGGGGACTGAGCAGTGCCCTGCAGCTGTGGCTGGTCCCTGTCCCATGTTGTATGTGTCCCCTGGTTTTATTCATGCTGCTGCTCTTGGAAAGTGGTACACACTATAATGCTGCCCCCGACCTCACCCTGTGCATGAGATATTCTGGCTCACTTTTCAGCAGTTTTTTGTTAAAAATTTTATTTTTATGCACACATAGCATTGCATTCCTTTTTTAAATTTAGATGCTCTTAAATCCATCCTTAACTCAAAAGTCTTGGATACACACCTTCTGGCACCTCATTTTAAAAGCTCTGGCCTGAATGTTTCATCCTCTCTTGTGCCAGACATTGCACAGCCCCGTAAACAGTGACAGATAATGAACAAATTGCATATGCTTCAATACCAAGTTTCATGAACAGAAAATGGGGTGTTACCTTTAAACACGAATTTTCTTCTCTCCTCTTCTAAAAATCTGTGTAATAACAATTAGCACAGCTTAAAAGTGCACTGTACATTTTCACAGGGTTTGGACACAAATCTATTTCCCTCACACGACACCAGAATTAGCAAAATACCAATGTTCCCTGTCAGCACAAAGAGAAGTGAAAGATAATAAATCACTGACTTGTAAACGGCATGCAAGAATCAATAAAATGTAAATGGCTACAACACAGAAGGTAGAAATACATTAAATATGAATGATAAGAAAGAGTAATAAGACTGGAAAACGATAAGGCTGTGTATTTCTTTACATGAGACAGAAGTGATGAAGAATGTTTCTGGACTGGTAAAAGAAGAGAAGTTTTTTTCAAACAAAATGGTATCTGACCATGTAACTCTGTCCGCTACCCCTCTAATGGAGATAGAATTTATCATACGAGTGTCAACAAACTTTTACAAACTTTACACATCGCTGATTACAAATGAAAATGTAATGCTGCCTACACATGTTCTAGCTCTTATCTCTCCTCTAGGGGAAGGCATTAAATCCTCAGCCTGCCATGGAAAATGTAGCATTCAGACATCTGTGACCAATATGTGTAAAGAAGAGAAGATAAGGTGCATATCAAGCCTACATCTGTGACAGGGGTCTCAGAGTCTCTAGAGAGACTCTGAGAATGAGTGCATATGAAGACTGACTGAAAATCTTCTAATTAAACCTCTGCTTTCCCAGAAGTATTTGCTCTCTATGGAGTATTTTCTGTTTTGAAAGAAAAGCTCACCAAACAGATTTTGGCCAATATCCTCAATATCCAGCGCTTACATACACACACAACTCTTCTTTTAAGAAATAAATAGCCTGCTCTTGAGCAAAGATACTTTGTATACTTTAAAGACTCCCTGGAGAAAGTTCAGCCTGCTCGCCTACTGTGCAAGGTAAGAGGTAAGCTGTTAATGGTTGTAGGCTGACACTAGATATGTGGGCTGTGAGACATATTTGGATCTTTGAAGAATAACTGGTTTTGAACAATAGGAGATAAATAAATCAGAACAAAGCCACAGGTAGATGCCTGAAGGAGCAGTGGCCTGCCAGTCAGAGCCGATCATTAGCCCATACTGGCAGTGTAGGTGAGATGAATAAGGTAGAGCTTCAACTTCAAACTTCCAGGCAAGGCTCTTGAGTTTTACAGCTAGAAGTATAACAGCTTTGTATGGCCAGCAATTCATCTTACTGCTTTAGAAATTTAAGAATAAAAAATGCAAATGCACCTTTCATGTGTTGATTACTTAGGGATGTACAAAACCATGAAGAGTGGCAGTAATGAAATGTCTCCTGGGTGCCTTTGAACACCATAGGAGGACACAGGCGAGGTTCCCTAGGAAACCAGAGATGCACTCCAAAGCATGTGCAAGTCTGGCCAGCTGACAGTCACCCACTTGTGTTCTGAACATCACTGCTAGAAGGTATGTGATTCAACTCCGAGTGTAGTTGGAAGGACTAATTGTGGAAAGCCTAGAGGAGGTCGGGATAGATTTATTCCTGGTTGCATAAATATTCAGATCTCTAAAAGAAAGAAAATGCTGATTGCTAGCTATCCAAAATGAGGGGGAGAGAAGGGTGAATAACACCTTCAATTAATCTAAATATTGATCTTAGTCCCAGACTCTGCTGGCCTAAATTCCACCTAAATCCTTGTGCCTACTGTTTTCTATTGGCTGGGAACCCAAAGACTTCAGAGTAATTATTCCAGAGATGTGAGTAAGGCTTAAAGCCCAGAGCCGCCAGTGCTCAACACATAGGTTTATGTGGAATCTAGTCCTGGCAAAAATGGGCACTGGGATTCAACATACCTCCAAGGTGCTTATGAGGGAAGACCCAATGCTTGATCTTGCCTCTTCCAACCTCTAGACAAAATATCAATTTTAGCATCTCTTGGGAAATACAGTATTGCACCTCTCCTAAGCTTTGCTCTCTTTCTGCCTCCCAGCACCTCCAACCCCTCATTGGGCTTGCTCAGAAGCGACTTAAGGCCATATATACACGTGACCCACAGGGGGAATGTGAAGAGAAGAGAAAAAGCAGAAAACTTTTGCCCTCCTTGTCCAGATGATTCCTAATGCTTTGCAGATCCTACATCTCTTACTACTAGAAGACTCTTTTACAAGGGCAGAACAGTGGAACCTCTCACACTGCTATGAAAGACATGACATGACTGAATTTCTTTCCAGTTGCATTTCTCTGACTCTCTTAGAACAAGCCCCTGTATCTACCAAAGACTGGAAAGCAGACACAGAGATTTCAAAATCAGCGAGTCCTTCCCAATGATCTGTGGATCAAATATCCTTAATATCAAATATTTGAGGATTGGGATGTTTGGAGAGGAAAGGGTCTGCCACACATGAACATGCTTACAAAGCTTTCCATGGACTGAAGAAGCACTGTTGTTCCTGAGCTCCCCTCCTCTGGTGTAAGATAGAGCAGACAGGTGTGGCTGTAACTCCAGCACAAGTAATAAATACATTTAGCTGCTAGATTAGCATAATTGCTTGCCTAGTCAGCTAGCATGCAAAGTGCACAAACAAGTATCATAACAGTTTTATTACATGTACATGCTTGCATTTCCTTGAGACGTGATAAAACAAACAGATCAGTAATTTTAGAACAAGCAGTCAAAAAAACTAAAAAATGCAATGAGTAATTTAAAACAAATGTTATGAAAATGGTGTCTTTAACAAACCTTCTTCAAGCTCTGCTCCAATTATATTTTATCAATGTGAAAGATATGAGGACAAAATGTATTGCGGGTCACAAAAACTTACATTTAGGTAGCTTTTTGTTCCATTATGAAATGTTTTGTTTTGTTCCATTATGAAACTGCAGTCATTTATATTCTAGAGTGTGAAAGGTGTGATTTGATCTGGAAACATTTTGTATGGGTGATTGCTTGAGAAATTTCCCCACCCTTTTCTTCGTTCAAACAACAGATAAGGAATGTGCCTCTTATTTCTCAAGTAGAATATTTAGTTCTTTCTGATAATATTGCACAGTGCCTTTTAAAGAGCTTGAATATCAGTGACTTATAACTGTTCTAAATACATTTCTAACAACCCACTAAAATTTCACAAGTATTACATGAGCTAGCTAACAAGTTTGTTAGTCAAAACAAATAAGCTAAAACATCTTTGGGGTTACACCAAGATGCACTCAGCTGTTAAACGAAGTAAAATCAGCTGTTGGAGTTTGTTCCTTTTATAAATGGCCCATTGTGTATGTTTCAGGGAACAGTGGGAGCAGTGAGCAAGACATGAATGAAGTAGTCTGTCAAATCCTCCGTTTGATTTATAATAATGGGGTTGCATTGACATGAGAATAAAATACAGCAAAGCATATGTTCACTATGAGTAATACAGACTCATTTATATATTACAGGAGTAATAAATAAATAGTCTTGATCATTTCCTAAAATAGTCCTACAATGAATGTGGTTATAATGCCATGGGACAAATTCTGCAGTGATGAAACAGACAGAAAAAGTATTAACCCTGTGTTTTTTTCTCCTTAGGTTTCCAGCACTTTGACTGGTGGAGGGAGTTGAGACAGTACACATTTTCCTGTTGTGGGTCTAAAGAAAAATTAATCCTGGTCTTCCTCTGGAACAGAGAACAAGAACAACAGTGGCTTCATGACATAACTTGCTCAGTATCAGTCCTCAAAGAATCTGGTCCCTTAAATTTTCAACCGGATGTTGGCAGGAAAGGGCTGGTAGGACTTCAAGAAAACGTTGACACAGTTTCAGAGATGTCAGCAACAAATCCAACTCAGCTATAAAACAGTTACTGTGGGAACCCAGAGAAATACATGCACTTATCTTGAAGACTGGCAACAGTTCCACATGAATGTTCTAATTAGGAATCATGACATCCTATTTCTTTTTTTAATACCCTAGTTGTAAATGGACAACAAATGTTATTTACCAGCGATTGAGCAAGAGAAAGTCATTGTTTAAACATGGAAATGGAATTTAAAGTTCTGCATTTAATTATGTTTGGGGTTGCTTTTCATTTGGAGCTAAACCTGGAGATTTTTAAAAAATGTGGCTCCAATATTGTTTCGTTTTTGTAAAATGGGAAGAATGTTAATGAACATACCCAAGCTGCCTTTAACAGCGTGAAAATTGTCTAAAACACAGTAAATATCCTAGTTGTTCAAATAATGATGCATTGTATGAGCATGGTTATTTTGTGTCGTGGTTCTAACCACTACATTACATGACAGCTCTTACAAACCAGAAGTTTCTGAAGTCTCATTTCTATTCTTTTTCTTTCCTTTTTTCAGTGAAAATGGTTCTTTACTTATCTCTCCCAGAGACCTCAATGTGTGCACCTATTCAGTGTCAGAAGCAAAGTCATTATAAGAAAACTGCTTTTTTTTTTCCATTTCCAGCCTGAATTGAGAAGTTCTAAACATTTGCCAGAAACTTTGTAAGTCAGAAATCCGATAAATTAAACACACGGCATACTTCTCAGACCACCTAGAGAAAAGGAAGACTACAAAGAGAAAGGAAGACTGAGTGAAAGTAAAAAAAAAAACAGAAGGAAAATAGAAGGAGTGCTTACTGAGCTCTAAGGCATAGGGCAAAGTGAAGTTGAGGTGCAGGTGGATACAATTTCTGCAGCACTGGTATCAAAGCCCAGGCCAAGGCTGGAGCTGTGAATTCTTGGGAATGTAGAGCTTCTATCTGCTAAACCTGGAAAGCTGCTCTGCCCTCAGGCTTCATTCCAGGGTGTGAGTTTAACCACACAGCTTTAACCACTGGCCTTTACTGCACTGGCAGAGGTCATTTTGATTACATTTATCAAGTGCTGAGAGCAGATGTGTAAGTATTAAGTATGGCATTCATCAGAATTTAAAAAAAAAAAACAAACAAAACCCCCTAACCCCAAACACTTTGTTGGTGTGAACTTTTGTAATGTTTCATTTCAAAACAAAAACGTTGTACTTATGAAAATGGCAATACTATCCTTTTAGATGAACATCAGTTATTCCAAAGAAACACATTTTGCCGTGTAAAACATGATTACTGCTGTTCCATGACTACAACTGCCCTCAAAGGTGCAATTCTCAAGCTTTCCTTCCAAGAAATTGGATATTTTTAAATCCATGGCATTACATGGTTGTACAGGTCTTCAGCTACCAGTCTCCACATCACAACTTGTTATTTCCTACGGTGCACTGCATGCAATTAAGTTTAAATCAGGGGTATGTACTACCAAGGACCTTTCCATAGGTAATGTGTATTTGAACATACCTTAAAGTAAGCAACAATTATATTACTGCAAAAAGCTTTTAAATATTTGCTTTTTAGGACATGATGGTCCTGGTTCATCCATTAAAGAGGCAGGGTGGAATATAGGTCATATCCTAGCCATTAGCACTTACGCTTCAGTAGCAAACAACTGGAGTTAAGTAATCTGTCACATGATCAGAATTCTAATTTTGATTTTAATGCAATAATTGTGTGCTTCTTCCCTGTAGCAGTGCACATATGGCTGATTTTCTACACTTTCTACCACATTTAAGGTATTCAAGCCCCATACTTTATAGAGAGTTTAAAAGAATTCTTTCTGCCATTCATAGCTCTCCTTCTTCCTCCCAGGTCTATGCTGCTTTCTTTATTATTCTACCCTGGCAAGGTGATTGGGGGTTTTGGGAATCCAGTTCAGACAAAGACTTCCCCAGCCAGTGTAACACCTGCACAAGGAAACCTGGCACTTTGCCCCACACAAAGGCCCCCCAGCCTTTCCTAGAACAGAGAATGACAGGGAGCATTCCTGAGTTAGGCTCCTGACTACTATAAAGAAACATGTTGGCACTAAGGGATTTTTTTTCTACAACTGACTCACTTTTTCCTATCCTGGCTCTTCTAGAAGAGTTACTAGGAATCCCTAAATAACTTGGGCCAAGCCCAAAACCATTAAGTGAAAAAGAATGCAAGGCATCAGAGTTAGAACCACTCCTAACTTTACTATGTTTAATTAGTTTATCACTTAAAACACTAATGGCATGTCCACAGACTTTGTGCCTCGGCCTTTCCTTCCAGATTGACACATTTTTATCCTTTCAGACTAAGGCATTATTAGTCCATGTCATACCTTACTTCACTCATCATTTCTGTGCCTGATGTTTTTTTAATGTCCTGTTCCTTTCTGAGTGAAGCAGGAGCTTTTGTACTGTGTCATCAACTCACCAGAACGAGATGTGGGACAAAGGTATCATAGGAAGGGCAAAGTTTCTGCACAGCTTCTGTGCTAATCAGGACCCAGAGAGGGTACATGCTCAATCTCAGCCTGATATTTTTGTCCTCCTTGCCTGGCTAAGTCAGCTTGGGCACATCCCAGTTTTCCTGCCAGCCCAAGGGTTCCCTGTGTCACTGTCCCTGCTACTTGTGTCAGCAGGTGGGATTAATTGCTTTGACTAAAAAGCAAATGAGGAGTTAGGGGACACAAAACGTGCTTCCTTCACAGCAGGCAGCAACTCTAATTGTCCTTAGCACCAGCTGGAAACACTACTCTCCACCCATTGCAGGAAGCACACACCTTCTTTCTCTGCAGCACTAGAGTATCCATGGCCTTGCTTTGTGTTTCCTCCTCTGTAGTTCAGGCTATGGTGGGTGTTTGTGCCCCTCTTCCTTCTTAGGAGAAGGAGGGAGAGACCTTTTGGAAAGGCCTGCAGCAGCATTGTAGAGCAACTATCTGGTGGTGGAAAAGCACAGTATTCCAGATGGAGTCTGAGTGCCAGATAGAGGATGGCAAGTGCTTCCCCCCTCTCCTGGCTGTGCTCCTGCTGACAGGGTGCTGTTAGCCTTCATCACTGGCTTGGGCATACCCCAGCTGTCCCCCAGGACCCCAGGCCCTTCTCCGCAGAGCCGTACCCTGCACAGAGTTAGTCTGTCCCAGATACTGTTCGTCCTGGTTGAATTTCATGAGGTTCTTGTCATACCATTCCTTCAGCCTGAGTCCCTCTGAGTGGCAGCTCTACCCTTGACCATATTGGCTCTCCCATTAATTTGCTGTCATCCACAAACCTGATGAAAGGGCACTGTGTCACCTCCTCCAGGCATTCCTACAGACATTAAACAGGTCAGGTCCCAGGATAGATCCCTACACTGCTCCACTTCTTACTGGCCTCCAGAGAGAATACAGCCCTTTAAGTGCTGGCCTTTGAGTCCTATCATCCAGTTTTTTACCCATGTGGTTGTCCATCTATCTAGCCCACTATGTGTTAATATGGATATACGACAGTAGACAGTGTCAAAAACATTGAAAAAGTCAAGGTAAATAATATCCTCTGGTCTTCCTCATCTACAAAGCCAGTCATTTTACTATAGAAGGCAATCAGGTTGGTGAGGCACACTGGCTGCTCCTGATCACCTCCTCCTTCCTATGTTCAGACAAGTGTTCCAAGAGGACATGGATTTCCACATGGACTGCAGTGAGGCTGGTCAGCTAACAGTTTCCCTTTGGCTTTTTTTTAAGTCATTGGAAGACACTCCAATGGTTGTGGAGACTCCAGTCTCCACCATTTTCCAAAGATAAAGGCACAGTCTTGCAGTGAAACCAGACAGCTCCCTCAACAGCTTGGATACAGCTCTGTTGAGCCCATGAATGTTTATAGATCAAATTCTCCATGTAATCCTTGACTTGATTCTCACCTGTTTCTGGTTCTCCTCCATGAATTCTCAGCACAGAGATCTGTGAGACCTCAGGCATATCTGATGATATGCCTGAGGCAACAGTGGCTCTGGATGCCACAACCTCATCTGTTTCCATTGCCAGATCATTTGCCCCATTCAGGAAAAAGACCACATTTCCTATTTTCAGTCTTTTACTCTTGCAGTTGTGGTGGAAGCTCTTCTTGTTGCCCTTGGGATCATTTGCAAATCTTAAATACAGCTTTGACCTCAGAAAAGATTTGATTTCTTTGGATATTTCCAGCAGTTTCTGCATCAGCCCAGAAACCTGAGTTACCTCCCCTGATGATGGAAATGTACAGATCTGAATGTCCTCCATAAGCTGCAGTATAAATTGTACTCTTCTATATCTGTCCAAAGGCAGCTGCTTTGTTCTGCTTTGTCAGGGAAACTGTTAATAATTTAATAATGAAAGGGAACTAATGAGGCCTATGGATTTGAGCCTCATGCTCCGATTATCCAGTGTCTAATGAAGTGTGAATTTTGACTGAAGCTTTTTCCACCCTGAGGGGAAAAAGCCACTCTCATCCATGCGGATTCTCCTGTGACTAATGAAGGGTGAGCTCACACTGCAGCTTTTGCTGTACAGGGAGTACAGGTAAGGTTACTGTTCACTGCATAGGCCTAGTTTCATGACACTTATGAAAACATATAATTCTGGAAATATCTATCCCTTTAATTCAGATTTGACCAGTGGGTTTGGGAATTACTAGGGAGAATGGACATACTCACAAAGGCTGGTCCAAAGTCAGTATTTAAGCCTCAAGCATTTTGAAACATCCCAATATTTTCTTGCACTACTTTGCATTTCAAACACGTCTCATTGGAAAGGTGCAAAATAATTTACACTAAGTATTAGCCTAATTTTCGAAACAGGTGAACTGCAATGATTCATCTTTTAAAGAACCTATCCCTTCTCAGATCCTGTAGACTAACAATTTCACATGTCTTTATACACTCCAGACAGATGGTTTACACTTTTTGTATCTTATCTAAAACGAGGTTATTTCTAATGTCAGCCAGTAGGTATTTTGTAAAAACCAATATTATCTACCATTTTCTTCCCGTAGTAGATTATGCTTGGATTTAGCAAGGAGGAATGTCGTCTGGTCTGCTTTAGATGCATGTATGCCATGAGCAATCCCTCAAACAGATGCATGAGGCTGTTGCTGTCACCTTCCCTAAACAAATACATTCAGGCCAATGACTGACAGGTGAGGTGTGCTTTGCTGTGGCACAGCTATCATGTATTAGCTGTCCTGTTTTATAACTGACGTGGAGACTGAGGCACAGCACTTTTATTGCTGGGTAAACCAGGTGAGGCCAACCAAAAGCAGCAGCACAGGGCCAACCACCCCCAGCAACCTTGCTGCAGTTTGTGTGATTTTACAGGCATGTATCTATCACATTCATTACATTTTCACTGTAAAAAAACCCTCACAAAATCAAAACAAGGCTCTGTGCCACTGAAGACGAAGCCCAGTGTAAGTGACTGTATATGTGACAGGAGATTTACATTACCTTGTCAGGGGAATGGTATTGGTCTCACCCCAGAAGTATGTCATCTAGTGTAAACAGTGATAAAGCTACCGGAAAACAGACAATTCCATTGCACTGCAGACTGTCAGGCTCCTTCCAGTCCCTGTTGTCTCCACTTAAGTGCAGCACGTTTTCTTGACCCTCTTCTTGGTCTCACACATACTCATCTACAAAGACTCACTCCATTGAGTAAAAGAGCTGTTGTATTGCACAAGTGACCCTAAGTACTGTATCTCAAAATAGCTGTGTTGCAGGTGAGAATTTTCTTTTTTTTTCCTGCAAATGTATCCTTTTCCACCCACCTGTTCTCCCACATAAGCAAATATACGGAAAAGTTGAGTACATCTGAGCACAATATCCTGTGTGGCAGCGCAATAGATGATAATGTGATTTCTAGCTGATATAAAAAAGTCCTTTATGCCAAAATATTTTGCAAAGGAAGACTTAGTGGCACTGAACTGAGTTTGTGGCACTGTTTGAGTGGCACTGAATCATCATTTGGTCTTTCTGAGATGTGCCTTCTTCAACATGCCAATGAAACACAACTGGAAATACGTAATTATTATTAATTAGAGAGATGGAATTTAAGTTCTACAACACAATAAGCATGAGGCATCATCTGATCACGGCAGGCTCAAAAATCCAAGTGGTGTGTATCACACGCTTGTGCAAACTCAGGCTCGAGAAATCAGTGATAATCAGGCAGACACAGGTGATGGGCTGATTATTGCAATCTCCTACATCAAATCCACCTTGTAAATTCAGCAATCAGTTGTGTTTTATTGGTGCCTGAATGGTGTAAGAGTGGAGAATCAAGCCTGATTGGAGTGGAGAACTTAGACCACGGAGTGGTCTAAATTATGACCAAATCATGAAATTCTCATTCTTGTAGGAGGCAGTGATCAGACTAAACATATCCTGAAATCTTAATGTATTTTTTACTTTATTTCTCTTTTGAAACCTTAAAATGCAAAATCATTATGTCCTTTTTATTACATATGATCACACTATTTCAGTTTAGTCATTCCTTGAACTGTATTTTCTGGCGTAGTGGATTCACTTAGATTGGTTTCAAGCTAAGAAATTCCAGTTAATTCAATAGCCTCTGCTGTACATAAGCTAATAACAAAAGAATGATATCGAAATTTTGTCAAAGCATGGGGAAAATGAAAAGCATTTCTCAATCATTCTCTTAAAATTAGGCTTAGCTGTATTAGTGAGGTTTTGTATTCTCTCTCCATATATCTTGAGTGGCCATTTCTATTTGAAAAAAAAAACAACCAGGGCCCTTTTCAAAGTGCTCATTTCAAGTCTTTTAATTCCCTGGCTATTCAAAGATTTTTCTTCCTTGATCTTCAGAGGAGATTCTTACATTATTTCTGATGCTCCGAGCAACCGCTTTGCTCATCCCTTCTCAGCACCTACTTAGCCCGAACGCTTCTGCAGCGCAGCCACTCGGGGTGTTTCTCTCGCCTTCACTACCCGAACAGCCGGGTGCGTGTGCGGGGAAACTCTGAAACCCCTGCCAGGCTCGTTCTTCGGCCTGTTTTTCTCCTACTAGCTTCAGTGCCATCCTTTCCTTTCACTTTCCCTGCTTCCAGATGACTTCCTCCATCCATCGTGCTCTCAACCCTTCCCAGCACACGGAAATCCAACAGCGTGCCTCGCTGCCCTCACACCATCGCTACCCAGGCCAGCTGCCCAGGGCACAAGGGGCACCAGTGTCTGCCCAGGGAGGTGGTGGAGTCACCATCCCTGGAAGCGTTTGAGGAAAGACTGGACGTGGCACTCAGTGCCATGGTCTGGTTAACACGGTGGTGTTCGGTCACGGGTTGGACTCGATGATCTCAGAAGTCTTTTCCAATCTAATTGATTCTGGGCTTGCTATACTCTCATTTATACGCTATTATTTCTACCCGGGAATCACAGGCGTGGCCCTTTCACGACTTTAAGCAGCCCTCCAGCCCAGCGCCCCCGCCAGAGCGACAGGGGGCCGCCAACTCGCCGCCGCGCAGGTGGCGGACGCGCGGGCTTCTTCACCCTCTCCTCAGACCTTCAGCGCTTCGCCCTCCGCTCTTATTTTTCCCATGTCTAGGGCGAACTGCTCAGGACCTCCACGAAACCGAAACCCAGGGCGCACCAAACCCGGCAATCCCGCCACCCTCCGCTCCGCTCCCCTCAGGCGCCCCGTCCCCCCTCCCGCCACGATTGGCCCCCGCCGTGA
>JANPWX010000089.1:1911094-2075099 GCA_024734555.1 Trochalopteron elliotii | reverse complement strand
TTTAGGGGAATGACGGTGCATCTCGCCCCTCGGAATCCGGTGCGTAGCCAACAGGTTTGCCTTCGTCTCCTTGTGCCTAGGGCTGGAGCGTGCCCCTCCTGACAGAGGCTGGAAGTATCCCTCGTTCTTTGTCAGTACGTGCCTTGCTGCTGTCAGTGCACTTAGTACATTGAATTCACTGCCTAGAGATTACTATAGAAATTGGTAGAATACCTAGCAAGGTCCTGCATAGAGGTCTTTGTGCTTATTGTCAGGTGGGTTTTGGCACCCAGGTGCTTAATATTAACAGAAGATGACTTTTAAAGATAGTTGATGTGCAGTCTTGGTAATAGTTGAAGGGCGGATACGTGTGGTTGGTTTTGTTTGGTTTATTTTTTTTTTTTTCAGTAGGCAAACTGAGTAAAGTGTTAGAGAACATCCACTAGGGGGTCAAACCCCTTATATTGGCCAGGAGATGGTTGGTGACAAAAATGACCCATTTTCAGATTGGATATTTTTATTGGTAAGAGATGCTAGTATACCTGTGAAGGAGAAACGTTTATGTGGGATACATGCTTTGGGTTTTTGCTCAATCATAGATCATTTCCTATTGATCATCTCACTTCTAAGAGCTTGTTATGAGTAGATGAGGGCAAAGCAGTGGTACCATTACAGTTAGTGGAGCAGCTGAAGCATATTGTATGATTTTCAGCCATCTAGCATGAATGAAGTGCATGCAAATATGCTTACGCCTGCCCTCTGTAGTGCAGTCACTACTTAGTCATATCTGCTGCTTTTTTGGAGTTGTTTATTATGGATATATTTAGATCTTCAGGCTCTGGGGAGGGACCAGTTTAGCGAATCTCTGCAAAGTGAAATCTTTATAGAAGTGTTTACTAGCAAATGTTTATTGTGTTAGAAGTAAGCATTTCTTTCAATGCATGCACCATTAGGAAGTGGATTAAGGAATGGTGGGGATTGTTTGGGAGATATATCACAAAGTGGGAAATTAGCTCGTGTTTGTTTTTGTACTATTGCTGATCCTTAGAAGGAATCTGAAACAAGTAAGAACTAACGATCATTTCCAAACAATGCAATCCAGTTTTACCTTGTGAAACATGTCAAAATGTTTGCTTAGACTAGTATCTGCCCCTTTTACTTCTAGTGCATACAACATCCAGATTAGAAGACTTAATAATAAAAACTAAGGAGGAGAAAGCCCAGTCTTGTCTCTTATTTTTCCTGAATGTCCTAAATGACTAGAGAAGTGGTAGGATGATGACATGGTTTTTTCAAGTGATTGGAAAGAGAAGCTAACCTGACTGCTGGAGCTTTGCCTGGTAGGCAAGGTAGCATCTAAGACAGCACATTCATCTGGCACTTTTAAGAGAATCTTTATGACCCACACTTGAAGTTTTCACAAAAAACAGGGAAAAGGGAGAATTGCATCTTAAGTGTACTTACTGTGTTGTGGGTTTTGTTTTCATTTTACACAATTGAGAAGCAAGAAAGTACAGTTTGAGAGCTGGACACTCTACAGGTTACTGCTGTTCCTCGAATCATCCTATGAGAACTGATCCTGCCATGTGGTGTGGGTTGTTGCACTGTAATAAATAGTCTGCTTTCTGATGATTTTAAAGAAATAGCGTGTTAAAGGTGTGCATGCTAATATGCTATTGCTGGTATTCTTTTCCTTGCAGTAGTCATCTTGGGCACTGTTCTGACCAGCCTGGTCTCTTCTAACTGCCTTTGAATTATACTTGAATAATTCTTCTGCAGTCTGCACCTTCAGTGTATCATTGTCCCTTCTATCCCACTGGCAACTGTAATGCCAAAGTAGCACTGTTGGTTTCCTCGGCCTGCCTTGGTTTCAAGGGCACAGTATCCTGGTGCAGCTAGGTTTTTTCCTCACAATGTGTCTCTTGTGAAATAATGTACTTCCTTTTTTGGATTCTCAAAGTTTCACTGAAATGCTGTAGCTGTAAAACTTATTTGTGAACTTACATCCATTCCTACTTAATAGTGTTTTCTGATTATGTCTTAAAAAAAGAAACCAATGAAATATGGTTCAGATCAGGGATAGAGGACTGAGCTGCAGTTTATGATTAATATAATAATATTAAATTGCATAAGCTCTTAACTTCAGTAGCCTGTGAGGTTCTGCCCATCTTCTGTGTCACGTTATTTTCAAGCACTTAACTGAAATGCTACAGCTGCTATAATAATGTAAAGTACCTGTTGTTTTAATACACATAACAGTATTATGTAAGAGCTTAAGAGGATTTGAAAAAAATGTATATTCCCTTACAATTCTAGGATAACTCACCCTGGCAGAGTTCTAGTACACATAAGTTGATTGAGTCACCAATGTTAAGAACTTAATGAGAAATAATTGTACTTGCAAAGTATAAAACAGAGCCGGTTCACTTTCTGAAATGCTGAATCCCTCTGTTTTAGTGATCTACAGCAGTGCTGGGACAGAAATGTTGTACTGTATTTGACAGCCTGTTTTATTTTCTTTCTTTATGTATCATTGTGGATTTTTCTGCAGCAGTCTCCTATCTAGTTACTGACTGGACTTTACTTGAGAGATGATAGCCTAGACTTTTATAATCTTAGTTCATGTTAAAGTGTGGCAAATTTCAGGTGCCTAGCTGTTCCTGACTAATTTAGGACGCTATAAATGAGAATAAAGTGTTGAAACTGAGTAACTGTAGGTTGGAGTCAACCTATACATCAAGATTTAAGCAGTTTGTATCCTAGGTGGAAAACATCAGTCTCATAGTGGCAATTTAAGTCAATTCAGTACTTCAATTTTATGTTACCAGATGTATTGCTAAACAAATGAAACTATCTGATGTTTGACCTTGAAGATATTAAGAAATTTAATAGAAATTATTACTGTTTGTGGTAGGTACTAAGAGTACGCAGACATATTTACATCTGAATACTTGTGTTTGAGATGGCATGTGATGCTTTCACCTCTCTTGATACAGAAAAAAAGTCATGTTTGTGGTTCTGAATTTACACAACAAAGATGTAGGTGTTAAAACAGTGCTAACATTGATATGTTATGCCACACTGAAGTGTTCATTCATTAATGGCAGAATGTTTAGAGCTCCTGTTAGTGGTCTTGGCTGCACTGCCTGGCATGACAAAATTACGTGGTAAATTATTTGAAAAAGGTGAAACAATTCTGAGAGTTCATGAACATGGAGTAGATGAAGCAGCTTCTCTAAAAGAGTTTAGTTTGGTGGAGAAATCTGGGTTATCTGCTTTCTGCCAAGTTCCTGCAGTAAGTTTCCTAGATATAAAGATATGTCCTGTCTAAAAGATGATGATACCATCGTGAATCACCTGATATGCAAAATATTTCTGCATCAGTTTCACGTTCCTAGTTATTTTGGGGCAAGAAAAAAAGGATGATGGGATTCAGAATATTAAAAGTCTTCAAAAATCTACATTGATGCTGTTTATCAAGCTTGGAAAAGTATAATTTTGGGCCAGGGAGTCCAACTACCATGAGTTATCTCTGTTGCTTATACAATTGTTGACTGGAATACTAGATCTTCATTGCTTAAATGTATGAATATCTGTAACTAAGATATCCATGCTAATTTTCTGTAGTTGAGGAAAGAATTTTCTGTTAAATTTTGATGCAAAACATGAGAATTCCAGTTGAAACTAATTTTTCTCTATGTGATGACATCACAGGATCTGAACAAAGTTTTATAACTGATTTACAGATACAGGCGGGAAGTACTGGCAGATATCACAAAACTTGGAGCAAGTCCTTTTAAAAGATATTATCACATACTACTATGCAGAAGATAATTTATAAGATGTGGCTATTCAGGTAGATCTGGCATTTTTCTGTACAGTAATACGTCAGGAGCAGCTTCAGAGGTCAAGTGCTGTGTTGCTGAAGCCTCTGCTGTGTGAACAGGGTAGTGTCTCTCTTGCTTTTTTTCTTTTGAAAATGAAAGGCCACATGCTGGCCTTGGAGAGAGGGCATAAGAGGAAAACAGATACAACTTGAGATTCATTGCTTTTGGAGCTGTGGGTGGTGTGAGGACTTTAAATGGTGTAAAGGTATTGCTGAGTTCTTAAATCCATAGGGCAGCTTGTATTTGTCTTGTGTAATACCTCCTCTTAGAAATGGAAAGTACCTTGTGAACTGCAGCAAATTATCAGCAAGGTTGTGAAAGTACTTTGGGCTTTTAACATATTTCACAATTGGAACCAGCACCAGTAACTACCGGTGATGGGTTTCAGTGGATCATAGTTCCATCAGTCTTGGTGCATCTGTCCTCTTAATGGCTTTGGTGTCTCGTCTGTAATCATAATCTTTCTGTTACTCCTGCTGTCTTACTATTGCTTTGCAATCTGTGCATCAACATAATCTGTATTTTTTCTCATTCACCTTCTTGGAAAGAAAAAGGAAGTAGACATTCTTGACTTTTAAAGGGGGGGCCTTGAAGGACCAGTTCAGATCCAGTGGCTTCTTTAAGTTGTCTGTATTGAGGGTGATCCTCACACAGATACCAGCTATCAGGTGGAGGTTCTACAGCACAGTTATCAAATTGTAGTTTCCTCTTTGCTAGTGTTCTGCAGACCACTCACCAAAGTTTAGCTGTGTGAAAGTGGAAAGCTTAAATTGTCTATGCTTGATGTGACTTCACAAATCTTCAAGAAAATAGATGGTAGACAGCAATCTGTAGGTCTGAATGTTTGGGAATTCCTTATCTAAGAAATAAATATGTTCTTTAATTGATGATATCATGAATCATGCATTGTATCTTTTACATTTTCTTTTTCTCATGCATTGGATCTCCCTCAAAGTGTCTTGCTCTTAGAAGTCAGGTCATGCAGGCTCTCACCATTTTCTGTTACAAAATGCTGTTAGTAACTTTTTTCTTCTGTAATCTATAATAGCGCTGCCCTTCCCATCGTCCAACATTTTTTTGGTGCAGGAGCAATGTTTTACCAAGTTTATTGACCTGCCAAATATTTCTGCTGCTGGCTGTTCACTGAATAATGGACCTTAGAACTGAAGAATTCTTGTTGGCATTTTGCTTTTACTTCAATTCTAAGAAGAGTTAAGGCTACACATCAGTAGTTCTAATGCTTGCAGTACTTTCTAAAATAATGAAACACTGCCATTTCATTAGAGATTTCCCAAATGTTTACAATGGCAAAACTTCATCAGTAATTGGCACCTCATATCTTTTCAAAATTCTATAGACTGTTTAAAACTAAGGAGTACAGTTAAAATTAGTTCTTCTTTTTATGTTTGTAACACAGTATTACTTGATAACTCTTCATCACGATCTTCATCATTTTAGGGGTAGTCAGTGCGGAATAATGGAGAGTTTTGCTGATATATCTTAACATTTCAGTAACACAGTATGGGCTGGATACAGACACTGAGGCCTAATAGGAAAATGAAAGAAGAGCATGTACACCTTGAAAAAAATCTCCTGTTTTATCATGGAACTCACTGGGAACAGGAGAGTTTATAGAGTTTGTCATCAGTGAAAGGGAAGATGTGTGTGTATGCTGTGGTGCAGCCACAAGAAGTGGAAAATAAAACTTTAGAGGCCATTGCGTATATAAGGGCTGAGTTGTGAATTGTGTCTTCCTCTGCCCCCCGAAAATGCTGCATGTACAAAGTATTTGGCTGTAGGGCAGGTGTAGATTGCCATGCTTTCTTTGGCTACCTTTGAATGGTAGCTGTGAAGGCTTAGGCCATAGGAAGGTGGAGGAGGAAGGGCTCTGCTGGATCATAACACCTGTATGTGCAAACAGAAGGAGAATACACTTTCCTGGAATCCTGGCTCCCACATTGATTCTTGAGTATTCTGGGTACTAGGAGCTTAAGAAGTTTGGAGTACGCTGGAGTTAAATAACGAAGGGTTTTCAGGCATGTGATATGCATTGAGTGTATGTGTTCTTCACGTGTCACTCTTGCAATGCCTTTTACCTGCTTCTGGTGTGTTGGTGCTCCCTTATACCAAAAGAAAGGTGCTAAAAAACCCTCTGGAGGAAAGCAGATTGACACATTATGAAGTGTCAATAACAGTAACAGTGCAAGTAGTGGCTCATATGGTAACAAGATACGCTGTTTCTAAAGGTTCATGAGTTGTCCTGTAAAGATACTTTACATTAGGATGGCAGATAAGAACTGGGAGAAAATATTGGAAAAAATATGAAAAATTATACTTACAGTTTGTTTACTGAGTTATGTCCTTCAGTTTGCTCTCAGATTCTGATGATTTGTACAAATTCTTTTCAGAGTGAAAAAAAAAATTGCTTCTTAATCTTCATATTCTGTTTATGTCAAATTTTGGGTTTAGTGTTTCTAGAAACACAAGCAACATAAGTCTTACTCTCAACATACAATTATGTAATAAATAAATAATTGGTATAGATGCTGTTACTTATCTGAGACAGAAGAGCAAAAGGAGAAGCAAGGTAAAACTTCTTTAATCTATCTGGTAAATTTGTATAATGTGTTCATCCACTGAACTGTTCATTCTAAACTCCTGTTACAGAAAATGAAAGCGTGTGCTTTTAAGCAATGATTCATTTGATCTGTTTGGCTATCTGCTTTAGGGCGCAATTTGTTTTATCACAGACTCTTATCTGTGTTGACTGAATCTCCATTTATCGTGAAGGGAGACAGGGATGGTTAGCTGTCTGTGGAAGGATGAGTCCCAGTGAAGATTACTTCAGCTTTTATGTCTGTTAGACTGATAATGCAGGGAAGTCTTTGCATTGATAGTTTTTCAGCATTTTGTTTAAATGGGACCTTGAAGCTTCATTTTCTAAAGTAAGCTAATACACGCATCAGGTAAGATGAACTAGGCTGGTCTTACACGCAGTGTATAATCTAATGAAACTTTTTGAATAGGGTGAATTGCTTAAAGAAAAGCTAGTGTGTCTGAAACATACTGCATTTTCTAAACAGATCTATTCATGCATCTTTTAAAGATGGTTGAATCACAGTACTGTTGTTAAGCTTCTTAATGGGATGCATGTGATATTACAAAACAGCTCCTGCAGATCTCCATTAGTGGCTGTTTGCAGTGTTTTGTGGGATAGGTATATGAGCTTCTGTGGAAAGAAGGATCTGTTCTGAATTTATTTACTGGTAAATGTCTACATTGCATAAAATGAGTATCGGGAGCATAGCTGAGCTCTGGTATAATTAGGGAAAAATGCATTTTTAGAACCATAATTAGCCACATGGATTAAATGCTGCTAATGGTTACTTAACTCACCAACTGCAAAAACTAAACTCTAACGCTGAAAAATGAACTTATCAGGGATTTAACGTAATGTGAATGAAAAGACAGGTAAATATTTTCTGTTATGTAACTGTCTCTTAAATGCTTTTTCTCAGGCTGTTATTTGGCTTGCTGCTTACGTGGGGCTGGTGGAAATTTTGCTCGTTGTCTACTTTAGTCTGTAGTTCCTTCATTTGGTGAAAATGTTCAAGAGGTCACATTGTAAACTGGATCATCCAAATGATCCATCATTAAAAGTAATCCTGTTTTGGAGGGTCATGGCAAAACTAGAGGTTTGTGTTGTTTCATCTATAGTCAGCCCCAAAAGTTTTACTGTTGTAATTAAGCAGACAACAACAAAGGGTCTCAGAGAGGCTCCAGCTTGAAAGTTGTGAAAATGTGCTCTTAGTGGATCCTTAAATACTGTCAAAATTCTACTTTCTTTCTCTTGAGAGAAACTGAGAGAAAGAAACTGCTCTGAAATGTATTGGTATGGCAACTGCCCTCCTTTAGATAGCATATTTAAATTGTAACCAAGGCTTGTATCTATATACACGATGACATTTTTGCATCCGCTTCCTACTGCTGAACAATTCTAAATTTTGGTGTGTTCAAACCATGTGTTGCATCTGAGATCCCTGTATTTAGCTATGGGAGCTTCATCTATGCAGATTTATTTTAAAACCACGGAGTTAAGGGTTAGTTGATCTGTTATTATGGAGACTTTAGGTTAAACTGTTAATGAATGGACATTAATTTTCTTACAGCTAATGGGGCTGCAACATTAATAAATATAGTTTATCTTCCATTTCTGTAAGCTCTTATTCTATTGATTATTCTCTGATATACTTCTCCATGGCTTAAGCATAACTGGTTTTTGCTGGAGTTCTGTTGACAGGTTGATGTTTATGTGTACAATGTGATCTAGAATTAAATCACTTGTTGAGTTTGTACAGTGATGGTTGTGAGTGTGCCAAGTGAACAAAGTAATGAGCATAAATCTTTCCATACTGAGTGCTGCAGTTAAATTCAGAGAAGTTGTCTTTAATTTGTGTGCTCCAGTTTTCCTTTAATTTCTCTAATCCAGAAGCAGTTGGGAGTCAGATTAGGATACTGTGGAGACAGCAGTACTATAAAGCATGTTTGTGTGGGGTTTTTGTGTTGTTTTTTTTTTTTTTTTTAAATGCTGGCACCCCCTTTAGGAGTGAGATTGTGGAGTTGCACAACCATATGGGGCACAGCTGATTAATATATCCCCTCTTGCTTCATATGGGCTAAGGCTGGGTGGTTTATGTGTGCACATGAACTGTTTTTCATTAGTCTTCATTTTGGGATTAGGTCAGTATGATGGAACATTATACAGCAATAAAGTAAAGCATTGCTTGAAAACATTGTCAGTACACAGTACTAGTGAAAAAAACCTCAAATTGGACTGAGAAAGTAGAATAGAACAAACCAGAAAATGAGTAGAGAAGGGTGAGAGGAACACTAAAGCCTGTGGAATAACCTCTGCAAAAGGATTGATAGACTAGGATTAGAACAAAATTGAGCTGAAGCTAGGAAGGGAGGAAACTAATTCTGTGAGTTGCTTGAGGCAAGGTAAATGGAGTATGATAGTTCTTCTTTTGGAACAGACGGTGAGTGAGAAGATGCACAAATTATCAGGAGATTAAAAACAAACAAGAGGAAGTGGTTCTTCTCACAGCACTTAGTTAAGCAATTCAGCTCTGCTGCAGTATGTTCTTGATGCTAAAAATTCACATGCTTTAATAAAGCACTGCCCTGTTTCACAGGGAGGGGTGGGGTGGAATCCGTCAAGTGATATTAAACACAAACCTACTGCTCTCACATGTAAAGAAGTTTTTGAATCTCTGAAAGATAAGGAGAGTTTTATTGTTTATTGTTGTATTTGCCATTGTACTGTGTTGCTCCCTATGCATTCTGTAATAGTTTCTACCAGGTAGGAGAGTGGTTGGCATGGGCATTTAGTTTAATGTAACATGCTTTAGTTCAGTTTTGTGCTTTTTTGAATAAGGATGGCATGGTGTTCCATGGGAATGGTAAGGGAAACTCTGTAAGATAAGCAGTATGGGAAGTGTTGGGAAGCAGATATGCCAACCATCTTCTAGTGGAGTGGTTTTTGAAAGAACATGTGAAGCATAGTGCTTAGTAGCAGAATGAAAGGGTGCATACAGCAACACAAAACCCAGTTGAAGCTTGATGACTATCTTTAAAGAAACATAAAACCCCAAACCTCAACGTTTATTTTGTTAGTTATTATATTAATGCTTGTTGTACTTAACCCTGTTTCTTGCCTAGGTTATGAAGTTTTGGAAGTTAATTGATTTCATTCAAATTTTACAGGGGTGGAGGTCTCAAACTGAATTCTATGGGTTTTGTGGAAGCAGACAGCTGGATAGCAAAGAGGTTATACCATGGCTCCAGCTGAGAAAAGCAGTAAGGTGAGCTTGTTAAACATCACAGAATCCTCATAGGACCCCCCAACCTTGTAATTGAATTCATATGAAACCAGGTTCATTAGTTCCATTGTCTGTGAAATAACTTGTTTAGCGGGGAGTGTTTTTAATCTAATGTTTACAATTTCAATTTGAGAATAACTAATGTAAGGGGCTGTTTGTTTGCCAACTTCCATTTCAAAGTTTTTCTTTTTGAAGTTCAGTTTTGAAACTGAAAATATATTCTGAAGAGCTGTGTTTTCTGTATTTTAGAGCTGGCAATGAGCCATCTAATTTTCATATTTCTAACTACTTTGCTCTCAAAGTTGCAGAAATGGTTAGCTTTTTGATAGCTACAGTTTTTTTCTTAAACCTCAATCTAAGTTAACAATGCAGGAAAAGGTTCTGGGAAGTTTTGTATGTGGAAGAAAAGATGACAGTGGGATGTAAGACCTTCAAAACCTGTTTTGAATATGAATTTTTTATAAATTGGGTTTTGTTTGCTTAAATGCCAAATACCTGGTAAGCAGGACTTCAGTACACAAAAGCTGAACTCTTGAATCTTCTCTGCTTCTTTCCCATTCTCCTTCCACTTCTCCTCACTCATTCCTAGGACTGATGAACATATACAGCCTACCTCCAAACTTTTTATCACCAGTTTGTATAACTTCAGTCAAAATATTTAACAAGATATTTTATTTAACACTAAGTATAACCAACCCAAATGTTTCATTTCAGACTTTAAAGCTTTGTTCATGTGCTGTAATTACAGTATTGATTGATAATGCTCAAGCTAATCAGAGTAACAAAATTAAGTATTGTATGTCACTCTGAGCTTTGTTAAACAGAAAGCTGTTAAAAGAGGAGGTGGTAAAAGCCCCAAGTGAGGCCATCAGAACTTTGTATTAGAGCTGTTTTGCACACAATATGAAGGGATGTGCCAAAAAAGAGATGTATTAAGTAGGTTCCTCTCGATGATATTCTGTGCTGCCCAGATGTTTTATAGTGTTTCTGGAAAAGTTGCAGATTTTGCCAATTTTAACAGTCCTTATAACACTGATTTCTTCCAATGCTGCTTGAAAGGTTTCTGACTCAAGACAATGAAGGCCACTGAATTTGGGACAAATTTTCATAATTGCAGTGTTGAAACTCACTTTCTTCAAGCATACTGATAATGTGGTGTCAGAAATCTGCAAGTTAGCACAGCCAGCAAGTTAAGGCCTTATTAAACCCTTTGCAAAAATTCCTGAAGATTATTTCGTAAATAATCTGTAGTAATTGCTAAAGTAACTTGGGGTAATTACAAGATAATAATTTTGCTTCTTTTATACAAGTATATAATCTTGTCTCTTTATTTTTAGGTATGCTTGGCAGTGATTATGGACTATTTATTTGCATCAGATACTCTTATATGAAAATACCACGTTTCCAAAGAGCTTAAATATTATTTCATCTTCTGAAACAGAATGGCAGGCTTCAAACGAGGATATGATGGAAAAATTGCAGGATTGTATGACTTGGATAAAACTTTGGGCAGAGGCCATTTTGCTGTGGTGAAACTCGCTCGGCATGTCTTTACAGGTGAAAAAGTAGCAGTGAAAGTCATTGACAAGACCAAACTGGACACTCTGGCCACTGGACATCTCTTTCAAGAAGTCAGGTGCATGAAATTAGTGCAGCATCCCAACATAGTGCGGCTGTACGAGGTGATTGACACCCAGACAAAGCTTTATCTCATCTTAGAGCTCGGGGATGGCGGAGATATGTTTGATTACATCATGAAACATGAGGAAGGCCTCAATGAGGATCTGGCAAAAAAATACTTTGCTCAAATAGTTCATGCTATATCCTACTGCCATAAACTGCATGTAGTTCATAGAGACTTAAAACCAGAGAACGTGGTTTTCTTTGAAAAACAAGGACTTGTGAAATTGACTGATTTTGGCTTCAGCAACAAATTTCAGCCTGGAAAGAAGCTCACCACAAGCTGTGGATCTCTTGCCTATTCTGCTCCTGAAATTTTACTTGGGGATGAATATGATGCACCAGCAGTAGGTATGTATGTCTGCTTTGAATTCAACCAGTAATCTATAAACATAAATACCATGATCTTGTATGTCTGTTTTTTGTTTCAAGATACGCCATATGTGGAAAGGCAGCTAATTGGCAGGAAGTAATGTAACCTAGATGAGCTGTGGATGAGTTAATGCTGGAGCAGCTGTTTGAAGGAGATACTCAAACATTCTCAGAAATGCTTGAAAGTTTTTTTTGTATGAAATGATGCAATTGTATACATTTTAATTACTTTAAAATCAATAATAATGTGGATGCAATGGGTATGTTTGTAAATGCTTTTTTGGAGAAAACCCATCTTGTTGGAAAAGTTGCCTCTTTTAAATTTATTTTTAACATGACCCCACGCTCCCTTGCACCTAACCACCAGTGCTTTTCTTTGCTCAATTTAGCCATGTAAGAATAGCATTTTGAGCCCAGGCTGCTTACATGTTCTGCTGCAAGGTGGTGGGAAGCCCTGTGTACCAAGTACTAGCTCAGCTATCAAAGGAGGAGACAGGGACTTAAAGAAAGCTTCAACTCCCTCTATCCCATCTCTGCCCTTTTATTGTCTGAGAACCAAAGTAGCTGATGAGTTCCCAGTTGCTCCTGATAGTGTAAAAGGTAAAAGAAATAGTAATGTGTAAATGAGTCTTCATGTTTCTAGCTGCAAAGTGGAGTGTGCAGGGTGGATTGCTGCATGTAATTCTCCTACTGTCTCTCTTAGGTCTATTGCTTATTGTAGCAGAAGTAATTTAGAGTCTTTTTAGAATAGCTGTAAACACTGATGGGGTCACTAAATATTGTTCTGTAGTCACACAGATTGCTTAAATCTGTTAGTTGAGGTACAACTCACTTCCCCAACAGATGTAGGTACATATAATTGCAAATGGTGCTTCAAAAATAGCTTCTGGTAGTCAACATGCCTCGTTCTCGTTTGCTCAGTATCTGATAATTTTCACGGGTGTTAATAGCACCCATTAGGACTCTGTACACGGCTCTGTGTGTTTTGTTGTTTTGTAGCAGTGACTGTAGTGATGGTTTAAATTAAGACAGAATTGTCCAGGTTTTTGCTAATTTACCTGAGGTAAACAATCAGCTAATTTTGTGTGCTGACAGGCACACTGTTGAACTATAATTCTTGCATCATTTTAAAATATAAATATTTTAACTATTAGGTATTATGTTCTTAGCCTAAACATTTGAATAACACTTTGTGGCTTCTAACTTTGAGTAGGTATTGTACTCCGGGTTTTCCGGACTTGAAAGTACTTTCCCAAGTGTGCTATAATTAGGAATTTTGGATCTGTTATTTCTGGGTTTGCAAATCCATGTTGATGCTACAGTGATACTTCACAAAATGATTTCTATTTAGAGTCAGATGTTTTAGATGAGTTGGTTCTGGTTTTATTGGTGGGAAGTGTTCTGAGACTGAGTTCTGAGTGGCTGAGTTGTGCTGTGTTCTGCTGTGTCTCTTTATTTTGAGAATTTCCTGAAGCATGAGTGTAACTGATAGCAGTGGCCTTCAAAACTAGATGGAAAAGTGCATTTGTTAAATATTCTGTACAATGCCTTATGTGAATTATTTCTTGAAAAATGGAATAGCAGCCAAATTTTGGAGACTGAGCAAAAAAATAGGTTTCAATATTGCTGCCCAGTTGAAGATACTTGGGAAAAAGGTGTGTGGAGATAAATGGGGACAGGGGAAGTTAGGAGCATTATGACCAAATGGTCCAAATTGCGTTGTACAGTTAACAAAGCATGCTTTGGACCTCTTAATGGTAAATGTAATAATGATTGTTAGAGGACTTTGTAAACAATTAGGGAGGTAAACTTCTGAATAGTACTGAAAAAATTTTTGAATGGATTTGTAGAGGGGAAAGTCTGGGTAATATGGCATAGATTCATGTGAACAGTAGAAAAACCAGGAAAAAAACGAAGTTCTTTTAACTATTGTCTAAGGATGCCAGTTCTCTTCTATTTCTGAGTATATTTAAATATATCTTAGTGGTTAGTTTTTGCTTACTTATTCCTCAGTATGCAGTCTCAGCTACTGGATACTTAAAACTTCTATCCTGGGTGAACAATTGCAGTGCTTGTATCCTAATATTTTAGTGGCATATTTTTCATCACTTTGTAATGCACTACAAAATCTCTGAAGTACTGTCAGTTACCAGAATAAAAATACCAAAATTTACTCTAAGATTCCAATAAGATGATGACCTTGAAGACTCTGGATTTTCCTTTTCTAACTATGGGTACAAAGGTAAGATACACTATACAAGTTTTCTAAATATGATTTATGTATATTAAATACAAAGATTGTGGAGGGAAGAAATAGGCCCTTCTTTAAAGCCCTCTTTCCCCCAAAAGCAATCTTAAATGTAAGTTTAGGAAATCTGTCACTAAAAATGTAATTATGTAACTGAGGAATCAGCTTCTGCAAACCTTTCTTAAACTTGAAAGATAAACTTTTATGCTAGGATGAGGTTGTACTTGTGGACTAGGAGTATGTATAAATTCAGAAGTAGAAATTTTCGAGAAAGAAATTTCATCAGTTACATTGTGATGTGAGTAATGTGCAAGGTGTGTATGTATAGCTTGAAATAGTGCTGTAGTGCTGTGAACTCATTCAGCTGTCAGCTGAATGGGGCTATTAATGTTGCAATAATAGTGACTGACAATGGCAAAGATTCTTCCACCAGTTAGGATGAAATTTCATTACAGCTGAACCAATCTAAAAACTTGTTGCTTAGTAAAAAGGAGGTCATGCTTTCCCCACTGCAATGGGGTCATGCCCCCTTGTGAGCATCTGACCACTTGAAATTCAACTCAGTTTGCTAAAATGACAAACTGAAATGGATTCCCCTGCTTACACTCTGTGTACATTAAAGTACCTTTGCATTCATTGTGTTTTTAAAACCCTACACCTGTTTTTATTTATGCAAAATTGTCGCAAAAATTATTGGAAGAAAAATTGGTCAGGGTATATGATGGGTTTTTTTTGGCCAAAGAGTTTGCCAGAAACATGGCTTTTTGGATCTCTTATGAATAATATTAGAATGAGTATATAAAAGAAGATAATTTACGTTTTCTTTCAACAAACAACTGAAATATTTAGGGCAAATCTTTAAATAAAGTTATATGCTTAATAAAGATAATAGAAAAGCTTGCTTTATGAAAACAACTGTTTCAGCTAGTTGAGGGATTAATCTGCCCTTTGTGATGTCACTTGAAAGTTTGCATACTTGAAAAGAGCCTAGTTAATTTAGGTCTCTCATTTCCTTTTGTGTTTAAAGCTGCAGTTCTAATGATGCAAGAGGAATACTGGGCAATGATCATATGTTCCTGGGGCTTTTCAAAAAGCTGAGCGAGTTAGATAATGAGAAGTTCTGTTGCTTGTCATTTCTTATGGCTTTTTCATACTTAATTAAAATTTGTTCCAATCAGAGGGAAGTGAGAGGACTGTTGTTGGACATAAGGTTCATTTCCTAAATCAAATGGACGTGCTGCTTTAGATCAGAGTTCTGTCTAAAGCAGTGGTGTGATACCGTGAGCTCCATCAGTGTTTAAAAGTTGATAACTTTTACAGATGGGAAATAACAGTGTGCTTCTGGTAGTACTCTTCCTTTTGCTCTACCAGCATCAACAGAAATTGGATCATTAAATAAATAGAAACTGCCTTTTTCCTGGGTGATAAAATTCAGTTGGAGTTTTTCAGATTAGTTGATTCTTTCAGAGGAGGGCAGGTTCTATTTTAACTGCTTGGCATCTCTACAAAATGTGAAGTGGTGTGTAGGCTACAGTAATGCTGGAAGACATAGACACTTATGATAGGTTCATATTATTGCAGTTGGGTATTTTGGAAATGCATGGAAACATTTGCAGAGTAAATTCATTCTTCTGGGGATGAAAAATGGGCATATTCAGGTTGCCATTGGGATTTTGTATACTTAGCACAGTTGAGCATTGGCCTTTAGAAAAGTACTGTAATACACAAATAACATTGTAGTTACCATCACAGTTGCTTAGCATTGCAGTCTGTCATCACAGCAACACAAAGAGAATGGTGGCAAGATGTTCCTCATAAAAGACATGACTAACAAGAGTATTGTGGTTACTGTAGCTCCGTGCTACTCGACTGGCACTTTGTAGTCGAAATCCAACTTGCTGCTGCCCTGGAAGCTGCAGATAACTTCTGCTGCTTCAGTAGTTAGATACAGGCTTGCAGAACTCAGACCTGGATATCTTCTGTCAATATGGTAAAACTACATATTCATTAGTCATACGTTTTTGGTTGCAGAAGGAAACAGAGGCTTTGTTATACATACACTCTGCTTTCCCAAGATGATGATAGATCACTTAGATCCACTTTGTGTCTGTTGGAATGAACCCAAATTCTTTTATTTTCTTTTTGCATCAAGCATTTGCAAGGACTTTTTACTTGAATATAGTGTTGCTGGAGTGTGCTTAGTGTTTCTGGCCTGTGTGGAGCTAATTTGGATGTTCCTGGGTGCATGTAACACTTTATTCTCAAACTGAATGACTAATGTAAACCTGTGCCCAATGGCTATATACCTTTTGCACTAAAAAAATACTGAATATAAGATTTGACTGACTGGTATTAAAAAAAACCCAGGTTGTAAGACACTTGCAGACCACATACACAATATTGAATAACTGAGAATACCTGGCAGCATTTTGTAGTTTCAGTATGCTTAAAATCAGATTATAGCTAAATTCTCAGAAATGAGAAGCATTTCTCTGCTTGTTTTGAAATTTTGCCTTTCTATTGTATTGCAACACTTCAGACCATTTATACTTAGATACATTATGGAATGAGCTTTGAAGCTGGAAGGGTGCAGAAAGCTAAAACTCTGATATTTAGCTGCTTCCAGTATAAGGTGTGCCTCCCCTTCTGTTTTGCTTGCCTCAGTGCAGAGCTACCCCTTCTCCTGTGCTGCACTCTGCTGCATGGCTGGCCATTGGATGAACTGACTTTTATCAGGTAACTTGACAGAAAACTGTTACAAAGCCAAAAACTGACAGGAAACCTGCTCTCTGCAGGCCTAACTTCTGCCAGGTTAGCAGAGCTGTTTGTTCCTGTAGGATTGAGTGGAGGAGGTGGTGCACAGGAAGTGAAGGGAATATGGAACTTGGAGTAGAGTTCTGGGGAGGGTGGTAGGACCTATCTCGAGTTAGCAAGTTTATTTAGTATCAGCTCTGCCTGGCTCACTTACCTTCTGTGTAAGAGAACCTTCTTTGAAATTCATCATTATTACCACTGTATTTTTAGGAGAAGTGTACACTCTAATTCTTGGCTTCAAATGTGTTTTGAAGCAAAACAGAAGAAATTGATGTGAGTACCAGGTATATTTCTGTCCTGCTGTCTTCCCTAGTGTACTGGTATTAGTGACCATGCTTTTCTGCCTTCACCTTGCTGTGCTGTGTATTTCATGCTGCTGAAAAAACTGAGTCAAATTTGAAAAATTATCAGAAATTAATTTTTATACTTTTTATATTTTTGTATAATTTTTATACTTTTTATTGCTTTTTATACTTTTTAGAAGGGGAAAATAGAAGGAATTGGTAGTAGAACACTTTCAGAAAGTCACAGTCTTGAGGATAAAGTTTGTTCTGTGGCAAATTGTATACAAATAATAAAGTTTATTTTAATGAAATGGGAATTCAGTTTTCATGCAGTATACTATCCTTTGGTTCTTTTTTTTTTCTCCTTCAATCTAATTACTGTACTGACAAGAAACTACTTTTAGTGCTTAAAATGAAGGGGATGTTATGTTGCAAGTATTGGAGCCTTGTATTTGAAAGTGAAGCTTTGATGTGATGGGGCTGCAGTGAACGGTGGGAATCTGTGATCCTGGTAACTTCTCAGTAAATCTGAGCAAGCTGATATTTATGAAGTATAATTTAGGTTCTCTTCTGCATTACTTTATGCAGAACTTTTCATGCATTCACCAGTAAACTGCTGGGTGAAGCAAAGAATAATTTATCCAAGTGAAACTACAGAGAAGAAGCTGTCAAGACAGGCTTCAGTTACTGCCGTATCAGCCAAACTGTAATTTAAGGGATATAGTTGTGTTGTGTTCATGGGAGAACTGTTTTCATAGTATTTCAAACTGCTGTTGTGGAGCAAGGTTTCTTTATGCTGAATTTATCTCCACAGCCAGGAACCTTAATTTCATCTATCTTTCAAACAAGTACTCAGATTAATTATTTCCAGCCCATGGCTGACTAATTTGGCAACACAGATCTGGTGGGACCAAAATCAGGGTGTACTACCTAGTTATAAACCAGATACCCAAGTTTTGCATTCATGTGTAAAGCTGTATCCATATGTTAGTTTTTTGTAAATAAAGTACAAATTGTGCATTATACAGCTAAAATGTGTAGGAAAAGATAGTCCATCTGAAAACATGAAGAATTTTTAAGATAAGGACCAAATTGTCTTTATATACC
The DNA here is from genome assembly GCA_024734555.1 of Trochalopteron elliotii. Lineage (NCBI taxonomy): Eukaryota > Metazoa > Chordata > Aves > Passeriformes > Leiothrichidae > Trochalopteron > Trochalopteron elliotii. The sequence goes on along the minus strand of JANPWX010000089.1, from coordinate 2,056,846 downwards.
AAAAAAAGAACAAACTCATTGCAGTGAAAAATGTACAATAGCTGTATGTGCTGTATAGACTTTGATATGTCCAATGATTTTGAGAATATATTTTATAAAGAAGAAAACTTCTTTTTATATTTAACTAGTTAATATTGGGTTTTATCCTGGCTAATTATTTTCTGGAGTAGTAGTGTTGGAATTCATGCAGAAAAATTTGGTTTAGGTTTTTAATATAGATTAAGTAACTTTCTGTGGCTAAACAACAGCTATCAAATGAGATAGAATACATTTTTAAATGCAGAACTGATGATTTGGAGTAAAACAGGCATGTGTTCAGTAAGGCCTTTCAATGGTGTTTTCTGTTAAAATACCCTTAGTGAAATTTGAGATGCATTAGTTACTAAAAAAGAGAAATTAACAACTCTTTGTATTTCAGTGGTTTTACTCAACCAGCAAAACCCATGCTATTGACTTCAGGGAAAAAAACCACAAAATCAGAATGATTTGAATTGGAAGGAACCTTAAAGACCATGTATTCCCAAGCCTCTGCTGTGGACAGGGAATCTCCCACTAGACCAGGTTGCTCAGAGGCCCATCCAACCTGGCCTTGAACATTGAGAGTGAATGGGGCATCCATAACTTTTCTGTACGACCTGTGTCTCACCACCTTGACAGTGAAGAATTTCTTCCTAATATCCCTTGTAAACTTGACCTCTCTGAGTTTAAAACCATCAGCCTTTGTCCTGTTGCTCCATGTCCCTGTGGAAAGTCCCTCTCCAGCTCTCTTGTCTCCCCAGAATCTTCTCTTTTCCAGGTTAAACTACCCCAACTCTCTCAGCCTGTCTCCACAGGAGAGGTGCTCCTGATAATCTTCATGGCCTTCTCTGGACTCACTGCAGCAGGTCCATGTCGTCCTGATGTTGGGGTGTCCAGAGTATGAGTACTGGTTGCCAGACTGAATGAAAATAGGAGTAACTTCTGAAGACTTAGTTACTGAGGATCGTGTCTTGGTCAAGTGAAATAACTTGGAACAGACTGTTTCACCAGACAGATAAGCTAATTAGGGAAATAATTTGCTAAATGCCATTTGCTATTTATGCTCTTTTTTGGAGGAATGGGGAAAGGAAAAGATTTATCTTAATTTTCTTGCCTGCCATGAAATGAGAGGTACTAATGGTAATATTGATGGGATTTTTAGTGCTTTAAAACAAAGAAAAACGTCCATTCTGCATGTTAATTTCAAAAATGTTAGCCTTGATTGTGGATGTTTTCTTCCTCAGCCTTCAGCAAGAGAAAAATCCCATTTTACAAAGACAAAAAAAGTTGAGGTAACAGATGGTAGCATCTCTGAGAACTAGAGAGGTCAGTATACAAGTTTATTGAAAACCTTTTTAATTAAAAAATAAAGAATGAGAGACTAGTTAAATCAGCTAAAAATTGAGTATCTATGAAAAAGTAATCCTTGTTCTTTACTCTTACATTTGAAATTTTGCTGGTCCAGTTTGAGCATATTCCAGATTTGTCAGTAGTCTTTGCACATGGCCGTGTAAAAGTACTTGTGATATATAGAAATGCCGAAATCTTTGAACACAATTTTTCTCTACCTTCTCGCTCCTGACTTCTTATGCAAGGGATGCAACTTTTAGAAATTTTTAGCTTACACAGGAATGGAAATACTTCTCTTACTCTCTTTTTGAAGCACAGGTATATCAACAAACACCATTCAAATGATTCAGTGGTATGATAACAGCTGTTATCTTTTGTACTGTTATATATAATGTTTTATCACTATTTTTAGTAAAAGTCTCATTTTCTGCAGTGTTTCACCTGTCAAGTGAGTTTTTATTCTACAATTCTGTTTTGGTTCTTCAGACTATTATGTGAAGCTGTGCTATATGTTTGAGTACTCATTCAGTTTCCCTCAGTCTATTCTGTGAACGGGTTCTTGAATTCTAACTTGTATCAAGCATGCCTGCCACTTATCCTGGTGAGCTACCAGCCTCTACCTGCTCCTGAACCCATCACGGTTCCACCCTTCAATCCAAATGAAGTAGCTCACCACGGGGTTTTTGTGTCTCGAGTTCAAAAGTGCAGCCTGCTCTGGTCTCCAGTTGCTCCCTAGCCCTGAACGTGCCTGGAGTGCAGGGATACTGATGATTTTATGTAGATTTTTCCTATTTAGCTCTGCATACAAGAACTAGGTATTGAAGTGCTGATGTGTTGAATCTCTTCCAAGGCTTGTATTCAGCAGGTTTCTATGGATTGGGCTTTCTTCATGAAATCTACTCTGAAGAGGTAGCAGCAGCAGGGGGAACACTCTTCAGTACCTTACCACAGTGGTTAGAGGAACTGCCCATAATCCTGGAAATTTGGGTCCATTTCCACCCTTCATTTATCCACAGTCTGTTGGTTGATACCTCTGCAGTGGTAAAATAAACATGTAAACACTTCTGTCATGTCCATAAAAGTTGGTTTGTTTCCTTTTAGTTCAAGTTGCTCCTAGTAGATGTGAAGAGCAGTTTATAAACCCTGGCTAAATTTACTTGATATTACAAGTCACTTTTGAAGAGACTTTCTGTAGAAACACACATCTTATCAGCTGAGCAATGCACACTGTAAACTGTTAAGCAGTTCTAAATTTAAGTTAGGAGGAAAAAAAATCAACCCTTTTCCCATCAAGGTCTGAAATAAACAACTTCAGTAAGTAGACTCAATTTACACTATGTATGTAAGTGCATATTCCAAAATGAGTATGGATTTTTAATTGCCTAAAATCACAAGTTCATATAACATATATAAAGTGTGACAAATGTCTGACTTATGAGGAACAGTAGAAATTTGAGGGAATATGAAACTATAAGCATCCTATGTCACTTAGGTTGTAACTTACTGAAAAAAATAAGTACTTAGTTTAGGAGTAAATCACAAATTTCAGAAAGCAGTAAATGACTAATGAAATGGTGAAGCAGATGAATATGAGTATCTTTTGTGCACTGTACAAACTTGAACATGAGAGGTGTTTGACCACCCTGTGTTTAAGACAGGCATAGCAGACAGCTAATGTTGTAATTTGGTTTCTATGGCAGTGACTTCCCATTATGTAAGGAAGTTGCATATCCACAGCCCTGGTTGTCATTGTTTATGGTCCTTACTTGATGATTTAATGTCTTAGAAAACAAACAAACAAAAATATTGTCTACTGCATCTAGTTACTACTGCTTTTATTCTTATTTTATTCTTGTCATGGCAATGACAGTTTCAAGTTACCCAGCTTAAAGGCTAAATTGTATCTTGAGATCTTCATGGGACTTTTGAAAGAGACCTTGATTTTTGCTACTGTGGAATAGAACTGTGCCTTCCTTTACCATAATAACTTTCAGGTGATTAAGAATGCTAAATGCATGCAGCGTGTTGGGCCTAATTTCTGCTTTTCCATCAGTTTTCTAAAGAGAGCAAATTAGATGACCCTTTAAGGACAGAAATAAGCAGTTTCCATAAAACCTTCATTTGCCAATTGCTAGTTACTAAGAGTAGGAAAAGAACTTGAAATTGTGAAAAATAAATTATTGTTTGAATCTGCATTTTAAAGCTGGTCTCTGTAACCCTTCTCTTCCTTGTGTTCCTTCAATTAAGGGTCTCAAATCTAGAACTGGCAACTGACACTGATTATGACAGGACAGAGTTCTGGTAATGAACACTGTCTTAGGTAGCTTTGTGTATTGTTTGGGGAAATAATAAAATTTGGTAAACTTACATTATAACAAAGTCACCTCTGATTATCCTTTACTAACTTCTCTAAGATAACCCTACTTAAAGATCCTGCATCTTTCAGCCACATTACACTATCCTGGAATAGAAGAATTCTCCAAAATGAACTGTGTTTATTATATTAAATGGGTGAACAAAAATTGTATATTTAGAGAACAAAGCAGTATATTTAAGTGTTTTTGCAATATATTTCCTGAATTTGACTGAAAAATATGCAGCTGTGTTATCAAGAGCCTCATTAAAGGTGGTGTTGCATCAATCATCTGGTTGGTTGGCTTTAGTTGCATGAGGAGTTGCAAACAATTGATGTGGTCTGGTTAAATCGTGGCACAGAAAGGGGACAAGGAATCAACCCCTTGTTTGGAGAGTTTGCATATGAAGGGGCAGCACAGAATTCTTGAATGTGTCCTCTTAGTACACCTGCAGACATCCAAACGCTTGGCTCTGCTTCCGGAAATGAGAGGCTTGCTATAATATGATATTGCAGGCCTTGTGAAGATGTTGCGAAGATGACATCTGTCTTGTGACATAATAAGGTCTGCACTAAGCCTCCCAGTGATTTTTCAGTCTTACATGTGGATTAGACTTTCTCAGGCACGCTATTTTCTTGCTTCCTGGTTATTAGTAGACTTTTAAGTTTTGCTGAGGCTGCTCAGCTTTGTCCATGACACTGCAAGCTGAGTCATTTTAGTCACCTTGGCTGTAGGTGCAATGAAGTTGATCTTTTTACAGCTGGAGCTGTAAAAATAGGCTGAGAATAAAAGCCATGTAATTGTTTCTGCCCACTGTTATTTCTTGGTCACATCAGAATAAACATCTGCTATGCTGGCAGGATAGCAAAATACACATTTGTCAGAAAAGTATAATAGGAAGCTTTGCCTGTAGTATGTAAGAGTGAGGTAAAGTGTAGTTGTTGCTGCTCTAGTGCTCTTCACTGAGAGGCTAAGAATATCTACATAATATGCCAAGGTTAAATGGTTTTAAGCACTATTTTTGGTTTCTAAAAAAACTTCTTCTGCATATACATTATGCCTTTTTAGTGTATATTCTGTGCATTAAACAGAATTTGTGATATAATGAAATACAGTAGCAGTTCAGTGCATGATTTATATTTCATTATTAACCAGAGTTTTTATTCTATTTTCATACAGCTGTGTTAAAATTATTTCCTTTTACTATTTGCAGCTCTTTTTATCTGAAAAACCCATGGGTACAGAGTGCAAAATATAGTAACTAGTGAAAGAAAAAATACACAAAATTCTCTGTTATGTGCTGGCTAATCAATAACTGCTCTTCTATTTGTCAAAACATAAAGGCTGATGTCTAATGGACATTGCATAATGGCAAGCAATAGTGGTTTGGGAGTTTACTTTGCATTTAGAGAATCAGTTGGATATTGCTTCTAAAAAGTGTTATTTTTTATTTTTATGAAGTAAATGTGCATACATGTTTATCTAAGTAACTTTTGGAAAACTGAAACAGTACCTGTAATTACACATATCCTTTCAAACTGAAATACAGCAGAGTGTACCTGGAGAATAAAAACAGCCTGAAAAAGAAGCCATGTGTGCAAAATAGAAAATAAATTAGGAGGCTACCTTGTAATGGAAGATACTCAAAGATATGTTCAGTATCTGCTCAGTGCAGTTGAAACTTCAAGGTCCAGTAGAGTTTCCTGTATATGGCAATTTCATGGAACTTTAATTCTTGTCTTTAGTTGCTGTCCTTTTCTCAGGACCGTCTTACTGTTTCTAAGCTTGATTTCGTACACTACTGTCTTTTTCCTTCCGTATAAACTTTTTATGTGCTTATTTTTAACTAACAGTTTAATTAGATTGCTCTGCTCTGCAATATTTTTCTCTTGGCTTAAATTTAACCAGTATGTATTGCTTTATTATGGCAAATGTAATTTGTCTGTAATAATGAACACTGTGTGGACTCTTGTAAAATACTTCATGCTAAAAGGACACATGAAGCATTCTATTCTGTTGTGGGGAAGTATTGAACAGGATATGAGGATAGATCAAATCACAACATAGATCTTAGGCAAAGCTAAAAATCTAGGAAGGATATTGATAGCCAAAAGCATAGAAATGCATAAATTCACCTGTCTTTTGTGCTTGCAAAAATGTCATGTAATCTGTTGTGTGATGGGAGATAATAATGCACCAAAACTTTTTGGCTGCTTTGAAACTAAACAAGTAAGCAGAAAGACAAGAAGTAACCTTACAAAATTAAAGGTGTACCTTTTAGGTGAAACTGCCTCCCTGTCTTGTGAGAGTTTTTGAAGTCCTGCATTCCTAACATCGCCTTTCTGGCATCAAGTTATCAAAGTATTAAAGCACTTATTCAATCTGTAAACATGGTGATGGTCATGCTGAATTTGCAGGTATTCATGATATGGTGTACCACTGCCAAAATGCTGAGTACCTACAGGACTGAGGCCCTAGTGAGCACAGCAGAAATCCAATAATTGTCTATTTAATAGCAATACATTTACTACAAATTAGAGCTCTAAAGAAAATTACCATGTAGTGTTTCTACTTCTCTGTCAGCTAAACCATAAAAAGAATAGGTCATAACTAAAAAAATGAGTAATTGTTCTAGGGATGAATCTGTGTGATTTACTTTATTAAATAAAATTGTAGCCATCCTTCAGCATGGAAATGCACGTTGAGTATTTTGAATGGACCACAGGAAGCAAGATGCAGTTGAGTAGGTAGCTTATGTGGATCCCTCTTGCAAGTCCTTCCAGGAAAAGGCTGGTGTGCTCTGTGTCCCAGATCACTGCTGGCTGCTCTCCCCTCATTCCTTGGGAGGTGCCTGCCTGATCATTTCTCGCTGTTTGGTTTTACTGGGTACAGATCTGTAACATGTTAAGGGTTTAAGATGCAAAATTGCTGCTGAAATTCCCAGAGCATGGAGTTGTAACTGACGTTAAAGATCATGGAGATTTTATTAAGCATATATTGAAGCAAGTTATTTATTTTTCTGCAATATGATGCGTTTTTTAATATTTATGCTTCCTTTATTGAATGCAGTGACACTCAGGAAATATTTTCTTTTAGGCAGGCTCTTAATAAAGATTAACTATTACACTAAGCAGAAACCAACTACAGGGCTTCATGCCCTGAAGTCCTTCTTTTTCATCTTTTGGTATGCCATTCCAGTGGGAAACAAGAGAGTTGTTAAATGTTTATTTTACACAAGCAGGAATTAGAAAGAAACAAGGAGACTCCCAGAGTGTAGTAGAAATCACTGTTAATTGTTATGTTTGGACATTAAAAAAAAACTGAAAACAACCAGCACCCAAACCCACTACTGCACACTTTGTAGTATCATTGGTATAAGAAGGTGGTTTTGCATAAACTAATGTAGTTACTATTGGAAGTGCCAAATTTTAAAGCAACACAATACCACTGAAGGAAAAAAACATAGCAAAATCAGTCTTATTGAAATAAGTGTCTTTCTTTGTAATCTCTTACATCATGGAGTAGGTGGGGATTGGTCTCTTTTTCCAGGAAGCAAGTGACAGAATGAGAGGACACAGTCTTAAGCTGTGCCAAGGGAAATTTAAGTTGGATGTTAGGTTTTTTATAGAAGGAGTGATAAAGCACTGGAATGGTCTGCCTGGGGAGGTGGTGGAGTCACCATCCTTGGACGTGTTTAAAAAAAGACTGGATACGGCACTCAGTGCCATGGTTTAGTTGAGGTATTAGGGCATGGGTTGGACTCGATGATCTTGAAGGTCTCTTCCGACCCAGTGATTCTGTGATTCTGAGTAACATGTAAACAATACAGAGAACAATTTATGTGAGTCCTTCAGAAAGGAATGTGCTTTGAATTCAAATCTCTTGAATAACCTGTGCCTACCTGTTATCAAAAGGGTAATGAATTCTTGCCTTCTAAGTGACCAGATTATTTTCAGCTTTATCTAACACTGCTGTCAAAAGTGTTAATGCATCTCAAACTGCTATGCACCCTTGAAGTAATGAATTCTGGTTTTTTCCCCTCCAAAAACTGTAAAAGCTGTCAAGCAATGGAACTACTGTATTTTGTACTTCAGTTGAATTGCAATTTCCATAAATAATGCTCATAACGAAGACTGCAATTATCACCCCAACATGCATTTTAAGAATATTTCATGTGTTGGATGTCTGTATCCTCAACAGTTTGTTTTTTTTTAAATATGTACTTTATATTTACAGATATATGGAGTTTGGGTGTCATCCTCTTCATGTTGGTCTGTGGACAACCACCATTCCAAGAAGCAAATGACAGTGAAACTCTGACTATGATAATGGACTGTAAATACACGGTGCCACCTCATGTGTCCAAAGAATGTAAAGAGTAAGTAGAGTACTAAACAACTTGGAAGCATTCACCAAGGTGGATTTTCATTATTTTTGGGAGTTCTCCATACCATATTGTCAATGTGTAGAATATTCCTTGATCCTCTTTCTTTTATGTCTCTCAGTTGTCATGCATTTTTTAAAGAATTGAAGAAGTTGCTCAGTACCAATTGGCTTTGGCCAACTCTTTTGCTGGACAAATTACCAGGTGGTGTTGAGATTATTCTGTCACAAGGGTTAGGAAGGTACTTACCAATTTCTGTCCAAACAACAAGTTACCAAAACCCGTCACACAGCAAGTTTTGCTTATCTCCTGTTGAAATTTGAACTCTGAATTAGCATCCTAGGCTATCAAGGGAGAAAAATATTTGGTCTGGAAATACCATATCCACTTACAAATCGCAATTCCTTTTGATGTGTTTTTCTGCAGTGTTCACTGGAGCCTTTTTATTGATATGTTCCAGTATTTCCCATGTTTCCCTATTGGTTAATGACCTTTGGGCCTTTAATTATATATCCCAGTTGCATCACTTAGACTATTTTAAAATGTTTGTCTGGGTTCTTGAATCTGCAGTAGAGTATCTTTTAATTTTCAATACAGAGAACCAGATGCCTTTATAAGTGCTTGAAAAATGCATTTGGTTCAGTAAAAAAAAATAGAGCAGCATCTAGAATTCTGATATTTGCCAACGTATGAAGTTTGTTACAGCTGTGGTCACGATGACCATTCTTTTCTTTACCTGTCATCTGTGCAGTCCAGGAGTCTAGTGCATAACATGGTGAACAGCATCCTGGTCTGCATCAGCAGCAGTGTGGCCAGCAGGACCAGGACACTGATCCTGTGTTCAGCACTGGGGAAGGCACATCCTGAGCCCTGTGTGCAGGTTTTCTGGGCTCTCAAGAAAGACATGGAGGTGATGGATTGTGTCCAGAGAAGGGCAGTGAAGCTGGGGAGCAGCTGAGGGAGCTGGGGTTGTTTAGCCTGGAGAAGAGGAGGCTCAGGGGACACATTACTGCTCTCTACAACCACCTGAAAAGAAGTCCTAGCCAGGTGGGGTCGGTCTTTTCTCCTAGGTAAAAAGCAGTAGGATGAGAAAACGACCTCCAGGTTAAGATTGGATATCAAAAACATTTCTTGTCAAGCCTTAGAACAGGCTGCCCAGGGAAGTGGTGGAATCACTGTGCCTGGAGGTGATGATGATTCAAAACAAGTGTAGATGTAGCACTTAGATGGTGTAGTGGTGAGCATGGTGGTGCTATTTTAGTGGTTGGACCTGATGCTCTCAGTAGTCTTTTCCAACTTTAATGATTCTGTAATTCAGTGCCTTAGCTGGTGTTCTTATCTTGTCATGAGTGTTTAGCATCCTCCAGTAACATGGAAAAGCTGCTCTGAGCTTGAAGAGCTTCACATACAGGAAGAGGTTTAAAGTACAATACAGGAAGAGGTTTAAGAGGGAGCTCTTATCAGTGGATTGTATCAAATCAATCTCTTGAGATGCTGCATGCTGTGCTGAGGCCAGGAAACTTTATCTTTTGCAGCCTTTTGCTTAATATACTTGCTAACACTGATTTGCTTACATGTCCAGATCTGCTTTCTCTGTACGAAGCATGAACAATGTACAGCCAGTTACCCAGGTCCTCTATAGGTTAGGTTTTCTTAGGAAAAAGGCTCTGGGAATGCTTAAACTTCCTTCTTGGAGTGAAAACATTTGTGGTTTGAGATGCATAAACAAGCTTCAAGCAGGAGGCACACGTGCTGCATTTGTGTCGTTTTACTACAGGTACAGTTTAAAAAAGTCAAATTAAATATGGAGTTTGTTCTCTTTCTGTCATAATATTAACAAAAGCAAAGAAACTCAAGGCTCCCATGTCTCGCCCCGCCTTTCCTCTTGGTAAGGACAGAGACCACAGCTCATAAAAACAAATGTGACCTTTTTTTTACTGTAGAATTTTTTAAGAAGGTTGGATTAACCTCTGCTTTTAAATCTGTACATCATCTCACACAGAAAAAAACCAAAAAATGCAAACAAAAAAAGTATTAAAAAATTGTGATTACCTTTGTGCTTTGTGTGTGGCCTTGCAGTCAGAAGTTGCATGGTATAGTATAGGTAGTGGAAGAAAAAGCACTATATGAGAACTGGAGAATATGTTGGAGCAATACAGTCTCTTTGTAACCTTGGCAACAAAACCATATATCCATATTTGTTGAACAAAGCCAAAAATACCTTCCCCAAGAATTTTCCATGTATAGTAAGTGAACAGGGATATGCTGTGCTAATGAAGTCTTCTTTCCCTCTTTACTTGGGGAATTCATGCACTGTCTTTCCAGCATTTGTAAAATCTCAGTAGCAACTCATTAGTAGATTTGTCACTGCATCATCCCAGAGAGTGTATTGGTCTGTTTAGGTTTTTTCTATGTGGGTAGGACAAATCACAGTTTTTTGAAGGATACTGAAGACTCAAATGTCTGATAGTTACTTCAGAATAAAATATTTGTGTTTATCTTGCCATTCCATGTACTTGTTGACAGCAGCAATAATAAAAAAAATCACATTTCTGTTACTTTACTGACTACTCATAGGCTACCTGTGACCTGTAGCTGCCCTATAAAACCTACTAAAACCAAATAAAAGAGAAAAATCAGGTGAATTATCTAAGTACAGTAAACAAAAACTGCAGCATTTGTGATATTTATAGTTTTAATAAATAGTTTGTTTCAGTTTAGCAGTATTTGTAATGTCTTTGAGACTAAAGTTTCCCATCACATTGTTTACTGTGATATCTCTGAAGATCTATGTGACTTTGAGAGCAGAAAATGTCGTCCTAATGTTGCTCTTCCAGCAGCTGCTTTTTTAAACACGTGTGTGCATTTTTGTTTAGATTTATTTTTTATTCACAGTCTAATTACACGGATGTTGCAGAGAGACCCGAAGCGAAGGGCATCTTTGGAAGAGATTGAAAACCATGCATGGCTCCAAGGAGTTGATCCATCTCCTGCAACCAAGTATAATATTCCTCTTGTATCATATAAAAATCTGTCTGAGGAGGAGCACAACAGTATAATCCAGCGCATGGTTCTTGGGGACATCGCAGACCGAGATACCATAGTGGAGTAAGTTGGCAGCGTTCTAGGTGCAGTTTGTTTTGTGCATCTCTTTGATTAAAGAACATCACCAGAACCTGGGCACTTTGCTGTTTAAGTATCAGGCTATTGAGTTAATAAACAAAGTATTACAGTCTTGCTCTGTGATGGATACTGTGGGATCAGAAATATTTAAGTAAACCCAAATTTAAGAAAAACTTCAAGAAAATGTTTTGGAACGGTGTTTTGATTCCTGCAGTAGCCATCTTGAGTAAACTTAAAATGCTTTGGAATCCATGCTTGTTCTTCATCTCTCATGCATATTTGAAGGTGAAAAATTCTAGCATTTTTCCCTTAGCACATTTCCAGTGCACCTGAATCTTTGTTAATTTCAAATATTATTCCCTTTATCTGTGTAATGCATAATAGTCACTGTCACTGAGGGAGCTTGCTAGAAAGCTACATAGATCCTTCTGATAGATTAAAACTGCCAAATTTCTAAAATATTCCTCAAATTGAAAGAAGTCTTAAATATTTTTTTCATTTTTTTTGTGTTCAGCTGTAAAAAACTGTTGATGGCCAAGGGAAAGTAGCAGTCTCACTTCTTAAGCTTTTAGCTGTACAACGGGGCAGCCTTTCTGTTACAATGTCTGAGTGATGCTTACTGGCTTATGAACTTATTTTTACCATAAACTCAATGTGACAGCCCTAAAATAATGCAAGTTTTCTTCCATTTGTTGCATAACCAAATATTGGTACTTTGTGGTTGCATGTGCCAGTGGAAGAACCCATCACTGGTGCAATCATTAATAAAAACCAGTTATCATTTAAAGAATGTAAAATAAAAAATAATCTCAAACTTTTGTTGGATGGTATTCTAAGGATGTCTCCTTCCAACTGTAGTTGAAATTGGTAGACTTGTTGGCTCTTTATTCTTAATAAAATTACGGCATGCTTGTCAAGAGATCAGGAATGGGCAGTCCTGCTTTCAGGCACTCGTCCTGCTATGGGAAGCACAGCAAGCTGCAAGATGCATGACCAGTTCTTAGAAATCACTGATGGATGGGTTATTTCATGTTTTGTACTTTCCTTAGGGCATTGGAGACTAACAAATACAATCACATCACTGCTACTTACTTCTTACTAGCTGAAAGGATCCTGCGAGAAAAACAAGAGAAGGAAATTCAGACCAGATCTGCAAGCCCCAGCAATATCAAAGCTCAGTTCAGGTGAGAATTTAGGAATCTAAATGTCTGGGAGGGGTCTGGGGTTTTTTTGTTTGTTTTTTAAATTGTCTTAATGAGAATATTAAACTTCTCAAGCACTGCTTTCTTGAAAACAGGGAAATACTTACTCAGTGCAAATTTTAAATGTCTTCAAAGTGCTGCAGACACTTCAGAAACTTCAGAAATCAGTTGCACGAATTTTCATTTCCTATCCTCCTCAGGAAATGACAAGGCAATTTGAAGTCTGTACCTAGAGAGACAAGTTTTCACACCTCCTAGAAAAGGGCTTGTTCATTGACCTTCAGCTCCTTGTACAAATGGTGTTATGTAATATCCCTGGAGAAAAAATTAGTTGCATAATCCATAAAGCTGCTGATATGGAATTAGTTATAAATGAGAAATCACTCTAAATTTGATCTGTAGGTTATGTTCTTTTTCGTGTCAGTTGCTATGCCTGTTGTCTTAAGAAAAATTGTTGAATTTACCATTTCAATCAGTCACTTAAAGATATTGCAATAGATTGATTTTGTTTGACAAAAGTATGAATTTAAAAACCCTTATTGTAAGGGTCCCTGAGATTTTCCAAGCTTCAGCTTGTGACACAGTAGAAGAAGGGAATTGGGCTTTTGGCATGTAGTTGGTATTGGTATGTTCAGCCGGTTCATTTGCTGTGCAACCAGTTACCAAAGCATCCACATATTCAGTTACAGCAGAGTATGCGTTAAAAAAACCAACCAACCAAAAAAAAAAACCAAAACCAAACCAAATCATGCGACCCAAAAGGAAAAGTAGTATAGTTTCCACTTGCACATTGATATTGGAGGATTCAAGTTTTGAGCAGTTATTTTTCTTAAACTTTGTGGGTTTTGTTTCCTGAGTTAAGTGTTAAACTATCACTAGGCATCTGCTGGTACTGGATAAAATATTTGTTGGCCCATCTTGACAATTGTTCAGTGAAGATGGAGGAGGTAGTGAGGCATTTCCTTAAACTTTCATCCCATAACCTCCAGTCTTTTCAAAAGTTGCCTATTTAGGTAAAATATTGGTAACTGTTACTAGCAATAATAACAATCATTAGTAGACCATTTATTAATGAGAAAAGAATACTAAATCTCTGTGCTGATGTTTAGCATTGCTAACTCCAGCAACACCTTCAGTGGTGTTTATCTGTATGATTTAAAGACAAAATAATTTGTTCATTCCAGAAGTTTCTCTGTGCAATATCATATGTGAAATCATTTAATAGGAATAAATGCTGGCATGTCCTTCTGTTGCATAGTCATAGTTTCCTTAGCCTAACTGATAAAAGTAAAGTATTACTACCTCAAGTTAAGTGTAAAAAAAAATGGACACGTGTTATAAATTAAGGACACACACTTGGGAAAATAGGTTAAAGTCTCCATTGGTTGTCGCCTTGGATTTAGGCTTGAGATTTTAGAGGCACCTCTTCAGTACCATTCTGTCTCCCTGAATTAGAAGTTGATGCTCCATGAATGTTACAGTGTTTTCAGTATCTTGGTCATCCTCAGGTGGGACTGCACCCTGCACTGTGTACACCTAATGGTCATTCACTCAGTGGGCACTGATGTAGGAAACTTTATCTGAGGTGGTTGCAGGTACTTCAGAAGATGTAACTTCTTTAGTAATAGTAACTCAATTACTATTGAGTTACATCTAAGGGCTGCCTACAGAACCTGAATGGTCTGGAGCTTGGTGTTACAGAGCTCACCTCTCTTCAAGGGCAATACTGTAACTTTGAGTCAGCAATTCACTCATGATGGATTATCCCCTCATTTCTGTCAGTGTCTTTGAAAAAGGAAATCCCAACAAATGTGCCTAATACTAAGTTATTTATAAAACAAATTACTCTAGAGGAAAACCTGGAGTTCACATTCAAATGGAAATTCTAGAACTATAAAGTTGGCTTTTTAATTGCTGGGTTTTTTTTTTCCTCAGTGTCACTCCTTCAGTAAAGAGCAACTCCAGTTATATAAAAATCTGGAACAAAAAGTTCATTGAATCTGAATTTTTATATGAATTTGTAAAGTTGGAGTAGCTGTAGCCTGTCCTATGACTATGAATTTTCATAACAAGGATATTTGCACAAACTCAGGAAACCTTTCTCTTATGGTCCCAGTAGCTGTTCTTTGCCTCCATGATGGTTCTAAATTCCAAGTGTTTCCATAGAATGACCTTATGGAAAAGACAACAGAGCAGTGCATTGTTTTGATTTTCAGACCTCAGTATTTTAAAAAAATATTACTTATTTAATTAACCTGGAACTTCTTTTCTGTCCCTCTCTCCCTTCAGGCCCAATGGGAATAAAGGGAGAGGCAGAAGGGAAGGGAGGCAAACATGGGCTGCTATGAGAGATAAACATACTGTAGTGAGGAGGTTTATTGCCTGGCAACTACAGTACTGTAGGATACTATATTTGCTCTTTATTGTGACAACTACAGAACTCTTCCTATTTTTGCTGACAAACCAGTCTGTTCTTTTAGCATGGCAAGTTCCTGAAAGATTTAGATTTTCATTTTCTGTCATGTTTGTAGTTATGTTTCTACTGTATTTAAGTCCTGTTTGTTAACTACAGGCAATTGTTTGTGTTTAAAATACACAGCAGAGCATAAGTCATCAGCAAACTGGGTCAGTGTTTCCCAGCATTTCTGGAGACAGCTGGGGCCTAAGGGAGGGTGCCAGTGTCAAACCAAGGAAAACCACAGCCCAGGCTTCCCTTCTTGTCTGCACAGCTTGGCTCAGAGCTGCTGGTTGTGTTGCCTCCCTCCAGGGAGAGCGCCCCACTGGAGAGAGGTTGGTGGGGGCAGTGAGACAGGCAGGAGCCTGCATGGCTCCACGCAGGGAATGTGCTACATGGGCTAAGGTGATGTGTGGGCAGCCAGGCCCTACTGTTAGAGGGTCCTGGGTTAGAGGGTAGAGGTTTCTGGCACTGTTGGTTGAGCAAAACTGATGCAAGTGCTTCAAAGCAAAGTCTGCAGCAAGGCTGGGTGAGTTTATTGCTGGCTTTAGTACAGCCACCTCCTCAAAGTTTGTAGAACTGGGGAGAGAGTTGTCAGGAGACAACCCGATCTAGACCAGTGTCTTCTCACACTTCAGGGTCCTTTTCTGTGCAGTCTTCAGCAAGTGCAGTCCTGCTGCAGCAGAGGTGTCTGAGCCTTCCCTCTTCCTTCAGCTTGACCTCCTGACATGGCAGAGAGCAGGAAACTGATACGATTCTTGTGTCTTTGTATGCAGCCTGTCAGGCAGATACCTGGGGTCACATTTGAGGTGAAGTGTTCTCTGCTGTCCTCCTCCTTTTGCTTCTAAACTGGGCTACGAAGCCATGCAGCCCTTTCTTTTGGCACACACAAAGAATGGTTGGGAATGTCTTGTAATATGCTGTCCATATGTGAACAGAGGTCTCTACTACAGCTTTTCATGCAGCAGCCAGAGTATTTTTGGTTTGTAAAGTTAAGAGATTGGCAGACTTTTTAAAATCAAAGACAAGAAATGTGGGGCTTAGGCTGAGTGAAGAAGTTGAAGAATTGTTCAGTGTTAATGTGTTGGTCTGTAGATGTTGGTTTTTTGGATTAGGCTTTTAAAACAGAGTAAAGACTGACAGTGTTCTTAATTTATTCTGTCTGCATTATTGGAAAATTACAATATATGTTAAGATTTAAAGTTAAATGCAAATCATTAGAGAGTAGCTTAAGATACTGGAGATAAGACATCAGCTGCCTACTTGTAAAACTGATGCGCACTCATGTTACTTTCATTTTGATTTGAGCTAATGCTATTAGTCATAAATTTTCAACTTGGATTTACAGTTTATTCAAGTGTCATATTCTTAAGGAGCTTGAATTCTCAATTCACGCAGTTGTATTATTCCAGATTCTCAGCTAAGGACAAATAAATGTATCATCTCAGCTTGAGCATGTTTGAATTTAAAGGGAACTTTGTAGAATAGAGCTTGGTGAGAATGAGACTGTTTCATCTGACTCACCTTTTCAGTCTCACTCATGTTAATTCTAACCTAATTTTTATATTAAGAATATTGGGGGAAAAACCCTAGAAGCTTCAGATTAAAAGTAGTTTGCAGTGCTATCTTACTTGTGCTTGAATAGGCTTGTACCTTCCTCTGGGTACTGGTGGTTCTGTACCAATCTCAGATTATTTTTTTGAGACACAATTAATTCAAATTTTTTTACTGCTTAATTTGTTTTCTGAGAGCAATGAAATGTTAATTTTTGATTTGACAGTAACCAACATCATTTCTAAACTGTCTTCTTGTATTATAGATGGTGTTCCTTTCAAACAGCAGCATTTCTAAAGGAATGCACATTGTCTGAGAACACTTCCTTGTGCTCAGTCACTCAGTACTGTTGTTTACAGACATGCCACTCAGGAGCCCAATTTGTTTGTCAGTAGTTGTGCTTCTCTGGTGCACATCTTAGACTTCTTGTAAGTTCTGAAATGCTTGCCATGATGTAACTTCCTGTTTTATCTTTAATTTCTTTATGCAGGCAGTCGTGGCCGACAAAAATCGATGTCCCCCAGGATCTGGAGGATGACCTTACAGCAACTCCTCTCTCCCACGCCACTGTTCCTCAGTCCTCGCCGGCTCGCACGGCTGAGAATGTTCTCAACGGGCACCGGAGCAAGGCCCTTGGGGATTCAGGAAAGAAGGAGGAGATCCCTGAACTGGCTGGCCCAGCACTTTCAGCTGTTCCATCGGTGAGCTTAAAACCCACTACAAGTGGCCGGAAGTGCTTGTTCAGAGTAGAAGAAGATGAAGAGGAGGATGAGGAAGATAAAAAACCTATTTCTCTTTCTACTCAAGTCGTTCTGCGTCGTAAGCCTTCGGTTACAAACCGTCTTACTTCGAGAAAGAGTGCACCAGTCCTCAACCAGATCTTTGAGGAGGGCGAGTCAGATGATGAGTTTGACATGGACGAGAACTTGCCCCCAAAGCTCAGCAGGTTAAAGATGAACATCGCCTCGCCCAGCACCGTGCACAAACGCTACCACCGGAGGAAAAGCCAGGGACGGGGCTCCAGCTGCAGCAGCTCCGAAACCAGCGATGACGACTCGGAAAGCAGGAGGCGTCTGGACAAGGACAGCGGCTTTACTTACTCCTGGCACAGACGGGATAGCAGCGAAGGGCCCCCCGGCAGCCAGGGAGATGGGGGTGGACAAAGCAAACCGAGCAATGGAAACGGAGGGGTGGACAAAACGAGCCCGGGCGATAACAGCAAAGGTGGGGGGAATCCCTCCGGGAGCTCTGGTGGGAGCACCAACACCACCTCGGGTTCCACCCGGAGATGCGCTGGATCTGGAAACTCGATGCAGCTGTCATCCAGAAGTGCAGGGGAACTGGTTGAAAGCCTGAAGCTAATGAGCCTTTGCCTAGGTTCACAGATTCATGGCAGCACAAAATACATTATTGATCCTCAAAACAATCTGTCCTTTTCCAGTGTAAAAGTACAGGAGAAATCAACGTGGAAAATGTGTATAAGCTCCAGCGGAAGTGCAAACCAGGCTTCATCACTGGGCAGCCTAAAATTTTTTTCTGACCAAATGTCAGACACAACAAATGAATTGGAACGGCTAAAGAACAGGAACTTGAAAAACAATGTGCTACAACTACCTCTCTGTGAAAAGATATCTGTGAATATTCAGCGGAACCCAAAGGAGGGGCTGCTGTGTACCTCCAGTCAAACCAGTTGTTGTCACGTCATTTGACAGTGACCTGACTTGAACAGCTCGATCTGCTTGACAGCGTCATTCTTCCTGGTCAGAGCTGTGAACACCTTGTCACGGACCCCCTTTCGTTGTCTTAAGATTTTTAAATGGGCTTCGAGCAGTTATTTATTATACTTTTAATTTTGTGTTTGCTTGATGGTATGACAATGCATGGTCTTTGCATGCTGCTAGCAGGTATGTTTTTCTTTTTCAACACAACAGAATATTTTATTGTGTAATTTTTACATTTATAATTTTACTATGGAAGATCTGGATTAAAATAAAGATCTGGATCCTAATGTAAATGAAGCACTTAGAAGTTTCATGTTCTGCACTTAAACTAGAGAGAGAAGCTTTTGTTTGCTTATGAAATGTTAATTCTTGTTCTGACCTTCTGTAAAAACTAAAATATGTGATATGTGGCATACTTCTATGTGTCTGAAACAGAACCAAAGCAATAATGTTTTGATGCTGAAAACTCTTCAGGGAGCTTTCAGATGTTCCAAGGCTTGTACAAAGCAAAGATGCACTGAAAAATTAGTGATCTTGAAATATGATTTTAAACCCACACCTATTTGTCTTAAGCTATGATATAGATGAAGTTGTGGCTCAAAAATCAAACCGAAAAGATCTTGTTTTGCTAGAGGCAGTTTTCTTTAAAAAAAAAAAAGGCAAGTAGATTTGTAAGGCAGCTTTCTCCCATAGAAATATGTTAATATTACAAGCAGACAATCTTTTTTAATATAACAAAGGTAAATTATTAAGTCTACTTCTGAGCTTTTACGTGCTAACGGAAAATAAAGTATTTGTATGAATTACTTTTGTTAGTAGTATATCATGACACTTAATATTTTAGGTTTTTACCTTGTAAACCCTCTCTTGCTGTTCTCTTCCTCCTCTCTGAGATTCCAGAAGGCAATAAGGGATGGAAAACCTTTAGGTAATTGGATTCATATTGAAATTATTGTCATTTACAGTTTTGTTATTATTACTCTCTTTAGGACTTAAACTACTGTTGTTCCCCACATGTCCACCACTTATTTTCCCTCAGTAATACACTTGTTCATAAAGTCCATTTAAAATAGCCTGTAGGAAAGTGTTTCTTTCACAGCTCTGAGCCCTCCTGTCAGGTTTCCCGTTGCCATGGCAAGGTCTTGATTTAGAGTATTTCTGTACAAAAGGATACTTTTGACCAGATGAATTAACTTTGTGGAATTTTATTATCTAGAATAAAATATATTGCAGATTCCTAGTTTTGGGAAGGGCAAGAATGTTTTATTTTTTCATGCTGTGCACTGGGTCTTTCTAAGCAATGCTAGTGAAACTGGGGGTACTATGTAGCAGCGCCCTGGGCAGACCCTGGGTGTGCCAGAGGAGTTTGACACTGTTGAGCATTTTGTAACACTTTCGGAATGGTCAATAGAGCACCTTTTGTGTCTGCTGTGGAGGGAGCAGAGTGCCAAAGAAGGGCTGGGGCAGGATGGCCACAGCTCACAACAGCTCTTGTGATTCCTGCAGGACTTCAGAGAGTCTGAAGTGCATGGCGTGTCCTTCCTGGCCAGCTGAGCCGGGGCTTCTGCTTCCAGAAAAAGGCAAAGGAGAAGTGTTCCGCTTCTTTAAGTTCTAATCTCTAGTTGCAGTTCAGTTAAAAGCTACAAGCATAGATGTGTGGGTGAAGCCATAGAACATAATTGCTTGAAATTTTTGAGCAGGGATCTTACCAAGGGCCAGAAACGAGATGTGTGGTTCACAGACAGTGAGCGTAACATCCACGTAGGAGACAAGTTTATAAAGGGCATTGGCAATAAACTTTATTTGTTGCAGCTTTTTTCCAAGTAATGTAAATACTCTTTCCTGATATGTACAGCCTTGGAATGGCACCTTTTAACTAACCCCGGGTGTATTTTGTTTCCAATGTTTTTATATACGACTGTATATATGGTGCTCACTTTAGAACAGCAGTGTTGACCATTTATGCTGCATAGTTGTATTATAGCCTTATAGTTGTGTGTGGCTGGTTGGACCTCTGGGTGTACAGATGTGTACAGATGTGTTAGTCTGAGTGCTGTCCTCTCCCCCTCTGTTGATAGGTGAATGATTGTGCATGTGGTGTACGTCGTGTTATGTCGTCACGTAAAAGGAAGGGCGAGAATAACCACTACATTAAGATAATATTGGACCAAACTATTTAGAGCAAGTAAACAGTTTCTTGTACCCCTTAACGTGTCTTTAAGAGTTGCATATAGTTACAGTAGTGTATAAAGTAAATATTGTGGAAAAGCAGTTAGTCTTGTATTTTTCTGTATGTGTGTATATAAAAATATATAAAAAATAATGTACCTCTAGCGACTTAATCTGTATTTAAGATGTGACAATCTTGACACAGAATTTTAAGAGTAGCAGTCTAAATAAGCAGAATTAATGAACAGAAGTATAAAAATTTCTCACCAAGAAAGAATCCACGTGTGTTAAGAGGGTACAGAAATATCAACTGATCTTATTGCTTCTGGCAATGTTTGGCTTTTTCATTGTACAGACATTCATGGTGTGCGACAGAAGTGGAAAATCCAGTTAATAAAAGTGATATCCTGATTGATGCATAACTAATGAGTTGCATGTGGATGGGGTTTGTGTCTCCTGGCATTGGGTGTGTGAGGGCGGCGGCACAGGCTCCAGGCCAGTCCCTGCACTGCAGCACCTGGGGAGAGCAAGGGGCCTTGCAGGAGCCCAGCTTTTTGTGTGGATGGGCATCCATCTGTGAACTTCCAGTTATTCTCCTGCAGTGATCAAACGTGTTCATTTGGGTTTAACAGTTGTCACAGTCATCATCTGCTGAGCTTTTTGTCTCAAAGCTGAGGGAGCTGTTCCTCAGGCAGAACTTCAGACCATTGTTCTTTATAATGTGAAGTGGGTAATAGTAAAAACAGGGGAGGGCAGCAGTGCCAGCCCACTCAGCCCCACCAGCACGTGCTGCAGTAGGTGCACAGGGCTGCCTGGGAGTGGGATGGCTTCTGGCCTCTTGTTCCTCAGAGGTGTCTGGTGGTGATGGCCTGTGGTTGGAGCAGCTCAGCACAACCTGCGGTGCTGCAGTGATTTAACTGCTCCTGGTGCACAAACTGTAACCAGCCAGTGCAGGTATGGACACAGGGATCAAGGGCATGGAGCAGGTTCTGTGAATACAAGTCAGTAAGTGAGCACTGCTTTAGGCCAGGGCACTTGTTTAGAGCTGCAGCTGCGGGCCTGTGCAGCTGGGAGCTTTTCCCCTGCTGAGGAATTTCTCAGCTCTGGTCACTGCAAATTGGGGTGGAGGCGGTAGCAGGAAAGGAGTGGCCAAGGAATTTGCAGGGCTGTGACTGTAACCAAGACAGGAAAGGCGTAACACGTCTTGTAGTGCAAGGCCCAGCAGTAATATCTCAGTAGCTGATGGTTGCAGGTCAGATACTTTTCGTATCAGATTTTTTTAAAGGATTTTTTTCATTGGCAAATAAAGGGAAATCCCAATGCAGCTGGCTGGCAATAAACAGGGAACAGGGGCAAGACGGAATGTCCCCAAACTTCAGAGACAACCCAGCCATCCCATTAGCCCTTCCCATGGTTAAATTTATGTGAATGAATCAGAACTGATATGTTTGTCATTAACTCCGAATGATGACTTGCTTTCAATAAAAGGTGTTTGAGCAGTTACACCTTGATGTACTGTACTTGGGAAAGTGTAGCGATGACTCACTTGTTGAACTGCTGCCTGCATGCAGCCAGCCAGGCTCCCTCACTGAAGTCACATCCATACGGTGTTTTGAGGGACTGCTGGATTGCCCTTCTCCGGAGCAGTGTCTCTGCAGTTGTCTTGGCCTCCTCCCTCCCTGAACCACAGACTCTGGCTATTTACTTTTTTAGTTTTAAATTGTAATTGTAAGATGATTCAGTTTGGTCTATCTGCTTATATTACAAATAACATCAATTTCTGGAAGTCAAGAACTCTGTATTAGTGATAGAATGAAGTCATATTACACAGAGGTAAAGAAAGAGATGACCTCTACTTTCTCATGTAATGGAAGAATTATGTTGCAGAAATACAAGTATAGGGCCTGAGAAGCACAGAGAGGTAACACGGACTTCATCAGGTTCTCAGATGAGTCATGTCAGATCTCAGGAACTCATTTCAGCAAGCCCTTGTGTAACATCTTCCTACTTCCTCCCTCTCACTGCTTTCTCTTGAGAAATAGAGAGCAGGTTTTCTCTCTGGGCAGTTGTGTGCCACATGCCCTCGGCCTAGGACAGGCTCCTGTAGGCACTGGGACAGCCCTGGGCACCAGGGCTGAGGAGCTCTTACAGCAGGCCCAGCGTTGCCAGTGATGACAGAGGCCAAGCCCTGGGTTGCAGAGAGAGCCTCCTCTCTCGGCCCCATCTCCAGGGCTGGCACTGAGTCACCAGGCCCTGGTGTCAGCCCTGGCCTGGCACTCGCCCCTCCAGCTCCTGGGTGAGGCATGGCAGAGCCTTCCTGAAGAAAGCACATCGCAGTAAGTAGGCACTGTTCCCAGGGCCTTTGCTTACATGAATAAGGAAGTAAACTCAAATTTCTCTGAATGAGATTGAAGATCAATTCCCTCAGGTGCAGGTAGGCTAAAACATTCATAACTGTTTGCCTGCTCGCAGAGGAACTTTTCTGTGTAATGGGTGTTTTCCTCTTCTGTTGTCCTCGGTAGATAACTTGACCCAGCAGATCCCTCTGGACCACACAATTAGACCCGTACTTACAACGTACCTGATGACAGAATTTTTGTATCACCAGCAAGTGATTTATGACTGTCCCTCTCAAAAATGGCTTTCTTGGATTCTTTTTGTTGCTACTAAGGATATTTGTAAAATCCAAGTCTTAACAGACAGATATGGGCTACTCCCACAGAGTCGTCTTCCCAAACAGGATGCTCCAGCCTCATCCTTGGTTTTTCCTTGAAGCTTGAGACCAGAGATAAACTGCTTTTATTGCTCAGACTCAGGCCCTGGCAGAGCTGCCACACACCCCTGTCTGTTGGCCTGCACTCCTGAAGGGCTCACAGCCACAGCTGCCTAGAGGCGTGAGGCGCTCTCAGCTGGGTAAGGGACCTGGGACCAGAAGTTCAGATTCCCTACCTTGTGAACGGCAGCTACTGATAAATTTATTCTTTCTGACATTTTCACCTGACAACTGATTTTGGTCAGTGAGTTTCATCCCTGGCATCCCACAATTTTTTACAGGTGCATCTACGGCAGAAAGGAAACAACATATTTCAGGAGCACAGACAGAAACAGTTTTTCCTGTCAGATGAGAAATAAAAATAAATGCCACCATGAATGTATAAAAAACCCAAAAGATACAACCCAGTACCAAACACTATGAAACACAGAAACTCCACCCCAGTGACAGGATAAAGAGCTGCATACAGAGGAATAGGAGCTAAATTTCAGTTCAGTGACAAAATACTACTTGGCACTATGAGGGAACATTTCTCAGCAGGTTAAAGTGTGTGTTTTAGGACAGGAACAGTCTCTGTCATGACCATGTAGCATCTCTGATGCTAAAACAAGACCTCTCCCAGTATGTGGAAGAAACTTTAATACCAACAAATACATATAAAACAACGGAGTCCCCTACTTCTAACTCACACCATAGAAGGTCAGAATTCCTGCAACCCTCCTCACTTTCGGTGGAGAATGCACCTAAGAACAGCATTATCCCTGTTTATAGATAAGGAAACTAAGCAGAAGTGAAGGGATTTGCCCAAGGCAAAGGCAACAGCCAACATTGCTGAAGTCACTGGGTACTTACACCTCACTAGAGATTTTCCTGTTAATCCACAGAAAACAAAAGAAATGGACCCCACAAGGAAAGCCACAAAGTCAGTTTTGCAGAAGATGACTTACTTGTTTCACATGATCATAGTTGACACACGACTTGATTCCTTTTCTAACCCATCTTAGAAAGTTATTCCAGACACCTGATGCAGCTGCCAGGAGCAAAACACACCAACCCCATGCTCCCAGACCACCGTCCATTAGCAGACCAGCAGAGTCCCTGCAGAATGGCTACAAGGTCACAAGAACATACTCCAACAGGACCCCATCCCATTGATTTTTCTTCTCTGGAACTACTCACTCAAAACCACTGACCAGGTAGTTAAAACTTGAAGAAACATGAGCTACTTCAGATCAAAGTGGGCAGGAGACTGCAAAGATGGGGAGTTTTCGTGAAGAACACACTGGTTGCCTCCTAAAAAAACCTTTGGTTTTGGGATCTCTACAGCACTACAGGAAGGGTGACGTGCTTCCCTCAAAGATCCTCAGGGCAGAGCTTGTGCAGCCACAGCCCTGCCACTGTTCAGGAACAGGCTGTGAAAGCAGCAGCCCATGAGATAGCCCTGAAATAGCAGCAGCTATTGTGGGAGACTGACAGTGGGAGAGGAAAGAACAGAGTAGCCATGGCACAGGTTTGCTCCTCTTCCCAGGGGAAGTCATTTCTTACTGGGTCACACCTGCAAAGCCTGAGAAATCCTATTTTAGTTCCAGACAAAATGTACTATTTTGGCTTAGTTATATTACTGTGCTGTGGGGGCCCTGTGGCAGAAATCTGAAATGTGCAAAGTAGGCAAGCACCTTAATTGTGACAGCAGCAGATTTTTGTGAACAAAATTCCAGCAAGTATCACATACAGTTACATCTACCAAAACTGAACATCACAGCAGCCAAAAATAAACTGTCTCAAGGTCACAGGAGCAAACACTGTAGGTTTCGGTCCTATAACTGTCAGAAAACAATGAAACATTGGGACAGCTACCTTTTGGTGAAATGCAAGGAAAACCAAATATTCACTACAAACACAAGTACTGATGTATCAAGTATTGAGTTTAATTGATCTGTTACTGTTAGTTCATTTAACCAGAATATCCATTCATATAATACTGCAGTTCAGAATCCAGGGGAGTGATGCCAAAATCCAAAGTAAATTAGAAAATAAATACGCTTCATAAGTCACTGATCAGCAATCTGTTTCCTACTAAATTTTTTTAACCTAGCTTTCAAAAAGATTGTAGCTGGGACCTGTTTAGAGAACTAGCAAACAGGAGTATATAATACATACTCTATAAATATTTATGTGCAACTATTTCTCAGATCACATAATGAAATACATTGTTGTTCCCTATGAAATGTATAACAAAAATTAATTTGCTGTGGACAAGCAGTAGCTAATAAGCAAATCTTGAAATAATAGAGGATTGATTAGCTATTGTAATGAAGGAACAAAAGGGTAATAACCATAAAGGGCGAGTAAATTAAATAACAGTCTGCTTTTTTCTTTTTCCCCTTTAGAAAGCTGCAGCTGAAAATTCTAGTTAGCTTCTGGATGCTTCCTCACAGGATCTGTTTTCAATCACTCAAAGCACAGGGAGTCTGGCAGATTTTATCCAGACCTGGCATAAGCTGGAGTGCTTTATTTGGTGTTACCTTCACAAGCAATTGCATGTGAGAAACAAGGAGAGCAGGAGAAAATACAGTTTTTTACAGTGTCAGGCAAAGGCCAAGTTTCATATAAGCAGGTGCCACCTACTCAGTAGATGGTGGAGGGTGCACTCCGAGCGCCACACATGACCACGAGCGCTGGCTCCGCCTCACATGTGACCGCCTTAGTCATCCTCATTCCTCCGTGTTTACTCCTTCAGGGACTCCGCCGCCAGCTTCATTTGCTGCCAGGGGAGAGAAGAACGGAGAGAGATGCTGAGTACAGCGGCAGCAGGAGGAATTACACAAACCAGTTAGAGCCCAACGCAGGACACTTCTGAATCCAACTGAGTCATAAAACCACACCAAAAAAAGAGCCTGAATATTTAAAAACAAAAAACACCAGTCTGTCATGCCGGATTTTCACAAAATACACATTTTTAACACAGGCGTTATTTTTGCCCACCAAAACACTCATCAAATGGCAATGCAAATTTTTGTGATGAATAGTGCCTTGAAAGTCATTTAGCCTTAAATATTTAGGCTTTCAAGCTGATCTCAAAAGGTCAATGAACTGAAAAACTGCTGCCCCCACTTCCCATTGCAACAATCTGTTAACTGTTATTCAGTATTTCTTTTTTTTGTTGTTGTTGAATTGAATAAATACATCCTGTGATGTAAGAAGGAGGTAGCAGACTGCTATGGTGATACGTGTCATTTCCAATCCTGTTTTGTTTTCATTATCCTAGGATGTCTCCAGAGAGATCTCCATGTGAAACCAGGATAACAATCCCAGGTGATGAAAGTATCTGCCGAGTAAAAGAAAACAGAGCCACTCTGTGAAGCTTCTTGTTAAAGAGAATGTTTCATAACACAGAATTTATAGAGGCAACAAGAAAGAGTTTAAACTGTGCCAAAGACATCTCCCACACAGCACCTGGGGGTTGTCAGCCAAGGGCCTGGCAATGTCTGGAAGGCTGGAACCACCCTGATATACCAAGAAACAGAGTGACTGAAGTCCCCGAAGAAAAAAAGACAAGAGACAACAGTCACAGGAAGGAGACAAGGGAGACCAGCCCAAAGGACAGGGTAGACAGAGGAGCAGAGGCAAGGAGATACACTGCTGGAATTCACTCATGCCCAGCATCACTGCCTCCTTGGAGGCAATTTGGCAGACAAGGAAACGAAAAGGCTGGACAAGAAGAAATGTGAGTGATCATATGAAGAAACAATTTATGCAGCTTTCAACTCCTAAGCCGCTGTGTGAGTTCTGTATCATTCCTCCAGTGGAGGATGGACATGTGCAACTGAGCTGAAGTTGTTTCTTTTAAATTTGTATTTGATCTCATAGAAATGGCCCATGATACATGAACTATTAGAAAGAGAAGTATCTAATAATGCTATAACAAAATTGGAAAAGACAAAACTGCAAATAAACTGTACACTATCATTAAGTTTCTATCCCACAACATGGAATACAAAGATGTCAGATGCTTCAACACAACACCTTCTTTGCTGCTAGTCTGGGCCTGAACCTATTCCAAAACACCACTCTGCACGCTGAAACACACCTACAACAACTTTTCTTTACCATTTTTATCTGTATTTTCATGCCATCTATAAGTGAGGTAAAATTAGTTTGTGATACAAATATTTATATGCTTCTCCATAGCAACAGTGCAGGGAAAAAAGCCACAGTTGAAGGCTGGAATACAGATAGATTCTTCTTCTACATCCTGATTCACTTATTTAAATAAATGTCTGAATAAAACTACAGGATCTTTAATTAAAGTGACTTTTCCTCCTATTGCAAAAACACAGACACAGAAGACAGCACTTCATTCAGTTCCTGATTCATCAAATACAAACCTAATGCTCTTATTTTAGAATTATTTTCTTAAATTCTGAGTGCTGGTGTAATTATAGGGGGATTGATGAGGAATGCAAAAGACTGGAAAGGTATTTTTATTCTCTGATCTCTGCAGGGCTTGCCAAAGTCTGGAAAAAAACCAAGCACATGAGTGCTAATGATGACTAAATGTAATCTGTCCAAAAACTCTGTACAAGCTGGACCACTCTCATTTATTTTTGAAGGCCCTCCTAATTTTAACTGAGCTAATCTTACACTAGGATTGTCTTGTGCTGGCAATCTTATGCTATCATATTTAAAATATATGATATGAACAAACAAATATCTCAGCTCCTTGAGCAGGCCAGCGAGTAGAAAAACCTCTTAAAATACCTTCACATGCTGCCATGGCACACAAGGCCTGGGCAAAATCAGTCCAAATGCAGTCATACACATATTTCAGGAAATGAAACATAAGCCATGTGAGAACCCCAAGAGCTGTGTATTTAATTTCTTTTTTTATAGTTTCTAATACCAAAATGTATTCGGCAATACCTGGCAGCAGCAGGTTCCCCCAAGAACTATCACTTGGCCAAGCAACATGTGGTGGCACCTTTAAACAGAGAAATTCTTTGCCAAGTTCAGGCTGAAGAATTTTTCAATTTTCTCTCTTTTTTTTTAATGTGAAGGTAAATGTTCCTGTTCAATGGGAAAATATTTCTCTAAGACAACATATGGGAAAGGGAGTGTATTTTTAAATTTTTATTGCTGACAAAGGGAACTGATGAGGTACCTTTTAAGATCACTTTCCCCCGACAGCCCCAACAGGTTCACTGCGAAACCTGTGGGGCTGAGTTAACTACTTTTGCCTCAAAAAGACATTTCTTTGTAAGCTTTAAGAAGTGATTTTAAAACATGGAAAAGAGGTATTAAAAATGTCTCGATCTAGTTGTTAAACCTACCAGATACATAATGACAAAACCCGCTCATTTGAGGGGTATTAAAAGCCTCTGTGAGCTAATCAGAGGCACAGCTCAGAAATGAGTTGGCTCAAGAAGCCATTCTTCATTTATTATCAGGCTGGGTGTTACTAGTGAAAGGTTTATATTTAATGCTCTGTTTTATGCAGCACCCTTAGCAACAGCAGCCTGTGCATGCAATACATGAGCGAAACGTGTTTAAACTAGTATTCATTTTAGTGGGGCTACGGTGTTGTTTATCCTACAATTCTACTGTTAGGAAATGCTCTAAAATATTTATCTGCTGTAATTCAATAGATTTGCTATTTCCATTTTATTAAGTTTAAATGTCCTTGTAAAAAGCGCATGTAATATAATTAGACAGTACTTCCAGGAGAAATAGCAAAAACCCCTTCAATGTGGTTTACAAATAGGCTTTACCAATTACTTAGATTTCCCTACGTTTCAACATAAAATTTTCTGAAAGGACTTTATTAAAATGGAACAGATACTTTCACACCACAAAGAGCTGCGTACCAAGCATGGAAGTCAGGCTACTCCCTTTGTGGGCTCACTCACAATCAGAAACACCAACTTTAGTGTACAGGGTATGGCTATGGTAGTTCTTCAGTTAGAAGGGCTATGGAAGTCTAAACATGTGATTTAGTGCTGCTAACAATACCAAAATATAAAATTAAATAGCTACAAACATGAAATAACAGAAATACACAGCAACAGCACCAGAGACCTCAATTACATCAAAACGTGAGGAGATGCCAAGGGATTTACCAGCAGCAGTGCCAGGGCTTGGTTCAAGCTACAGCCTCACGGGAAATGCAGGATGTTTCTGCATGGCATGAGGAGGAACGTGACCCACCTCATCTTCCAAGCCCTGTGCCCAGGGCTGAGGAGCTGCTTTGCCCCTCACTCTGCACAGCAGGGCTGCTCTGGGCCAGGGCTCTGCGTGTCCCAGCACGTGGCTTCCTTCTGCCCCTGGGCTGGGAGGCAGGAACTGCCTCTCACACACCTTGCCAATCCATCTGTGACCTTCCTTCTGCACCAGAGGATGACAGAGGGAACCCAGCATTCCTGCTGCCCCAGTGCTGGTTTCACACACACTTGTAACCTAATCAAACACTCTCACCTTTCCTTTATGGTTTCTGCGGGACAGCCAACTCTTAACAGGCACTAACAGCCTTTGCTGGTTTAATGTTGATTTACTGCCCTTGCTGAGCTCTGTGTCAGATGCTTACAACACTGTTATTTTCCAGTTATGCTCAGCCTCTAACTACTCTTAATTTTACCACTGTGTGTGATAATGCCAACTGACAATTCAACCACAACCTGAGGAAAACAATTTAAAAATTAGAAAGCTTATAAAAGAGAAAACCAAAGAAATCAGGATTGACTCACTGGTTTGGTGCTTTTCCACAGGTATACTGTGGAATAATGTATATCTAATGTAATGTTATGTGTATAATGTACACATAAGTTTGTACATATGAAGAACAGATATGTGAATAGTTTATGCTAAATATAAGAATACATGAAGCCAGATATTTTTTATCAGCAACCCCATCTTCTGGTTTTCCTGTATACAGCATGTGGAACAGCCCATAAGCAGTTACAAAGAGCAGTGGTACATGGTATCTTTCCCACTTTCTAGCATTAATTATAATATGAAAACATGACAGATATATGTTAAATTCTTCTTTTGTAATGGTGTCCAATCACAACAATTTCTTGGCTCTTGAGCTGTCTCAAGAACTGTATCAGCTTAATCTGTAAGTACTAACCAGTTATAGAAGAGGCAAATTAACACCCACTTCGAAACTCAGTAAGCCTCTTCCATGTGTAGTATTTTATTCTATGTAAAGGTTTAAAAGCTTATTTAATGGAAATTTGTTCTCAGTGATTATAATGGTGTAAGGTTATGGTAACTTCATACCTAGAACCACAAATCTTCCCTCAAGGTTTTTGTCTCTGGCACTGAACACTCTGCAGGGAATGGCACTTAAGGATTCTGGGGTTGGGGTTACTTTTAAGCTGCGTTTCTGACTCTGACCACTTTTCCAGCAACCTGTTTGTTTCCTTAGCTGGAGATGGTAACTGATGCTTCTTGACAGCAGTAATAACCAGTCCCTATACTAGTACACTCCTTTTTTTAAATCCCAGGACCACACACAACGTAACACTGAATGCTTATTTTCAGTTAAGTCATCCTGCACAACCCCTCATTCTTCTTGAAAGCTATTGATTTCCAGAATACAGTTTCTCCCCTACTTCAGTAGTATGATAAAAGACTTGTAGGAACAATTTCACAACTTTCTCATTTCCCAGAGCCAAGACCAATGGCCCTATGATGCTGCAACCCAGTGGAAACAACCCTCTATAAAGGAAAGCCACACACGAGCATTAAACAGTCAAATGCTGATTTTTCAAAAGGAAGTGAGAAGAATTTTAAACTGAAGATAACAAAGAAACAAATCCTGAATTGTCACTCTCACAAGGACTGTAGGTAATTACAGTAATTTAAAATTTTGAGGAATATTTATTAATCGTCTTATTTCTAGGTTGCACCTGAAACATTGTATCTAGTTTTGGGCCCTCCAGTGTAAGAAGGATTCTGATCAACTCTGCCAAGCCTAACTATGGAATCCAAGATGGACAGGGAGGTGACGCACATGCCCTGAGAAAGCTGCCAATATCTACAAGGAGGTCAGCAAGAAGATGGAATCAGGGTTTTGGCCAGGGTGCACAGCCAGGGAACAAGGAATGAAGTGGTCCCCAAAAAATAAGCCAAGAAAGCCCCAACAGCAAACATTTCACTACAAGGATAACTAAGCACTGCACCAGGGGCCCAGGGAGGTTTTGGAGTCTCTGTCCTCAAAGCACCTGACTGAAAGCCCCACCTCCCACAGCCCTGGGGTCTAAATTTGGTGCCAATCCTATCCTGAGCAGAAAGTAGGACTACTGATCTTCTGAGGTCCCTCCCAGGTTGAGAGATATTTTATAGGTGTTTCTACAGGAATTATGACAGGAAGTTTGCCTGGACTCCACAGACCCAGAGCGGGGATCTGCTACAAGAAATAGAAAGTAATGGGAAAGAGCAAAAGAAAAGAATTCTTTCCTTTCTTGTATGCCTAATTCAAGATAGAATACCAAGTACAAAGCCAATGTTAATGAAACAATAGGTTTGCAAAATTAGTAAGTGCAGAGTCAGTAAAACTTGCAGAATCACATAATTTGTGCCTTGGAGTATTGTGCCTGATTAATAGCACTGTGAGGAATAGCAGACAAAGCAACCCCATTTGTAGTACATTTTTTTCCTAAGATTTTTTTTCTCATCTACTTCAGATTGTCTCTGATTTAAATTGCAAAGTATTAATTAATACTCATTACAATATTCTTACAGTATTAGTCACCCTTTGCTGAACCTTATTTTAGTTCAGTAGACAGTACAGAAATGAAGAATAGTAGAAGTCACACAAGACAGTCTGATAGTATTTTCTTCAGAATATAGCTTATGCATTGTCTGTCCCTCAAAATATTGACATTATCTTTGTCCTTGTGTAGTTCATATTTCGTAACTTTTTTCACCATAACTCGCCACGTAGTTGCCAAGTGACAGTTAAATACATGTTAAACAACATGTCTGAATGCCTGATGAGGAGTGTGTGCCCTCACAGGATGCCAGCCCAGCCCAAGGGATGCTCTCCCCTTTAGCTTATGCAACTACCTCTCACCCAATCAGCAGCTGGTCAATAGATTTTGGAGTCAGAAACTATTGACTGGCTATGAAAGCAACGATGCAAAAATGTGCAATGCGACATGACCTTGGTGACATCTCAAAGGGGAGGGATGGGCTGTGCAGTCCTGCACACATTTCTTTAATTTTGTGCCCTGGGTCATACAGACATCACTACAGTTTAAGGGTGCAGCTGGCCCCTAGGTTAACAGCACATCAAGGATGCTGTAATGGCTTCAGGGTGAGCAATGATACAATTTACTTTCTCAGGGATTTTGGAGGATGTTAATTACCTGCCTGCAATTACTAGTTACTATCAAGAGAAAATGAGCAAACCAAACTATTCTGCCTCTCTGAAGTTTAACAAGCTTATCCACTAAGCAGGGTGTCCCTGAGCAGGCACATACCCTTTGGAAGAGAAATGCCCAGCAGGTGGAGAGTTTAACGAGCCTTCTGAACACAAATTCCTAATATATGGATATGGCTGACACTGAAGTTAACTGCAGACATAGCTGTGCTAGCTTTATGCCAACTGTAATCTCCTTCCCTGGAGGTACTCAAAAGCCATCTGGACAGAATCCTAAGCAGCATGCTCTGGGGGTCCCTGCTTGAGCAGGGAGGTTGGACTAGTTGATCTCCAGAGGTTTTCTTCCAACTGACCCATTCTGTGCTTCTGTGACAGCACTAAAAGCCTGGCTAACAATCAGGCTGCTCAATTGCACTAATTTACCACTTAAGCTCACATGTCCTGCACTCACTCTGCCTCATGATCGAGGAGGGACAGCTGAAAGCAGCCAAACAGCCTCTGAAGCAACACTGGCAGTGGTGGTGAAGGGCTTGAAGGCAGTCAGTGGCGTTGCAGGGGGAGAGTGAGAATCCTTCCTCCTCACGCTGCTTGAGTGGCAAAGTGCTTGGGTGATGGAAAAAATACACAGCTCACTGCAGCTTCTGCAGAAGATGTGTTTCAGACTAACTCTGTGCTTCCATTTTTCCAGCTTAAAGCTGGAAGGAACCTGCTGGGTTACAGACACAAGCCTCCCTCGAGTGCACAAAACCACTTCACAGAGGTTTAGCCAGGGGAGACCACACAGCATCAGTTCTGGTACTGCACAGGCCAAAACCCACAGCTCTTGCCAACATCCTTTAGCAAATCTATTGTACAAAAGACAAGAGACCAGTTTAAACTATTTAATGCCACAAAATGAGCAGAGGAAAAACTCAAAGGACATGAACGTGTCTCCTTGTAATCCATGCAACAGCAGGGAACAGACTGTGTGAAAAATAGAGACAATCTCTCAAAATGAATTATGCTCAACCCTCAGAAGACAAAAAATATATTCCACTACTTTCCAGACACAAATTTGGCCATCCCTGGAACTCAGGCACATAAATCCCAATACCTGAGCACTACTAAAGTTCTACATATCCTCTGCTCTGCCAGAGGACACAAAGGCATGGCTAGCCCCAGCCCATGCCCAGCTGGTCTCAGTTTTACCCTTGGCTCCCATTTCTCTCCAAATTTTCTAATTTGTGGAGTCATAAAGAGCCCAACTTGGTTTCAGATAAAACAAGTAACAAGATAAGAAGCTTACTCCTCTGTGCAGGACATTCACTGGGTAATTTAGATCGGCCTCTGGATATGAAACAAAGAACCCAACTTCAGGCACCAGTTTTGGAAATTATCATCTGTGAAATAAATCTGACATAAATAAGCAGAAAAATTTGCAGGGGGCATGGCTGTCCTCTGCCCTGCTACCGCACAGTAGCCACAATGCTGCAAGTACAAAATTCCCATTTCTTTGTGGCAGGCAGGAAACTTCAGTCTCACAAATATGGCAGAAAATGCTAGAGAAATCAAATGTCTGAAAAATATAAGTAGAAAATTTTATAGTATATCTGAAGTAAAAGCTACATGTTGGGAAATCAGACTTCAATGCTAGGCAGACACACAGGAAAAGTAACCACTGTTGTGAAGGGAGTTCTTTCTAAGAGGAAATTTGCCTCTTTGTTTATCTGTTGTATCAGCATGAAAAGTAAGTTTAATTCTAAAGTACTGTTACCACAGTATTAAAAAAAAAATTCAATGCAGTAAAGTAGGAAAAACTAGTCAATGTTTAGATTATTTGGTAAAGAACTATTTTCAATTCTGCTCTAGAGTTTATTAGGCAAGGAGTCCAAGGCCACCAATGAAGGGACCTGCCAGGCAATCTTATTTGTTTTCCTTCCCTGCAGAGGCTCTCCTGACCCAAGCACATGTTATTACAATGTAATTTTGAGTAATATTTTCATTCTTGCTTTTCTCTTCAAAGACAAGTTCTTTTCTACTTCCTGTGAGGGCTCTGCGATTGCCTAGTTACAGTCTAGTGAAAAATAACACAGAGCCAGTAAACCATTTCTAGTTACAGTAATTTTATAAATATTCTGAAGCAATCAACTCAATGAATGTTAAGGCATGTCAAATGGGTCTTCAAATACCTTACAAAATGGCAATAGCACCACTGACAGAATTTCTTCCTCCACCAGATAAACCTCTGAAAAGGCAAATTCCCTCCTGCCACATTCCCAGCTCCTTGGGAGGACTGTGCACCCATGGAAAGAAATAAATTGTTTTCCCTTAAACACTGGGCCAAACATAAGTATCAACTGATTACAGGCTATTGATTTGCTCTTAAATCTATATTTAAGTCGATATGTGTCTGATCAGATAAAGTCAGTTACTCAAATTACTCAACGGTGGATTTATGGTTTGATCTGGCTCAGGAAGTTCTTGAACTAGGCACGGACAGAGGATGGGGAGTTGCACGTTATTCCAGCTTTTCACTCCATCCTAGACATCTGCATATTGCCACTTCAGAGGCGTTGGTACCAGTATGCAAATATACACGTACACAGAGGACACAGCTCATTAAATGTGCCATTTTTATTAAAGAGGCACAACTGGACACAGAGAATTACTCACACTGTACTACAAAAGACTGTCTAATAAGCAGGTAGGAGGGTAAAAGGTTGGTTTGGTAGTTTATAACTGCATTTCTTCAAAATGAGTAAAGTTGTAACAGCTGACACAGTCCTAAATTATAGGTATGGCAATATTTATAAATTTATAATCTTTATAAATTGCCCTGCTAAGCCTGTTGCAATTTTGAACAACCTAGCAAAGGGTAAAGGTCTGGTTTCCATGAAAGCAATGACAAAGTTCTCTTTTACTTCAGTGAAACCAGACTTTGTCACTTTCCCTTTATATGCTTCCTGTGTTACAAGTGAACAAAATGCTTTTTCCCTTTTTCCAATGCATTAGTGGGAAGAAAATCTCATTGTGTAGGCTGCTCAGCACCTTTGTTTTGAAGTGATGTGGTGCTCTGCCTCCACAGCCCCGTTCAGAGCTACCTGCACTGTATCAGACCCTCACAAAGTTCTGTGCCTTTCTGCCTCTAATACCATCAGCAATTTCTTTGCAAAGCTTTATGAAATTCTTTTGCAATAAAAATTGTTTAATTTTATTAAATTAAAGCTGTATAAGGGCAACTATTTTCAGTCTGAAGAGAGATGATATTTTAAGCAGCACTGTAATATAAAGACAAACAATGACCTGGAGATATGCTGAATATTAGCATTTACTCTCTTTCTGGTATCTGCTTTAGTGCCTTTGAACACCCTATGCTATGTAACTGAGAAACTACAGAAAAAGATTTTGGGATGAGGCTTGAATTGAAAAAAATGGATGAATGATTTCTGACTATTTAATTTTATTATTTTCATGCCTTGCCAACCCTATAATACCAGTTTCTTTCTGTTAATTTTAATTTTGTGCAATACAATACATAAAGGCAGAGTGCATGCATTATATGAAATACATCTACATTTGTAAGAATTTCTTTTAATAACATTGCGGTTTTTAAGTTTAGAACTTCGTGTTAAAGTTGTTACCTCCTAAACAAAACTTGAATGATTACAAAAATGGTCATGCATATGGCAATTATTCTTTTACTTTGTCAAGATGAACATTGTGTCTATGCAGGCTTTCCATGCACAGAGTAAGTCAATTTTCATATGCGTTGATGACACTCCTTTCTTTTTCTGCTTTTTAATTTCCTCTTTTTTTCCCCTTTATTAAAGCATTTTACTCCCTTTCCTTATTTATTCTGTGTGGATTTCCTGCTGTTGTACTGTCCTAGCTGTACCCTCTGCCTTTTATTTTCATTCTCAATTCCTTCAAGGAATCTTTCTCTTCTGCCTCCAAATTCACAGGTGGGTAAGGGTCAGATTTGCTGGCAGAAAAACTGCCAAGAAGACTGGCCCTGGATGCTGGCAGCTTCCCAGTGGGAAGAGAGCCACGCTCCTCCTCCCACTCCCATTATCTTGCTCTGCCTTTCAGAAGCAATGGGAACCAAAGGAAGGACAAAGTACCACTAGCACAGCCTGGTTTTGGGGCTCTGCTCTGTCTGAGGGGCTGGATAAAGCTAGACAATATACTGAAGCCTAGAAATAAATGTGTGGAACAGATATATGCAGCTCCAGTCCAGCTGCTGTTCTAGACTGACCTCCTTCTTTTGCTTCAATGGAAATTAGAGCTAACGGTGCCAGCTTCAGCACGCATTGGGGGATTAACTATTGTGATTCATGTTAAATTGCCACACTAATTTAATTCTGTCAGACCTCAAGGCTTGGCTTTGGAATGTCTGTTATACATTGCAAAGTGCTTTTACAGGACACCCTTGGTTACCAGTACCATCACACTCCTATTCCTCAACTTTAATCTATCACAACAAATGCATTATCTAGCATGCAACACAAACATCTAAAGTAATTTCTCTTCAACATATTAACTGGAGCACATCAAAACTGCCCCATTGCTATAGAAACACTGTACAACATTACCATTTGTGAGAAAATATGTTGTCTTGTAAATTTTATAGTAAGACCTTTATAAAGTATGTTGTTACATCTGTCAAACCAATCATATTTTTAACAAACATGCCAGTAAGTGCTGTGAAAAGACTCTGAATAAATGCTGAAAACATCATATGATTTTGCATCAGTAAAGTGAGTCAATACTATCCAGTGAGTCACCTAGCTAATTCACAGCAAATTTATGTGATGGTATAAGATGGAAAGTGAACACACATTTCCACAGATCCTTCAGGGCAAATCAAATTTGCAAGCTAGGGCAGGACATATAATTGCAAAATATTAACAAGCTGCAGAAATCCATTTTCTGCACTTTGCGCTTGATAATATGTCAGTGCTCACATGCTCCTGCTTCCTTCCTGGCACTGGAAACAGTCAGAAAGTGAAGAAACACCATTATAGGATCAACAAAACTGCAAGAACCATGGCCATTAGTTACATCCTTTTCTAAAATAGTAACATCTCACAACCACAGCAAAAAATTTCTTCAATAAACTAAAGCAAATATCTCTTATATATTAAAATGACAGCACATAATTTCCCCTGCTAATAGGAAATTACAATAATTATTAGTGGTGTTAAAGAAATACAGCAAAGGCTGTGGTTTACAGTAAGCCAATGTAAGAATGCATCTATCAAGGACCTGAACAGAATCCACACACACAGATTTTCATTCTCTCTCTCTCTCTCTCTGTGTACCTGTATACTGCATCTGTTTATCGATCTAAAAAATAATTAAAATGCTTTCATAAAGAAGACTTTAACAGTGTTTGTATTTAAAGGGGCATTACCCACAATATTAATGGGAGGCTGTTAGGTTTTGGTTTCCATGTGTTGGTTTTCGCTACCCTGAAAATTTTCCTCCCAATGCCTTCCTCATTTGTAACTGTGAAATTCTGGAACTGGCAAATATTGCTACCATAATGTTATAGGGAATTCACACTTCAGTCCAGCAAAGGAGTTTTTCAGCAGGCAATATATTCTAAAGATTAATTAGCATTGAGCACTGATTTAAAATATGTATTATATACATTACTCTATATTACTCGGTGTGGATGTCATATACATAACCTTCAAGTAATTATATTAGAATTTTGCCTTCCTATTAACTTTTGATCAAAGAAGCATATCCCATTGAAATTGCCATTTGCTGAACTTGCATCTTGACTTTGTTTCATCTTTCTGTGACATGGGAATAATCACCAATACTATTGGGAAAAAATATATAAATAACACCTTAAATAAGTTTTCTCTCTTCTGAAATCTGCAGGGGTTTGACTAAAAAAAGAAGAAAAGAGGGTTTTGTCCTGTGTTAGTGAATGGCTGAATCTCCTTTCAAGATTTCTGCTGATCAGTGAAAAAACAGAAAAGAAAATACAGCTTAGAATCACTATGATCCTTATAAATGCTCTTGTATTAGATGCTTATGCAACAAACTGGAAGATTCACAGTGGCATTAAAAATAATCTCATTTGTGAAGCAGATATGAAAATTCTCCCTATTGATGAGATAAGCTTAAAACTAATTGATACAGCAAGTAAGCAACCGCTCCCATTAACTGTTGCTCCAAAGTTTTAATTGTTCACTATGCTTTCATATATTTCTCATGGAATTAACAGGACAGATCACTCCCAGAGAAGTTACTGGATAAACTAATTAATGGTTTGGTCTGGTAATTTCAACATCATCACATTAAAAACAAGTAAGGGAAGCTCTGGGTGTGTCCCACCTGAAGAAGAAAGGTGCCTTCTTGCCACATGTGAGTCTAATTTAGCCCCTTGAGAGTTTCTCAACTGGTAGACCAGTTAAATTCTGGGTTTACTCAACAGTACTTCCACCAACTCAAACCCATCTGTCTTTCATTTCATTAGGAATTTGCCTCGCTCCTGGTTACTAAATGTTAGCTAGAATGTGTTAAGAGCAGACCTTTCCATCTCCCCAAAGAGGAAAAAGACAGGCTGATTGATTTGATAGAATTTCTCAAGTCAGAAACGGGAAGGACCAAGAGTCACAAGAACCTTATCTACTTAGCAGATTTGCTCCTCTTTTATATATAAAAGTAATCTTACCTTTTGAAAAAAAATCCACCAGCTCAAGAAAATGCTGATAACAATCCCTACCCCCTTTCACAGAAACAGACCTCTTTCGTTATTCAATTTATTTCAAACTATTCAAACACAGAACTTCTCTTCAACAAAAATCCACCAATCCCTGCTGTGTTATGGGCAGTCCTGCTCTTCCAAAAGCGTGTAAAATTGTCCTTGAACATGTAAGGCTGTGTCACTGCCTAAACTTTTTCAAGTCTTTTTTTTTTTTTTCTTCCCAGGTAACCAAAAGCAACACACATGGCAGAACTGTACAAAGCTTTTGAAACTTGTGTGGGCAAGCAGATGGTGACCTGTACCTGCTGCACAGACACCCAAAAAGACCTCTGGGGCAGGAACTTAACACTTGTACATTTTTATAGAGAGCTAAGGCAACACAAGTCTTAATATGCTTAAGCCCTCTAAGTGCTACAACTAAATAAACACTGCAGAATAAACAGCTACCTAAAACCAGTTCTTTTGTCTCAGAGTCTGACCTGAATATTAAACCCCTGAATCTGGTGACCCATTCTGACAGATATACATGAAGATTACCGAAACAACAACAAAAACTTTTTAAATCCTTCCACTTTTTCCTACTTCTTTCCTATCAAAAGCTATAGAGTCACCACGCCTGCACATGTCTGCTAAACCTGCAAAGTATTTTCTCTGAATTGAAATTTAAACTTTTAACATGTCTTCAAAGGAACTCTAATTGGTCACATCCCTGAAAGTTTGATCAGCCACTCTGGGCATTAGAACAATACTGCTTGAAATGGAAGAAGCCTTAAAGATCACCTAGTTCCAATCCCCTGCCATGGGCAGGGACATCTTTCATTAGACCAGGTTTCTCAGGGCCCCATCCAACCTGGCCTTTACTTCCAGGGATGAGGCAGCCACAGTTTCTCTGGGCAATGTGTTCCAGTGCCTCACCATCCTCACAGTTCAGAATTTCCTCCTAATATCCAATTTAAACCTACTCTCAGTTTGAAACTATAACCTCTTGTCCTATCACTACATGGTCACATAAATAGTCTCTCTACATCTTTCCTTTATGCTCCCTTCAGGTACTGGAAGGCCACAGTTAGGTAATCCAGAGCCTTATTTTTTCCAGGATGAAAACAGCACTTGCTCTAGTATCAAAAACTGGTTTTGATCTTTGAAAAGTCATTGCTTTATCACATTGAACATCTTTGTTGTTTTTTCCTGGGGTTTTAGAGTTGTTGCCTTTTTTCTTCCTTTTTTTTTTCCTCCTAAAGAGAGATAATGACTCCATCCTTTCTGCTCAAGTACCCCATTAATTAATTCCAGAGTTTTATCTGGAGATGGTCCTTTCTGGCTTGTATTTTTCTTTCAAAAGAAACCAATACCCTACCAAACACTCAGTGTCTGACAAGATAACAATTTCTGATACAACAAGACATGTTTTAAATGTTGCCTCCTCCGCTCTGAGGGACTAAGGAGAGGTCACAGAAAGGCTGCAGAGTCTTGAGTTGAGGAGTGCACTACTGCAGTATATATTGCTCTGGGACAGCTTTGCTCTGAGATAACAAGGTAGATAGACCAGGCTATGGCTCATTTCTCTACACATATTCCACATTCTTCTGATTTTTGGAAGTTTTGTAATTTATGCCACATGAAACAAAAATTGAGACAGTTGAAAAAAAAAGGCAAACCAAACCTTGAAATATGAATAATACTATTATCATCAGAGGAAATAGAGAAAAAGAAAAAAAAATATTTTCTTAAGCAAAGAAGATAATCAGACAAAAAAAAAATCATAGATTGGCTACACAGCCTTAACAAAGACTCAAGAACTAAAGCACTCTCAAAAAAAAAAGTCAACACCTGTAAATGAGAAAGAAAAACCAACCAACCAATCCAAAACCAAACAGGGCAACTGAACTAATAAACTTCAGATTCTCCAAATGCTTCTCAGAAAAGGAAATCTTTCTGTTTTCAATTTATTTCAGAGGATATATAGCCATAAGTAGTGCACATTGCTCCTATTACTGGGTGAATAACCCAGCAAACGACAGAGGCGCAATTGCTCTGAAACGATATCTGAAGTTTTACTTGTTGTCAATAGAAAAGAAAGGAAAAAGAAAGAAAAGTATTATAGTACTTTAACTTATAAAATGTTCTATTTGATTCAATCCTGCTTTTCCATTTAATTTTCATTTATTTTACTAGAACTTTAAAATACAATAAAGCTTTAAAAAGTATCTGTCTGAATTCAGTTCTTTTGGCAGATATTTTCCTCCCGGCTTCTCTAATCCGTTTTATATGAGCTGGCATCTTAAAAAGCATGCTTTAGTATGCAGAGCCTAACAGCACCATTGAAACTTCCTGACAGCCTGCTTCTCAGAAGCAAAAAAACCATTATCTCCCCAAAAGACCTGCTCCAAACAGTATTCTCTTTTGCATGAGCTACCTGTCACCTCATGCCCTGTTACTTGTTATTCACAGAGCTGCACATCAAAGAGAACCAATCCTGAGAGCACATAAAGGAAAACTTACTCTTTTGGTTAAGCACATAGCTATATGTGGTTATATTTATATAATAGTGTGCTGCTTTCCATGTACATACATGCATTTGGCTTTTATGAAAATTCCCTTGGAATATTGGAGACTTCTGTCTCTTATTAAACAAACACAGAGCAGCAACATAATATTGCTTTTATAAGAGAGCAACACTGAGACTGATACACATGCAATGATGTATAGATGCCTGTCTACAGGAAGCTGCAGTATGTGCCCCACATTTTCAGAAAGTTCTTAGCAGAATGTTATACTGAGCTGACAAAAATGTAGAATCTCAGTCACATCAGCTTAATACTTACTTCAGGAAGAGGTTAAAGGAACTCCACTGTTGTCTGCTTGCTAAATTACCCCAGAATACATTTTAGTACTTCATAATCTGTTACATACAACATTCAATATCCTACTCTCTGTATGAATAATAAAAAATGTTATTTTCAGCTTGTCAAAAGAAATGTTTCAGTTTTTACAGCACAGTGTGTAATGAATTAACTATACACTAGATAATTAGAAACTAAAATATTCACCATGTTAACTTAAAAGGATGCTGAATACTAATTAAAGACTGACATGCTCTTTGACCTCAACCAGCTTTCTTTGAACACAAAACCTCTTGAATTTCTCAAATGTCAAGTCTTGCTGCTTTTCCACAGAAATGTATGAGGCTTCAAATGCAGCAGAAACCCTGTCTTTATGATGCTCTGCAGAACAATGAAAGAATAGGCAATGCTGGCTGTTGCACACATTCAAGTTAAACCCCCCCTATATCCTTCACAAGCACGAGGCCTTATCTGCTCCACTCCCTATTTTGCTCGCATATTGAAAATCCCCTCATGTTACTGTCACTAACTTTCTTATATTAATTCTTCTCTGTTTAATCAATTCACAATTCCACCCCTTCATAGTTCAGCTGTTGTTTCAATGGGATGGTCTCTAACAGATTTGTTGGCAGTCTGAACTACTTGTAGGTTCTGGCCAGAATGGCATTTTCCACAATCTTGTGCAAGAAACAGATTTGATTTAAGGAGAAAATGCAATGGTAATGAATCAATTTCCAGTGCTTTATGATGCATAATCCTACTCAGAGTTTCTCAGTTCTCTAAATATCTGCCTTCCCCCGAGGTTTTGTGCACACACTAAATCTCCTCTCCCAGGAAGACTAACACATGCCATCCACACACAGTTTCCTACTGTGGGTGCATATTCATAACACAGTGCAGAATGAATACTTTATTGCTTATCCAGCACCTGAAGAGTGCATGTATGCTGTGTTCTGTTATGCTGAACTAAAGGACTTGGAAGAAGGTAAATGGTAGATTTGCATATCAACAAAACACTTCTGACAACTCCAGTTATTAATGGGTAGCTTCTCTTCCTCCCTTCAATGCCTGTCCACATGATCATTCACACTGTCTCTGATTCAAAGCAGTATCCTCCCACATATTCACAGTTGATTAGGAGTTAGATTTGAGAGTCTTTCAGCTGCACAGCTGACAGGACAGCCAAGAACAGCTTGGCTTCTGGATGTCTCTAGAAAAGGGCAGAGTTTGGTAACAGGGTAGCAAACAGGGGGGTTACTTTTCAGATGTCAGAACCACAGAATTTCCTGTGAGCTCAGCACTAATTCAAACACTGATAGGTGTAGCTGGGTAAGTAAATGCAGGCAAATACCTCATGGCAAACTCTGATGACTTATTACCCTGTTAGTGACAGTCTTACATTAATTACATTGAGTGTAATTATCTTGAGTAATCAAAACACCAAAGTTAAATAAAAAAAAATAATTCTGCAGCTGAAGTGTTCAAAGCACATGATCATCCAAATTTTAACAGGCAGCTGGACAAGCAAGTAACATAATCTTATACCCTGAACTGACAGCACACATTACTACAGAATAATTATTAAATAATAACTCTAAAATTCAAGCAAGTCTCTGAATTTCAGTGGTGGCCAACAACTGTCCCCTAGAATCTGCAATTTTCACAGTGAGATGTGTCTCTTTAAAAACACCAGAATCAGATGTCTAAAGGGCCAGGGCCATGGAGCAAGGGACCACAAAGTAACTTTCCAGCCAACAGCCAATTTCAACAGAAGTCATAACTTTGCAGAGGTCTCAAGGATGCCAAGTGTCTCTTCACCTTATAAAAATCAGTAGCTGAAAACAGAAACTGTAGCTCAGAGTAGCTGCCACTGGTTTAATGAGGATATGTGCTTAGCTGCCTATACACTCAGGAAAGACAGGACATAAATCCTGAGGAAATCAGGTTTCATTAGCTCTGCTGCCTATAAGCAGATTGCAATGGGAGAACATGCAAATGGAAAAGTTTATTGTATAAGAAATCAGTCCAATCTCCTTCACAGTATCTGTCCCTGTACAGTCTTGATATAATAGAGTCTTGATTTTAATTTTCCCTGTTTACAACCTGCATTTATCAGAGTTCTGCCATTTTCACTAGTCTTTCAGCATACAGGTACCCATTTTTTTGATTTCTTTTTACTTTTATTTTTAAAAAAGACTGTAAGACTCTATGTCCAAAATACCTTTTTGCCCTTTTTTTGCCTCTAAATGAAAGTCATTGTTCTATTTGAGAGAGCAAGCAGGTAAAAAGAAATTTTGTAACATTTTAAAACAATAAAATTAATGCAAGCATATGACAGAAAGAAACTGTCAACCGCAACAAAAATCAGAATAACAACTTACTGCTTTGATAAACTTGAAAACACTCATAGTTTATAGAAATGTAGCTCTCAAAGGA
This sequence comes from Trochalopteron elliotii, assembly GCA_024734555.1. NCBI lineage: Eukaryota > Metazoa > Chordata > Aves > Passeriformes > Leiothrichidae > Trochalopteron > Trochalopteron elliotii. The sequence continues at coordinate 2,012,379 of JANPWX010000089.1, read as the reverse complement.
GCCAGGAGAATAATATCTGCCATGGCAACCAAACAGAGCAGTCTTCTGGCACTTTCTGAATGAGCATTTAGGAGGAGATTAATTCAATACTCTGCATGATGAAAGGGCTCTTGAGATCCATAACTGTCTCCCACAAATTACCCTTATTGTACAACTGGATGTTTAGAACAGATTGCACATTATCTATATTGAACTAGAGCTTTCACAGCAAATTTATATGAAACAGATTAAGCCCACATGATGTGTCACACTATTTTTCACCCACTCATTTCAGGGCATTTATAAAAATGGGCATTTTATTAAATGGATCGTTGCAGTTTTGCAGGATTTATTTTTAAGCTTATTTATATTTAGAAGTACTGTAAAGCCTTTTTACTATGAAACTTTGAGATTTCTGAAACATGTAAAAGTGTAAAAAGATACTACAGAATTTACAGTATAGTGTGTAAAAAGCCAGCAGAAAGACTGCCATGTAAGCGAGCATTATCGTCTTCGTCATGCATTTCATGCTATTTTGAGTTTACTACAGTAAATTCAAGTGATGATATACCTCAATAAATAATTATGTCTTCCTATTTTTAAATATATGAAACCATATTTTTCAGCAAATGCAGCACCTGATGAGCACCAGACAGCTCAACGAAACCAAGCGACTTACAGAACACATTTTAGAAGAGTGTTAAACCTCTACCTGCTTCATCAGAATCCTTATTACTATGAAATCTTGCTTCCCAGGACAAAAGTGATTTGGTATTTTGTTTACTGATATCCTCATATTGCATCCAAACGTACAACATAAAAAGCAGAAGAAACTTGGAGTAAAACAAGATCTTGAGTGCAAGCACATTTAGAAATGATTGCAGGATAGAAGAGTCAGTCAGTTACTTTTAGGGAAGAGGAAAGACATCTTGTCTCTTCTGAGGCTACTGAAAACTCTTCTCTGCAGCCCAGCAGTGCTCAAGATAAAGTATTCCACCTGCTGGATTAAATGAAGAGCTTTCCAGTTGTTTGCAGTTATGAGTAACACATGGATTGCACCAACTTTTCTGGAGGATGCACACCCAAAAAGTAGTCTTAGCCAGTAGTCTGATGAGAGTTACTCGAGGCTGATGATTATAAATAGCTTTGATTCAGTTTTGTATCTGGCAACTGCAATGAATGAAAGGTGAACTTTTCAAAAAATTTCTAAAGGCCACACATAATTTGTAGTGATAGACAGTGGAAATTAGACACTTAATCTATCAGCATTTCTGAAAACCTCACTTTGGCTTTGATTACATTATCATATATTATTTCTGAAAAAACCCCTATCTTATTCACAAGTAGGAATACATTAGGCAGGCAACAAGAAAAACAAAAAAATAGTAAGTGTAATTACAATTTTGAAGATCCAAGACTTACGTAGAGCTACCATTTATTTGCAAATGAGACAATTCTGAATCTACACCACTTAAGTATAGATTGTACTCTGTGCTGTGTGTGGAGGAACTGAGTATCCTGAATAATAAACACCATGTAAATCAAGGAACAGCACACTTAGGTTCTAAGCTGAGAAAAAGAAGTATTTACCTTGCCATTAAACAGTGAAAATAAAAACATATTAGGTAAAGCAACCTCACTCACTGAACATCCCGCAACTCCACTAAGAATATTGGGTGGAATAAAAAATCCAGAGAACCAGGTGCAAAGCTGTTGTTTGACAAGTTCCCTTCAATTTACTACTTGTCACTTCACTCCCATTTTACAATTATTATTTCATTGACAAACCTTCAGTCCTCACTTTGGTACTGATAATTAATGCTGTTATAAGTTTTAGAAGGTCTTTAAAAACATTAGGCATTTTAAGCATTCAAACATCACCAAAAAAAAATCCCTCTGGGCTTGAGTGAGAGGCTCTCAACAAACCTAATGGAGTTGGGCTGATTATTCCAGATAAAGACTTTCATGTCTGTTGACTTTTAAAAACAAATGAAGTGAAACAGATTTGTACATTTCAGCATTTAAACTCTACAGGAAAGCTACACAGGTTTTAATACCTGTATTTCAGAAAACAGTTGAAGGTTTGCAAACCAGTATAATGATACCTCTCCCAGAAGTGTATCTGTTGATTAACAAACCTCCAAAACAAATCTTTCCTGTATAAATAGAATTAAATATGTTACAATTTCAAGTCAATGTATTTCCAAGGAATTAGAAACAGTAATTTGAAAATTGTCTCAAAGGATCTGCAGAAGTACTTACATGATCAAGTAAATTACTTCTTCCCCAATACTACTGCCTCAAGATCATTATTTTCCAAAGCTCCTCTTCACAAACAAGCTAGACAAATCTACAAAATGTGGTAAGAATTTGAATCTGCAGTTCATGACAGAAAACATGTAACCAGAGAGCAAAGAAACATTCACAGATATGAAATCTATCTCAACACCAAATTCCTCTGTCTCCAGGTCAGCTGAATCTGAGGCTTTATGCCTGCACTTTTCCCTCCCTCTCTTTCATAACAAACCCCCCAACCACAAATGTCACAGTTAAAATTATCTTTCTAGATGATGCCTTTAAATTTTCACCATTCTCTTCAGCCAACAGTTCCTTTGCATGAAACTAAGTTCTTCTGACTTTTGGAAGTTTTGTAATCTATTCTGCATCCACTTGCTGCATTCTGACACAGAGAACTTAACTCTTCTCATGGCTTTGCCAAAAAGTAACTCCTTGCTAGCATGCTTTTCCCTCAAAATCCCTGTTTGTTCATGAGCCCACACAGGTATGGAAAAGCTCTCCATGAGCATTCAGAAAAAGCATCCTGAAAAATCACTTTTAATGCATAACAAACAGTTCATAAAACTCTAATCAGGCATTTATTAGTAATTTATCACGAACATGTTTTCCTGGGGAAGCGAAGAGCTCTTCACTAGATCTGATTAGATCTGCCAAAATACCCAGTTGGGTTTTTTTATCATGTCCACCAGAACCTATTTTTGCTATAGTTCTAATTTTGTAGTTTAATGTAATAGAAAGTATTATCTAATCTTAGCTACAGATATCACTACTTGTCTCCGTTAATAGTTACAGTGAGAAACTGGAAATGCAGCATGACCTGTAACATATTTAGAGTATAGTACTGGGAAAGGAATGTATTTTGTAGGAGTTCTTTTCATGACTGAGTAAAGACATAATGAGAGCTGTACTTCACATTAGGAAAGTTTTATAGTTCCAGATATTCAGAATGAATGTAAAATTTAAATTTAGTAAGACGTGTTCTGAAGGCACCCTTGTCATTTAAACACCTTTTGAGTCCTTAGGAACAGGGCTGATTGTTGCCTTGGAAACAAAGACTGCTCTAGTGTGTTCATTTCAAGGCATTCAGTCAATTTGAAGTCAAATTTCCAACTGCTAATTTTATAGACAGTGCAGGTGCAAAAGTTTTTAAGATGATCAGAAGAGAAATGGTTTGCAATGCTGTTCCCTGACAACAGTGTGTATTTATTTATTTTGCACTGCCCTTGGGAAATTATGACATTCTTGCATAACACTCTCCAGGAAACTCAATTGTATACTGTCCCTCTGCATAAGAGGGTGATTATGGTAATGGAGGAAACAAACCTGAAAGTGAAAATGCAAAAACCTTCAGGCATAAACAACATATAATTTGGTCCTATTGTTCTTTAAACTGATCTAGGATATTTATAAAAAAATAAACAGGATAACAAGCAAAAAAACACCCAACGTTCTACTTCTACGGATACAGTCTTTTTTTTTCTATGTATTTATGTTTAGATAAAGTATTTGTAAAAATGAGGACTAACATTTAAAAAGACATTCCATTTATCATTTCAGTGAAGCCACTTTGTTTAAATAAAGCACAAAAAAGGACAGGAAGAGACACTGCCAAGCAGGACCATTGATAGGGGATGACACATTTTCTGAAGCTGAAATTCAGTCTTGTATTAATGGGCCCCATTATTCAGCCTCAAGTAAATCATGGCATATCTAATTTTGTCCCTTACTTGGCCAAGATATAAACACTTCCATTTTCAAAGAGGATTTAAATTAGGAGCCAAGTTCTTAGCTGGTTTCTACCCATGAAAATATCGACGCTTCACCCTGAAGGAGACTTGTCCCAAGATGCTCCATGTACAGTGAACAGAGAGGGGGAGATTCCTTCATAGATTGCTCAGAACTCAGAGTGAGATTCCTGTTCTGAGGAACCTCTTTCTCTACCTTTTTTCAAGGAATGGAGGAGACTGGCATATCGAAAGCAAGTTTTCCCAGTATGTCTACATAATATTCAGTGCAGGTAATTTAACAGTCCTAGCTATGATAGCAAAATGCCAGTACTTCCAATCAGCCATAGGAGTTTTATGCTGTTAAAAATATTTTTTCTTCCTCACATGCACAGGGCTCCTTAACTTCTATTGTTTCCCATTGTCAGAAAGTTACAAAGCACATCCCCAGCGCATTCACTCATCAATCCAGTTTGCAGAAACTATTGTTTCACTCAGCTGTAAAAGAATCACTCACTTGCCCAACTTAAATCTGCATTCTCTATTCCTGCTGGTGAAATTCAACCAGACTTCTTCAGTATTCCAGGATTTAATAGATCTAAAATTTTGTCATGACTAGCCTTGCCTTTTTAATCAAACTGCAGAACCCCTATCTCAAAAGACTGATGAAAACAGAAGTTATTTTACAAGAGAAGGAACAGTCCATACTGTTCATACAGAAAAAAATTATTTTCACATAAGCATATGCAAAAAAAAAAAATCCCCAAACCTTTAAAAACTTCTGAAATAGTACATAAAATTTAAATGAAGCAGCTACTGAATGATTCAGCATTTAAAAATTGCCATGGACAAGTTGATTATTAACAAAAAACAGTTACAAGGGTATATGGCTATGTACAGACACAGAGGCACACATAGGTTATAAACGTGTATATATGCCCAGGAGTTAGTGCATTAGGAAAGTAAAAAGGTACTTCAAATAGAATAAGAGAACTCACAGTTAACATACATTTCAACATGATAATGAAGGCAGGAATTGCTCATTACTTTTTCTACTGTGAAGACAATGAAATTGCTTGATTTTGGTATCAATGCAAAGCTAAAAAGCAAATGAAGGAACAAGATCTTCTAAATGTGCCACGTGCAACTGCCTTTCCTGTCACTCCTCCACCTTCCTCAACTTTCAGTTTCAGGTTTCAGTATTCAGGTTTTTTTTGCACCAGGCTTTCTTTGGAAACCATCACATTCTGTTATCACTGAAACGAAGGCCTTCAAGAACTGAGTATTTTCAGTGCTATAACAAAAATGTGTGCATAATGAGGGTAAATTAAATGCAATTTAATCTATTTGAGAGGCTGGGAGATATTGTTCAAATACTGATTATTGTGATGAGTGAACTGAACAATTCAGAATAGATTTTGCTGTAGTTCTTTGTTTGTGTCCTTATAAAACCAATGTAAACAAACTGCCTAGCAGAGCAAGGCTGCCATGGGTACTTAAATGACTTTTTTCAGCTCGTTTCTTTTCCTGGATTAATTCCATTGTCACTTTGTGTAGAGCTGTGGAACACTCATAGTGGCAAATAAATGATGTTTACAAAATACTCACTGTACAGGGACTTTGAAATGCCTAACAGCTGATTAGAGTCCAGGGTGAACTGCAACGAGGCAAGGAGTATAGCTATGAAATCAGGTTCAGGAAACTCACTGCATGACAACCTAACAACACCTCTCCCATGGAGACAAGAAATATTAAGATAAGTAAAACAGAGAAATGCAAAATTGGAAAGATTAGAAGAGTCTATACACCAAAATTAACAAAGACAAAAACCCTTTCAGAACAAAACACAGTTAACAGAATACAAAAAGCAGGTACAAAATTTGAGAGAATAAATTTGAGAGAGGTAGGGGAGGAGACTATTTTTACACCAAACAATTTTGTAAACCACATTTATTTCATACCAGGGACTCTTTGTCAAGTAAGGGTAACCATCTGGCCACAGACTGACGTACTGAACTAACTTGCTGTAAGAGCAATGAGTTAACCTGTTTGCCCCTTGTTTACCTAAACACTCAATGCTAAAGAAACACTATTTTACCTTAACTGGTCTTTCAGTTATATTGTATGGATTTGTCAGTGATATACTTGACACCCATGACTTTTGTGGACTGCCAGTCCTGAAATCCCACCTGGAGAAGAAACAACCAGCTCCCCATTTCTTTACAGATAAGGAAGCAGTAAGATATAAACTCTGCTGAGGCAAAAAATTACAGTGCAGCATGATGAACACAGGCAATACATACTGCATATACATACCTACCTCCACATGTAAATAATTGTATTATATAATTTTATTACATAAAAACTGCCTACAGAGACCTTGCTCCCTCCCAGTGACTAGTGAGTTACACATGGACAGGATGTTTGTGTGAAACGTTCTACTCAAACAGAACAGGAACTGCAGGATGGCTTCATAGGGCAATCTTCCTAGACATGGGAAATAAGGACAGAGATCTTCCTCAAGAAAAAGACACGAAACTCAGTTTGCACTAACAAAGCAAAAAGCATTTGCTCACAAATTAGACATTGACATCCCATCAACTGTGAGGTGACAAAATGTGTTTCATGGCACTGAAGAAGGAAAACAAGCTGCAGTAACCTCTGCCAGATATCTCTTTGCAGAGTTCATGGAAAGCTGAGATTACTGTAGGACCAGCCAACAGAGCGAAATAGCAGAAGGCTTTCTGCAGGAGGTTGGGAGGGGAAGGCCTGACATACAGCTGAACTGCCCCTCACTCTAGCAGCAAATTGCATCAACAGCACTGCAACATACCAGAGGCAGCAATGCTGGATAAGAACACAGATCCCAGCTGCAGTTCTGAGAAGCACCATCAGGCAGAAGAGGTAACTGAGCTATAGGCTGGACTCATGTATTAGCAGTCTCTAATGAAAAATGTGTTCAGTTTAGTTCAATGTTGGTCAGGTACAGAGGCTTCAGCTTAATGGTAACTATCCTACAATCAAAGCAAACTGTTTCTGGACTGAGTGAAACTAATACTGCTCCTGTTTTGTTTGAACAGTGACCATTATAGCACCCTGTTTAGCCTTTGGCCTCTGGACATACGATCTGTGTTCCAGGAACATCTGGATGAGAAGAAGCTCCTTACAAACACTCCATGACATGTGCATGAAGGCATTTTGCTGCCTTTCCCACCTCCGAGGTAGTTTTTGAGAGGAGACTGAGGGATGAAAAAGAATACTCCTTTGAAAAGCTGAACTGAATTTCCCAATAACTTAAGAAGAGAATGTCTAATAGAGCTCTCACCTGTTATCTGTTACAGTTACTACAGTGATTTCAAGCATTTAACCTGTAATATAAATTAAATGTGGCACGCTGTCAGGAAGGAGCTATAGCTATCTGACCAAAGCATGAAGAATCAAGCTCTTACTGCTACAATTAAAGTGTGCTGCAGAGGGTGGAAAAGGTTCATCATCAAGCACCTTTCGATCTTGATCATAAACTCTGATGGATTAAAGAAGCCTCAGCAGATTTTCCCCCCAGGAGAAATATCCACGCTTTTATATGCAGGAGAACTGAAGTTAAATCTGGAGAAGATTTTACTAGCAATAACAATATAACTAGCAAAAAAATTGCTGAGTTGCAATTCTTTTTTCCAAATGAAAAGAAATGCTTATTCAGACTGTATATAAACAGCAGGCCTTTCCTGCTGGGTCTAAAAACACCCCACCATTTCATAGTATTGAAACATATTCCACTGCAATACCAGTTGCTGTATGTGATTTGCTCTTCTATACTGACACTGAGTTAAAAAAAAAAATTCTCATGGACATTGGATTTTGTTCTTCTTACAAATTATTGTATTAATTTTGAATATTTTAATGTGTGTGTCTCCTGCAATCATGCTGCCACTGCTCAGAGAGAACAGAGATGCCCATTTTCCAAGAGTGCTGCATGTGTTTCCAGGCTGGTTTCAGGCGGGTGGTGCTGAGTTTTGGAAGAGCAGCCGGTGACCTGGAGCATGGGGGAGCTCTTACGTAATATGCTTATACACCTTACATAACTTTCATACACTGTGACAGCCAAACCATCTCCCAGATATTTGACTATCTGACAGCTCTCCCTCTCTAACTTTCTCACTATCCGGCTTTCAAGGAGATCTTTAAAAGAGCTCCTAACAATCCTCCCTCACTTCCCCCGCCTGCCGAGCTCCCCAGATTACAGACACTAATGGCATCATGCTAGCTACCAGCAGGAACAGATGAGGTCTCTGCTTTTTGGACATTTTCACATATATCCCCTGCCAGTAAACCTAACTTTAGAAAAATCACATTTTGCACACTACAGCCATGGTTTCACAGCAGGAGGAACCTGTGTTTTAACAAGTGCTTTTTCTTCTCAGTCCCCAGTAATTTAATCTCTAGCTGAGTGGATGGCAAATATTAACCAAGGACATTCACTGAGGAGGAAGGGAAAGAAAATTGTTGTGCAATAGTCAAGTATTTCACAAAGCTACAACTTTTGAACATATCCTGTGAAAAAACAGTTCTTACCAACTGATATCTGAGATCTTTGCTTATATCAATGCAAAACCAAGGAATTTTAAGAAAATTACCTCTATTTGCCTTTTCTAGGATATTCACGCAGTTTGTAATGCTTTTGTTACATGTTTGTTTACAGTAATTTATGGCTTGTAGAGAACATTATTTATAAAATCAAGTCTTTCCAGAAACTCTAGGTATAAATATTGAACTCTTACATTCTTGGTCAACAAAAAGTTCAACTCCTAGCACATTGTTGTAGCCTGACAGCCTCATTTTGCACCAGTATTATAATAACACTAGCAGAATACAAAAAGCAGAGATGCTGTTGTACACATGAAACAACCAGCATTCTTCTTAAGTGCCAGCTCTAAGGAAGCAGAATTGCTCTGGTTTCTTTGCCATTGAAGTTGGGACCTTAATTGTGAGATGCCCTCTCTTTAACCTTATCAACAAAAATGGAACACAGAATCTGAATTTAAAAAGTAGCATTTAGCAGTAGCATGCTTAGAAACACAGTCAGAGGATACAAGATAATTTGACCTAAAAAAGCTAAGAGGCTTTGGGCATTAAAGCAGACTCTCAAATGTTTATCTTAGTACAACAGTTTTGCCCCCAAAGCTATGCGGTATGATTAATGTTTGCTGGAAAACATCATGCACACACAATACCTAAGTAGAAAGACAGTAACTTTTAAATGCATATCCCTCCAGGGAAAGCAGTTGCCTATAGTCAGCTGAACTTTTCAAAACCTGCTTATTGTGACTATAAAGAAATAAATAAAGTAAATCAGTAGTTACAAAGGAAAGACGTAACTCAAGCGGTAGGCAGCAAGCGCAGGCTGCTGGAATTTGGCTACACATTATGGAGGTGCTGGCCAGAACTCCCTAAGCAAAATGTCCCCTTAGAACTACAGGAAACCCCAAACAGCAGAAAGATTCAATCTCCTTGTATTTGTAAGTACTCCTTGCATGAAACAATTCTACACCCTTCTGCAAAAAGTGCCTCTCATAAAAAAGCTAATTACTAATGGAATGTTTAATTTATAATTAAATAAAGACTTCAGATGCACAATACAATTTTATATAAGTTATACATATAAATAACCCAATATATTCATGAATACATAAATATTCCTCATCAGAGCAATATTTTCTTCTTCCATAAAGTTAACAAAGCCTGAAAGACCAGACTTTTAAGTGCCCCAGTCCAAAGTGACAGAAATTACCTTAGCTATTTTAAGAAAATAAACAGTATCATAGCACTGTTATGTTGTGGTGTAACTGCCCAGCATACCTCAAAGATACAACAGGCCATGAGATCAACCACCACCAAGTCATGATACCTTGTCTAATGTCAACTACCAAACTGGCAGTATTCAAGACTTTTCATGTTTTGGCAGATAAAGCAATTTTCCATGAAAAAAGAACAGGAAAGTACCCTTAGCACCTAATACGCCCACTATGGTGGCAAGAAACAGATTAGGTAAATCAATTCAGGTACTGTAATGGGGTGGAAGAAAAGAAACTACAGGAACCTTGCCAACTTGATTTTTCCCAAATGTGGTAATTGGTCTGGCTTTCACTGCGTTAGCAAAATGTTAACCTGGCCTCCAAGAAAGAGGACTATTTGCACCAATGCACATTTTTTGACCATCTATACACAAACAGAGGAAAAAAGTAGTCAGCTAAAGCCTTGAAGCATGTGATTTGATTATACTAATTGTCTTAAAGCAAATTTGCAAGCATCATTAACAAGCCAAAAGTAAATCAGGCCATCATATTTTCCATGAAGCCCATAAAATAAAGTTACAGAAACTCAATTTCACATATTACAGAAGCCAAAAGGACCTCCATGACAATTTAGCCAAACATCTCATATGTAAAAGCTAAAGACTTTTTCCCACCAAACCCAATTAAAATATATTAAAACATCTGCAAATAATCAATGTATATCCTTGGCACCTAGAATAATGAGTTGTGGCACTTCTTGCTAATGGATACTGTGGATTCTAATGCCAAAAATGGTTCAAAAGGGAACAGAACACTACCATGGAAGACAGAATAACGGAAAATTATTAAAGACAATGATACTGCATCTGTCTTAGAAAAATCAAGAGCTAGAAACGATTGTAAATTGTGAGAGTTTTAGGAGGAAGCATACCACCTAGTTGCCACACTTCCCTGCTCTTTTCCAGACATTTGTTTGTGGATGTTGGTAGAGATGGCATACTATTTTTGATAGAAGTTCTTTTTGTTCCTGATGCCCTTGTTTTCTAGTCTGGACCAACATTCACCTATTTTCTCAGATACAAAATCATGCCTCCTTTGTGTGATGTCTGATTTCAGACTCTGGGCCACATGACAGTTTTATCAAGAAGTCAAGAAGGTCTCGCACTACACTTCCACACACTAGGGAACACATACCTACATAACTTACATAATGATCTCTCTCACACTTTTCTTGACAAGCTAAAGAAATTGTCCCTAAATAATCTCCCCTGTATTATGGCAGCAAAGGTTACAAACTGCTGGTTCAGGGTGTCACAATTTATGAGAATCACCTGTACATGTATTAAAAAGAATTGCTGATACTGGAACAAAAGGCTTATAAATGGTCCTGTGGTAGCTAGGGACTTCTCACACACGCATCTTAAATGTGCATCAGCTGGAAAAAGTATGAGAGCTTAATCTCTGCAGACTTTCTTATCATCATCTCCTGCATTCTTGTATGCCATCAGAGCTCCTTTCTGATTCCCTAATCATATAGGCCCATTAAGAAATGCCAAAATCAAGTTCCTTTGATAATACAAGTGCTACCAGCCTCCTCATAAGGAAGCTAGCCAGTTGCAGAAAACGAAGAAAAAAGCAAGTTAGAACTTCTTTCTGGATGATACCTCACGCCTGCTTCTAGTGAAGTGACTCAACACAGGGTCCTGGTTTTGTTGCCTGAGCTGGCACAGAGAGAAAAAGGGACTGTCAATCTCCCTTCCTCTTCACACACAGAGTCTTTGCATCTTCCTTGGACACTGGACATCCTGTCACACCCTGTCAAGGGATCAAATTTGCTGCAGTTTCTCATCATTTACCAGTTTTATTTCAGTCAAGCAGTGTCCATCACTGAACAGTGAGTGTATCTCTACCACAGTTACACAATCACTAGTGAAAATATTACTTTCCTCACCATATCTGTGAAACACACACACTAAATTTTGCTGGTGCTGTCCTGCCACACATACATATTCTTCGAGTTAGAGGGCTTAAACCTCTGCTAGTGACAGAGGTTGGGCTTTTTGTTTCGACACATGCATGGCACATTTTCACAAAGCAAATCTCTCATCCAGTTCAAAGTGTTCCAGAAAAAAAAAAGAGATGGATTTTAGTTTAATTATCCAAAGCAAATTGGAGAAAATTCCAAAAACCTCTCTGATAAAATGCCACTCTGCAGGAAGTGTTTATTTTAAAAGTATGACCTTTCCTAGTCCACAAGGAGCTTCAGTTCTACCAACTAGCTCAACGTGGGGATGTGGGCTGGATGACTTCTATCTGTCCCTTCAAACTACACCAGACTATAATTCTGTGAAATCACAAACACTTAAAAGAATGTGTTTAAATACAGTCTAGGTGTCAGCCTGCATACTGGTAAAGGGCAAAATTATTTAAGACATTATAGCAAAATTTCTTGTATCATGGATACAGCAAGTCCTAGAAAACAGGTACTGACACAGTACACATACTTGCTAATTGTCTATGAACAAGTGGGTGGTGTCTACTCTGATACAACAGAGATACTTACATTAGACATGATTCTTTTTCAGCTGACATGGATGAGCATATGTAGAGTTTGCAGAGGCCTTCTAATAAAATGGAGTTAAAACAAATAAAACCACCTTTGTTGGACCAAGCTGCTTCATATCCATCTGTTCAGTTGGAAGGTTTTCCTCAGTACAAATTTGACTACGTTCAAATTCTTGAATTATCACGAATTTTGAGAAGCAGCAAAAAGGACAAGTAGACAAAACTGGATTGCCAAATAATATGCATAAATTACAAGACTATAAATGAAAGATGAATTGATAATTTGTTCTAGAAAATTATGAGTGGCAGAAAAACCCCAAGCCAAAATTCAAATGCTGCCATATGTTGTCCAGCTTGTGAGAACTCAGTGACTCCTAGGGAACAGTAATTTAACTAAGAGTCAATCACTTGCACTACCTGCCAGGCAGGTGTCCCAGACAGACACCTCAAGAGACAGAGGCATTCAGAGACTGAAACCTCCTGCAAAGCAATCTTTGCCTAGTTTTGGAGAAGGAAGAGCAACCATTCCATCCATCCTGAACTCCAACTAGATAAGAGGGTGAGGGAAAGGAAAGTTAATGCTTTAAGACAGGTTTGTAGAAAGAAAAAATCGTCTTAGTGGATATTACTGGTACAGAGCAGTAGTTGGGAGAGCTACTGCACAAACTATCATTGCCTGTGTGACAGGGACTCCAAGTCATGCAGGATAGGGTTCACCCTGTGACAGTCAAAGGAGTGGTCTTTGCAGTAAGAGATGCCTGATGAGATTAAAGCTCAAGCCATAGTTGTAGTAGAAAGTGTAAGGAAAGATGGTGCTGAGCACGGATTCAGTAAGGGACAGATCAAAGTGTCAGTAGTGTCTCCTCTCTTACTTTGCAACACAGCCCCCGACTGTACGAAGGGATTTTGGTGTCTCTTCTGAATTAAGTGAAAATGTTCTGTATTTACACACACTGGTAACACTGCTTATACCTGGTTTGTCTGTACAGACCTGTGATTATAGAGTAACCTGTGGCCTCCCATTAAAATAACGCCTCTAACTTACAGGTTCAGGTCATCACCACAGATTGAAAAATAGAGAAAATAATACATAGTGGAGACAAGTAATGATTTTTACCTTTTTAAAATCACCCTCTCAATACATTTTCAACTATATCAGCTCTTTAGATGCAGGGAGAAGTTACAGAATTAGATATTGGAAAGTGCCAGATGCAGCAGTCCGTGAAACCATCTTTACAAAGCTATCTGTGGTGAAAGTGTGAAAAAACATTTCACAAGGACTACTTCAACACACCAGAAGCATGTGCTACAGTTATGTATATATAACACAATTAAGTATTAATACACACTATTGAATTTAAACAAAATGTACACACATTAATTACTTATTCTTCTCTTCACGTTATCCAGACAAGCAATTAATATCTCATTTTGGAATAAAAATTAATCAATAGGGCAAGAAGTTGACCATTTGCCACAAGTTCTACTGAAATGGCAGATATATATCAGAGTGCTATGTCTCCTACCACAGAAAGTGTGAGTATTCAAGGCAGCACCAGGAGGCATAGAGATTTTTTCAAAATCAAAAATGAACAAAAGGCCAGTGGCCTGGAAGGCAACATATCATACTGGAGACTTGTTCTTAGAATCACCATTCTCAGGCTGCACAAAATGTGCAAAGACTTAGTCATGGTGCAAGTGTCATCACTATCAACATGCAGACATGAATCCACTTTTAAACTTTTTCCTCTTTTTCAAGGAATTCTGCAGGTTCCTGCTCTTTGGTCTCCAGTGGCATCTCAGAAAGAGCTCTTCCTGTAGACAGGATGACAGAGATCTCCTTGGGAGGAAGGGTGGTAGTGGTATAATCAATAACAGTTAAACATCTAAAATTTGGCTGAAATCATGATCTCTGAAAAGTTGAGCTGTATCCTACTTATTCTCTTCCTCCTCAAAGAGAAAGCTTTCCAGAGTAAAATTTAATTATTTCAAGTAAACTAGCATTTCCTCTTGAAGTCCATTGTTCTCCCTGGGATCTTTTGCGGTGGCATAGGGAAAAGCAATATATTGGAAAAGCAAATATATTTAAAATGCAATAGGTGTGTAGGAGTCCAGAGCTGCATGCAACAAATACTGTATTTTTTATTATGAAATTCTATTCAGTTCTATAAAGACAATCCCATTATCGATGCATGGTAAGTGTAACCCCATAGGATTCTTTTCTTTTGATGGAATTTTAACATGAGAAGAGATTTTATTTGTACTTCTCACTCTAGTCCACCTTCTCAGTAACAGGTACAAGCACATTTAGAAGTCTGTAACTACAGACACATGAATGCTCTGTAAAAAGCTGTTACCAGAGTTCTTGAGATCAAATCTCACTGTGCACTTTACCCTCATTTGTATGAGAAGTGGAATCGCCTCTTGCCTTGCATTCAAACTAGTACACACATAACTGGGATCCCCTCTAGGTTCTGAACCATATGAAAGCCTCAAGTAGCTGCAGCTACAGGAGGATCAATTTTAACCTAGTTTTTATCCTATCCCCTTACTCCAGGTTTCCTTGTTAAGATCACATCTTGTCAGTGACCTGGAACATCACGCAAAAAGAGAGTACTGAACTGACTGATGTTCATTCCACCACCAGGCTCTAGGTCAGGATTTGAAAAAAGGTAAAATGGATTATCTTTCCAGAGAGACTCAGCTGTTATGGAAACATGATGCCCTAGCAACAGCCACAGAGAACAAATGGGTTGTTGAAAAAGAAAGTTATATCTGCTGGAAAGTTGGTGCATTATTTTTTTTCTGTTCCCATTAAGAGCATGCAAAAATACCATCTACCATCTCATTATTCCTGTTTAAAAGTTTATACTGTTAGCTCTCCAGGATCCCATAGTTAAATGTTTAACCTACTCCCAACCAGACAGACTTATCTCACCTTCAGCTGAAAAGTAGCAAAAGGGGAGACACAAATCTCCTTCCCAAACTTGATTTTACTTTTCTTTTCTTAAAGAACCACAATTTATTTTTGTTTTGCTAACACTTTTCTATTGAAATAATTTTTCATTACCATACTCTCAAGCAAGCTCCAGGATAAAAGAAATTCATGTTTAAAATACCCTGTCAAAACTATGTTTGAGCACAGTCTGTTCTATGACTGGGTGCAAGTCTTTCTATGCTTAAAAAACTGTTATGAAAATAAATGAATCTTACCTGCTGCTACCAAACATATGCAAATGTTATATTGACATGTCTGAAAGTGTTCTGCCTATTCACCAGGAAAAGAAATTGCATTTGTGAAGCTGAAGTAACAGGTCTGGCCTCTTAAAAAAACCTACAGCAACCAACAACAATTAGCAATGGTTCTACTTTAACATTAGCTGTGAGTTACATCTGATTACACAAACCTGTAGAGCCTATAAAAAAATGTGCAGCCACATATTTCTTCAGAAAAAAACGAGGTTTTGTTATTTTTTTTTTCTTTAGAAACAATGCTGTTTTAAAGGATTTTTGGGGGGGAGGGTAGTGTCAAAACATAAAGCAAGTGGTTTATTTGCTCACATTCTCTTTTAACCTAAATTCAGTGTTTGAGCTCAAGTTTAATCAGCCTTTCCTACAGGCTGTTTCACAAATCTTAGATTATTTGAATGAAATCTTTTCATGTCAGCTACTTGCCCCTCCTCCTAACTGCAGCACTGTGCTTGTTCAGCATTGTCAGCAAGCATGGAACAAGCTTCAGTGTTTTGAGGGTAGTCCTGAAACTAACAGGTCCCTCTAAATTCTGGTAATTATAGCACCAAATATGGTAGAGATCCACCGAGTTTGCTACAGACTCATAAAAAACTGCCTTCAGTTCCCATTTGGCATGACAAATAAACAGGATGTTAAGAAATAATGACTTGTGCTCTTCCTATGTTAGACAGTTAAAAACAAAGATCCTGTTTTCTTCCTTCCCCCACAAAAAGAGAAGGGTCATTTCTGAGGCTCACTGATAAATCAAGCAGCTCTTCGCCCATCACATCCACAGTCATATTTTGAGACACATGATATGCTAGTACATAGAAAATCTCCGCAACAAAAAAAGCTTGAAGAGGTGCAAGGAGAATGCACCAATGTCACATAGTACAGAAGACCCTTAAGTTAGCAATACTTCTGTTTTGATCTGAGCTACAGAAAGCTGTTCTCAGAGAGGCTACACACTAACAGCACAGCCAGCACAGTGTATTCCTTGTGGAAAGGACATGATTAGTGCTAGTGGGTACTATTCCCAGGGGAAATGGCAAACTTCAGCAATTGCAGCAGAAACAAGAAAGCTTTGCCATTATTAAAGCTGCTGCAGTGTGGTGAATTGCAATGATAAGGCACTGAAATTACTTGAATCAGGTTTTCACTGAAAGAACAGCAACTTTCACATACCAAAATACCTGCAGAAGGAGGGAGGAAGGGTATAAACTTTGCATATGACTGCACCTAGGTGAACTGACACCTGTCTCTTTCTGTCATTGTCTCACTACCCTTTTCAAAAAGAAGCCTGTTACACACTGTCACATTTTGAAGAAGCCTCTGATCAGCGATGATGATGCAGAGATCAGTCACAGCATTCCTAATTTCCTGCATTTCCTTGAGAGGGAACTGAGATACAAGAGCCATTTTCAGGAAACAGTTGACATTGCTGGAGAAATCCTAGTGAGTGTTGCACCTCCTGTTGCTTAAAAAAACTTGTCATTCTACTGGAAATCATTAGGAAGGAACAGTACTGACTTACAAACACCTAGACATCACTCTAAAGCAACTGAAGCAATTGTTTATGGATATCCAGACTATACCACTGCCATTAAGCAGTGGCATATGGATGGTACAACTGCCAAGGGAGATACTGTATGAAAGAGCAAAAGGTCTTAACTGCAATGCTTTATCACTCTCTGAACAGAAATGCACCAGGGAGGATAAAGGAGGCATCTTTTCATGGCTGGTGCTCACTAAGCCTGACCTGTTTCATTACTGCTGGCTGAGGAATGGTGACAGCTGTCAATCAGATGACTGGGCCCTTTACTCATGAGCCTTTTATCTGTCTGGAGTCGCTTTCTGGTGGAATATTTACAGATGGACACTAGAAACCTAACAGATGGACAGGCATCTTCAGAGGAAGCACTGAAAGGCTTCACATATCAGAAGGAAAAGGCATTCCTGTTAAAAGATACTGCCCACTGATGGCTAGAACACTAAAGAAGGAAGCAAAAGCACAGGGATGAACTTGGGAAAGGGATACAGAGAGAAAAAAATCCTCCCTAACTGCATTTCTGCTCCAGCTTAAGGACAGTTTTTCTCCTCTACAGTTACTCTGAAAAAGCCAATTCTTGCACAAAAATGTATTTCTCTATTGTTGCAATCAGAGGTATGCTTATTTTGCTCAGATATTGGTGCAGCAGATGCTATAAGGAAAGATATATTTACCCAATTTATATAATTCAGATGTGTTAATGCAAAAGTACCACAAAAAACAATGAGCATTTTCCTATCAATGAAAATGTGTTTTCAGAGCTCGCATTGATGCTGTGTAAGTAATTGCACTTTGTGAAAAGATAGGCCATTTCTCCATCATTTAACACTTTATCCTTCCTTGAAAAATATCTACTAGTTATATATCATCTTAGAGTTGTTACTATATCTGTATTTCATGACCTGAAAATAATTGCATGAATAATTATTTTTCCCCAACTGGGCTATCTTTTGCCTGGGTCTAGTTTCAGTGCAGAAAAAAAGGTATCTATCTGATGTTTGCCTTAGCTGGAAGAAGTTAATACTGGGGAGATCTCTTAATACCTGAAAACATGACTGCGATCTAGTCCACAGAATGAAAATTATGCTGTTTCACCTGTGGTTGTCTTGTGTTTCTGGAACTTAGACCTTTTATAAGGATATAGGGCTGACCCCACTCCAACCATGAGGGCTTTTTTTGTCTCTTCATTAAGCTTTGATCTATCCAGAAGCTGAAGTATTTATTAGTAAAAGCTGAAGCTTTTACTGTCACTGCCCTGAAAAGCTAAATAGGGACCTCACACAAGTTTTACATCATTATTTCCATGTACAATGTAGGCAGTGATAATTCCTGAGCCACTGGAGAATTAAGTGACTGTTCCCATGCTGCCTGCAGGAACATCTGTACTCAGTCCTCCTTAAAATAAGAACTAGACTGAAGAGCATGGCATGCTTCGGCACTTGCAGCAAGTATATGCAACAGAGCAGAGTACTCCAAAGATGCAAGGAGAGTCTCGGGCACCTCACTCCACTTTACCAAGTGGCTCCTTCTCCAGGAAGGATCCTGATGCCCACCAGAAAAGAGCCCATCACCGTGGCAACAGATAATACCCACTTCTAGTAGCTCGTTATCCAGGCTTCCTTCCAGGCAACAAAGAACCTGACAACACTTTGGGGAGAGTGAAAGGAGTCGCTGCTGCTCCTCTTCCAAGAATCTTGATCCATAATCTCTTTAGTCCTCTATGATAAAGTTCACGTTAATTTATTCTCTGCCCCAGCTCCCCCAAAAACAGAGTCTAACCAGCCTCTTCTATCATTCTTTACATTGAAGGATACCAGGGAAATTTGAAACAAAATCTACAGCTGTAGCACATCCCTCAATTTGGATTCAGAAAGATTAACATACTTTGTCTTGAGTTACATTAAGAAACTTTGTTATGATATAAGACTGTACCATAACCAAGTATTTTTCAAAATATACCACATTATTTAATACATTCAACAGTCTACCCCTTTTCAACAGTCTTAACACAAACTATGTAAAGAAATGTTTCAAAGAAATATTTCAGGAGTTCCTAAAAACCTTTCCTAAAGTTCGAGAACTTCAAAACAAGACTGACATTCCAATATAAAATTACTTTTTTATTTTAATGGCATTTTTCACCATATAGAAGGGGTTTTTAAACAAGCTCTAATGATGACTATTCATCTTTATTTGAGAGCTGAGACACTCTATTTCCTAAAATCCCTTTCAAATAGACACTCAAGTCTTCAAATGGATTTGAAAACAGAATAGTTACAGTCCCACTGCATCACGTTAAAAAGCAATTAGCTTAGTATTAATGAAAATGTAAAAGTACTCCCACTGCCAAAAGTTAAGGATCCCAAGCATAATCAATACAACCGTTCAAAGCAGCTGTATTAGGAGATCTTCTCCCCAAGCACTGTATACAGAGCCTATTAATCTGTTTTGGCATCTCAGAGGTTTACAGCGTGGCATTGTTAATACCCTTCTAATAGCTACATCCCAAGACAGCAGTACTCGAGAAGATTACATGGTAAAACACAATGGAATGCATGTCTGGAAAGCATCAAGAGAGGAACGTGATGCATACTTGCACAGAAGTATACAAACCAGTTTCTCCATAACATATGATCCCACCAACATATTTACCCCAGATATTTATGTCTGTTGTTTTAAACACATGTTTTGGGGGATTTTGTTCTTAGTTTTTGCTTGAAAGTAAGATATTCAGCATAAATTACCATGCTGACTCTCAGTAACACGAATAGAAAATGTGCTTCTGATTTGGTATCTTTTTGCAGTGCCAATGTACTACTTTTAAATGCAGATACTTTTCACTCAAAAAACCACTAAAGAACAAGGAAAAAAGCCCAAATATCCACATCTGTGGCATACATAGCACAGTATCAATCAGAGGAAATCGAAAAAGGTGATGGCATATACTTGCGTTTAAACTACTTTTCAAGGCACTTGAAACTCAGCCAATGCTCTTCCTAGATCCTCTAGGAAGTCTGAAAGCATAGGTGAGAACTAGGCCACGCTTCTGGTTTTTGCTGGAATTCCAACTAACTTTTTGCTACTGAATTAATGAAGCAACCCTGAAAAACTGGGAATCAGGCATATATTATTGTAGGAATGCACAGATGCCAGGATAGGAGATGAAGACTTAACTGCTGACATGCACACTTATATTGAAAGAGACTGTATATATTCCAGCTGGAATATTGGGACCAAAGGTGACTATATTCACTTGACCTTAACGTTCCACTGGGTGACCTAGTTTTGCCTGTCTACAAAATTAAAACAGAGAAACAACAGCTGAAATAGAAATGTAGTCCTGTTCCTTTTAATATTATCTAAAAACCCCATGAGATCCCTGGGCAGCTCCTGGTAACTTCACATCAACCTACCAGAGAAAAGCAAAACAAAACTATCAGGCAATAGATACGACTGTAATTTGGATTTTGTTTGTTATGGCTGATTAAGAAAGACAATCTCAATAGTGATGTTCTAGTATCACACAAAATGGTGGGATTTTAACTACAAAAGGCAGTGTATTGTTTACAGAGTCACTTTGTTCAGAATCAAGAGATCATTTTGTCACATGCCGCTAGAGTAGATGCTTTAAAAAGTAACCTTCCATTTTACACACATAATAAATAGTATAGAGGAGTTAACAGATGTGCATGTCGAGCACACAAAGAACACGTTCATGTAAAACCACGCTCTACAGTGTGAAAATATCTGAAATAACAACAAATGAGGAAACCAGTCTCTGCAGCTCAATGCTGGAGTTTTTATTCTTAGTTTGTTTTCTGATATGTAAGATAGCTTAGAAATCCCATCAAGCACTGTACAGTCAGAAACTCCTAAAGAATGCCGGCATTGCAAAACCCGCTCTGTAGAATCTCTGTATTGTACTGAAGCTAATCCCATGCAACTCTTCCATCTCTTGGGATCTCCACCACTGACTCTACAGAATCATAGGTTAAAACAGAAATTTTCATTAAAAGAATCTAGTTCCTTATTTTCCTAAATTGCTTTGGAATGTTTGTTAAGTATATTGTAGAATATACCTTTTTACACAATAGAATGAGAACACTGTATGGACAGTAAAATAAGGCGACATTACTATTTCTTCATGTGTATATACTTCTCAACACAATTATTTCAAACATGTTCAGACTGTTTACAATTTCTGATTAATACTAGAGCCAAGTTAACTGTTTACTTGTGATGGTATTTCAGAAATGAAAGAAATTCTGGTGTTGTAGTAACAGACACCTCCAGAGGATGAAATGAGGTTTCATAGAGCCCAATGTCCTTCAACAATATAAAAACAAAGTATGCTTGCACACACACAAGGACAACAGACATAATAAGGTGCTCTGTTACCACTCACATCAGGAATTTCAAGCTGTCTGAAGGGGCAGGTCATTTTCCTGGTGTGGATTTGCATTCATCGGTGGGTTGAAAGGACAGATAAATAGGTTAAAACTCTCTGCTTCACTTCTTAAGCAATGATGGATTAAGAGAAAATGAAGCTGCATCTGAAATGCTCTTACCTGTTGTTTGAGAGCCTCTAAAGATTCAAATTCCAATTTGGCGAGTTTCGTCTGGATATCTCTTGGTTTATCAGGAATTACAAATGCCATGATAAACTTTATTGCTAGTAGCAAGTGCTGTGGAAAAAAAGGAAAAAGAAAGAAGTTGTTTTATAGAGTTGGAAGCATGGAAAAAACAGAATAATATTTCTAAATTTTAGTAATAGAGGTATAAACAACGATTTCTTGTGACACGTACAACAAAGCTTACTATAACCACATTAGGCCTCAGCAATTCCATATTTTTTCTGTTTGCAGTCATTCATTATTTGAATCTAAACTCAGATAGTCTGCTGTATTTTCACAGTAATCCCATTTTCACTGTATACTATAACATTCTAATTCAATTTTGTATTTGTGATTCCAGATAAAATAATAGCTTTTAAAATGTATTATTGGTGTATAGGAATTGAATGTACTATATACTGCACCCAGTATGTACAGCTTCAGAGTGAACTTTTTACATATATATACATAAATACATATCAGAGAAATTATAACAAAATATGTATGTGACTGCACACATATATGTATGTTATGATACAAATGAAACAAGCTATTGTAAAAGATATGAACAAACCCAGAATTTCTGCATTAGAGAAGTTACTCACTTATGAACAGAAACTTTTCAGGAAATGGAGAAACATTCCATGTATAAGATGTCAAATTAGTCATAATTTATTGCAAAACTTTATAATCTTATTTAAGAGAAAACAGTAATTAAGTTCTGTTGAACCTAGTCACTGAGAAGTCTCTAAATTTCACTTATATATGCATTATCTCACAAAAACAAATGCCAGCTGTCAAGTCAATAGTTTTGTTTCTGCATTCGTGTCAACTACAATCTAAATAATAAATCTTCTTCTATCAAAGCCTGAGCTGACAGTATGCTGCATATTTGTAAGCAGAAACTTGCTCCTAGCTAAGAAAACCCTGACCAAGATAAGGCGACATCCAAATACATGTGCTTAACTCCAAGCACGTGCTTACACTGCCATGATGATACTCATGGAGGTGCTTAAATTTAGATGGCACATCCGAGCTACTTCCCAAATTCCCCAATTTCTTTAATACAAAATAAAGCAGAGCAGTGCTCCTCTCTGAAATACCATTTTGCTGAACTGTGTGAGCCTGAGGGACTTGGGCACATGAGTAACATCGTAACAGACCAAAAATCCCTCAGATTCTGGTATTATACAAGCAAGAAGCTAATGAAAACACTACAGACTTCGCAGGAGTTGTGGTGAAACTCTGAACAAGCTAATATGTAAGAGTTAATGTAAGAAGTCAGATTATGGTAATAGAACAATGACAAAGAGCCATACATTAAAATATTTCTTAAAATGTATTGCAGAAACACAGTAGGTCTAGGAAACAAACATTACAAGGAATAATAGTTTCTTTAAAGAGGTGAAAGGAAGGCTGAAAATGGATACCATGAAAACACAAAGACCAAAAGATTAACGAATCAATTTCCATCAACTGCTGTGTAATGCAATGGTTAATACCACATTATTTAAAAAAATCACATCAATAGTACAACATTCTCTCACTCATTTAGATTTTCTTTTCCCCCTCTAGTTAATACTGTCTGCTACTAAGAAACTTTTCTTCCAAAAAGAAAAACTATAGCAAATAATGTTGGTTTATGCTAGAAACACACAGCAATGAAACATGTATCAGAGTCAGCTTTGGAGGAATCTCTTAAATGGAAAAAGGTAAAACGTTGAAGACAATCACTGAACAAGACAAACAATACTCCTACGCAGAATAGAATCATAAGTGATCACAGGCTGAAGGGGAGTAACTAATCCACAGAATTTTGGTATGTAAATGTGAAAAAAAAAAAAAAAAAAAAGGATATCAAACTGGGAATTACTCAAAACTAATAAAACAGAATTGGGCTAAAATCTTATGCTTAAGATAGAATTAACAAAAATTAAGGCATTTGGAGAAGGATATTTATTTGAGAAGTTACAATGGACAGTTAAAAAGAGACTCAGCATCACACGTCATTTCTAGATGCCTAAAGTCCTTAATAATGGGGTTCATCTCACATTGTTCAACAAAAAAATTTGTATTTTTTAAATCGTATTAAGAAATAAAAATCCAAGTTTGCAACTGTAATTACTCAAGCACTGCCTCTTGAGGAGTTTTAAAAACATAAGTCAAGCAAGTTACTCTACACAGAGACTTCAAAGTAGTTCCAAATTCAAACAGCTTTTAAGAAAATACAACAAATAATTTCAAGGAAATGAAAAAAATATTATGGAGGATAGAGACTGACTAAGTTTTTCCCATTTTTGATACAGGTGAGGAAGGAATATAAGAGACATCTAGGGAAACCAGAACCAAACCCAACAAAAATACTGCAGTTAATCCTGGAGAACATTGTATCTTTTAAAATAAATTTAGAAAGGCAAGGTGTTTTAACTGCTTCACTATGTGACGAGTTTTGTTGCAGCATTAACTAACTAGATGGTTGTCAGAAATTCCTTTTCATGCCAGCACACCTCAGCCAACAAACACAAGGATACAACCTTAAACACAAATGCAGAACCTCTGTCTCAATCTTCAAGCCAGAGAGGGATTAAAAGTTGGAGTACAGATAAGTGAAGTCACTACTTTTGCCTGCCCCACTGTCATGTCTTTCCTAAGCATCCACTAAGGGCCATTGTTTAAAAAAAAAAGAAAGATTAAAAACTTACAGGGTTAGGTAGACCTTTGTTTTACTCCTCTGAATGGCTTTTTAATGTTCTTTTCCCTCCAATGAAAACAAAGCTTTACCAGTCATAAAGTGCCCAGACTGTGGTGGACGTCCCTATGTGCAAGACCTGTGACTTCAGAAAACACCTCGGACTTAACAGACTGCAAATTGAGTTCAAGCCCACCTCATAACTCCCATGAACCTGAAAGAAGACATCAGATAAACAGCCTCCCCTGGATAATTTTTCCAGCTGTTCTTATTTGCAAATTTGGAATAGTATTAATAAAACTGTCAAGGCAGAAATTATGAATCTGGGTCATGTGATCCATGAAACCTCTTGAAAATAAATTGATCTATTTTATTAACAGTTTACATTTCATTTTGAAATTATAACTCGACAAAGGAAATGCAAGCAGTTATTCAAGAGAAATTCAAGGAAAAAGTAGGGAGTCGAGTAGTTAAGTTCATTACATCAGTCACATTCCCATACTGATTTCTCAATCTTGTTTAGTGGAACTCCTGCAAGTCAGATCCACAAAAAGCAGACATTTGCTTTCAAAAAAGAAATGTCTTAGGAGTATAGTATAAATTACTAGAAGACAACAAGATTTGCTTTCATTGCATTAATACTAGTATGAATATGTTATAAAACCAAAATACTAAAGTTCATCCAATTTTGCTACACTAATGTAAATGTATTTGTTCAATATTAAAAATTTCTTCATAAGAGCTGGTTTTTGGTTTGGGTTTTTTTTGTTTTGGTTTGGTTTTTTCTGTTGAAATCAGGTTGCAAATCCAATCATTATTTCTAGCTGCAACCATTAAAAAGCAGTGTTGTTTCTAAGAACATGCCCTTCATGATTACAAGTGGACTACTCCACTGAGAGTAAAAACCCGGGGTAACATTCCCACAAGCTGTAAGCTCTCCAATGCCAACAGCAAAGTCCCCTCTTATTTTGCAGTGTGTCAAGCTCACAAACAGCACTGAATCTCTTCCCCCAATAAACGCAGTGCCATCAAATTCTTGTGGTCTTGTGCCAGGTGCTTGGTGAGTCAGAAGAACTATTCTGTTCTGCAAAGCCACCAACAAGAGCAGAAGCAGCAGCTGTATTTTGCAGCAGTGGGTCCCCAACCTTGCCTCTTCTAAAACAGAAATTGCAAATTAGGGTTAAATTCCTGAAATTATGAACAGCTAATTTGATTTCTATAGTGGTTTTACCACAGCAATTCCTGACAAAACCTACTCAACTGAAGAAAAAAAAAAGAAGAAAACACAAGCAGTAGCTGTGTTGCTGGTTAGCTGATAAAGTGCATGCCAAACATCAGCTTGGGGAGACAATTAATAAAATTTTGCATCAAAAGCCTATTTTATAATCTACTATACATAGAAACTTCCAATTAAAATCAGAAATCTGGAACTAGTCCAGCCTAGAATCAGTCCATACTCTGAAGCAAGGTGCTCTCTGGTTACTAACTGCACAAGCGAGGAACCTTACACAAAGGCCAACACCTGAGAATGGCACCTCACTTGGAATCTCTGTCCCCTGGTGGCCTTTGCCAAAGGAAAGCATCACTTCAGAATCATGTTGTTGTCAGAGCAGAAGGCAGGGAGATCATTAGCTTCCTTGCTAGGACTCCAGATCACAGTATTCTGACATTTAAGTAGGCTAAGTTCAAAAACTAAGAACAGACAAAAAAAACCCCAACCAAAAGAACCCCACCAAACCAAATTCTGTCTTTTAGTGGCAACAGTTTTTAGTTTTGTGGATCTTCCATCTTTCTGAGAGGAGAAAAAAAGGTGGGAGGAAAGTGAAAAATAATTCTGTCAAGGGAGCAATACAGGCAAAGAAAAATTTTCATAAAGCTCAGGAAGTTCAATTACATTAAGCTGTCTTTAATAGACATCAATAAATTTATGAGCAAACATTTCTGCAATACACATTAGAAGGAAACGTGACCAAACCTTCCTTCCCTCCTGTAGTCTGAACTGGCTTCAGTAGAGAGTCTTGCTAATGGGACAGAATTATCACAGCTGAAGGACCTTAAAAAGGGCCTTTCTTCTGCTACTCCGATAAATTCTGCTTTTAAAATCACATATCCCATGTATTAAGGAATTTTTCTTTAAAAATTTCATTTTTTCCACAAACATCCAAAATCCGGGGGGAGGAGTGGGGGGAAATGACAAAAAAGTTATTACATGTTGGGTCTATTTCATGGCTTCTTCACGTCTCTCATTAATCTTCTCTTCCACAAACATCCACATGCACACACACACAGTCGTAACGCCTGCCACCATCTGTAAGCTCCATCCACCTTATTTATTTATTCCCGAAGTAGCACAGTCCATTTCATCCTCATTTCAGCCTCCTTCCTGCTGAAACTCCAGGGAAACACTAGGACTGAAGTTCAGCCTTCCTGCCTCACATCCAATGCCTCTTGCCACTCCAGCATAGCGAAATGAGTCTCAGTTCTCAACTGGAGTATGCTTAGTATAGGTGAAAATTCATGCACTTACACCTAATGTGCTTCTCTAAGACACTACAAAGCACATAACCCAGAGATATTTCAGAAGCTTGTGTCTTTAGCAAGCTGGGACAGTTCTCTAATAGGAGCATCCCAAAGCACATTCTTGAGATCAGAGTGAAACTTCTGTCAGCCTGCGCACTGCTACCTCAGGGCACAGATACAGTGCCTCAATGTAACAATAATCTAATTTTATATATTTATAAATAGCCTATATTTATTACTTTACCTATAGATTTTCAACTTTCACAAAAGGTGGAAGGCATTTATTTTAAATACAAAACCTCAAAACTCCAACCTTAAAAGAGCCCATCCAGCAGGGAGAGCTTCAGCCTGTCCCATTAAAATGTGGCTGAGGCAGATGCAAGTGAGCAGAAGATTATTACAAAATGTGTTGGGGGAGTGTGAGCA
Organism: Trochalopteron elliotii; assembly: GCA_024734555.1. Classification (NCBI taxonomy): domain Eukaryota; kingdom Metazoa; phylum Chordata; class Aves; order Passeriformes; family Leiothrichidae; genus Trochalopteron; species Trochalopteron elliotii. The sequence continues at coordinate 1,984,993 of JANPWX010000089.1, read as the reverse complement.
GACAGCATTATCTGGTCCATTTATCATCTGTAACAGAACATCCCTTTCCTCCTCTCACATCCTGAGCACACACACACAAAGGCTGCCCAAGGAAACCTGGCAGCTCCATTTCTGCCTGAACATTTCACAGAGTGTCAGAAAGGCAGCAGCAGATTACCCATTTTCTGTTGGCTGCACCAGCACATTTGAAACCTAGACCCACTCAATGGAGTACTTAAGGTTATGTTTAGTGTTAAGCATATCTATGAATATATTCAGGTTCAGAAAAACATTTATGCCTGAAAATGCCCAAGTCTGGATCTTAAAATTGAATGGCTGAATCACAATGCTGTCTTGTTTTCCTAGAGGTGGCTGAATGCAACATAGTAAATTCATGAGTTTGAAAGGAAGAATGCCAAGCTTGCACGGCGTCTCCTTGTATTTACACTTCAGAAACTGTCTTAGGTAGTGCAGAAATACTGGTCTATATTTTTTATTACCAATCCACTGTAAAACGTCACAAGTAGAAATCTATGCTGAAGAAGACAGCAGGCTTTAATATGCAGTTAATATGCAGGTATATTTCAACTGTAAGTATTAAGCTGCATCATGAGAATCCAGGTTCACTTTAGCACTGAAACACACCTCTTTAGAGATAAGTCTGTATTATGCCTTAAGACTATTGAAATGGTTTCCCTCAGAAGGAGTAAATTTATTCTGAATACTACAATTGCTTCATATACTATCAAAATGAAAAGGAAAAAAGAAGACATTTCCAGACCAGCACTCCTGAGCAAGAGTCTAACATGGAAGACAACAAGAAAGGGGTTTTTTTATTTAAAAGAAAAAGTTAAGATAATCTTTAAGGAAACAGATCCTGTGCTCATGTTTCCAGGAAGCAACTGCAGAAGCAATGAGTTAAACAAAGCAAAAAATAAAATACTGCAAACATCAACTCCTAGTAAGGAAGCTCGTCTCTTCTGCCCTTATATATTTTTGTACTCGCCTTCCATGTTCTAAAAGATCTCTACAAGACCTGTTGGAAAGCAAGAATAGGAAGCCAGTCCTATTTCTGAAACTTAGTCCTGCTTTTGGAAAGCCCTAGAAAGTATTTAAACCAGATACAAATTTAAATATAATTCAATTAAATATTTATTAAATCAGGGGAAGTCAAATAAATAAATAAATAAATATTCCATCAAAAATACCCTCAAACTCAAAAGCACAAGTAATCTGGTCAGTTGCATAATTGCGACTATTCTTCTGTCTTATGGCACCATTATGCTTTCTAGTAATTCAACTTTTTTAAAAAAACAAATTTTGTAATTATTTATAACTTGTTTTTACTAGTGTTTAAACCACAACTGTTACATGTCATATTCAGCCAGTAATGAACTGAAGCATTACCTGGTTTTATTAAACATTTTGAAAAGATTTAGAAGCCCAACTGTTCTCTGCAATTTTCTCCAACAACAACAATTAAGATGTGATGCAGCCCAAAATGTATAGAAATTTTGTCACCAACTTAGCTGGCACTGAAAAAAAGCCACTAGTTCATTACTTCTCACCATGTACTTATCTATTCAAGGCTTTTAATAGATTTTTTACACTGGAATTTTAAGCCTACCTTCAGATTACTTCTTCAAGACTGAAGTATGAAAAAAGAGGGCCAAGTGCTAGTAGAGAGGGTGCTTTACTTACACACTCAAGCAGCATTTCCCTCTCTCTCCAGGGAAATTGCCATTTTTGTATCTATCACTACAAATTAAGCATTCAGCATGTTCTAGAAACACCTGCTGAAAGAAAAAATTCTAAATAAAAGGTCTTCTGGTATCAGTCTTCTATACAGACTCCTAACTGACTGCAGTTTTGGAAAAAAGAGTTGCCCTAATAATCTTGTTGTATAAACACAGCATGTTCCGTGACCCAAAATATTTCATGATACAGCACACTTGCAAAATTGTCTGTATAAAAGCCTCTATAAAACTAGAGCATACGCAAACTAGTGTTTCAGACATGTTACAGGAACAAGATTTTTCTCACATTTGTTTAATCCTGTAGTCAATTCAGACATGAAAAAAATCACTGTAGGTGTGCATTTGTCTTGGAAGTCGTACGTGTCTGCTAATGGTTAATTGTGCAGTAACCCAACAGTCATCAAAGCAGCATGATAATACACCCATCTCTATACTACCATTAGGTAATCCTGAAATGTTTTGGCACAATGCTTATCTCAATTTATGGCCAGTGTTTAATAGGAACTGGGATGAGAGTTGCCAAAAGCCAAATTAGCTAATGCTGAATGTAATGAACAGCAGAGCTTTGATCATGCTCTGAAATAAATTCCAAGTGAAAAGTGGAAAGAAGGATGCCCATGGAATTAAAATTGACAGCATGATTAATACAAGCCATATGAAGGTGCCTCTTAGCTGATTGCTAATGCTACATATTGGCTTCCATACTGACAGGTATAGTTTATTGTCAAAATGCCCTAATGTTCCACATCAAGGAAAGGAGGGAAAACTGCCATTTTCTATTATTTTCTGCAAAATTTATACTTCTTTCCACATTTAAAACATACATTTTGTATGATTTAACTCTGTGAAAAAAGATACAAGGAAATTAAAGCATGAGTTGTCGTACTTACGCATTGTAAGGAATCCTGTTCATCAGGACTTAGAAATTCCTCTTTGGTTACCTGACCTGTGATTCATAAGGACATGTAAAGCAACGCTCCTGCCAGGGTTTTAAAACTACTGTTACTTCAGTGACAAACAGAATTTGTCACCTACTGCAAACATCGCAGATTTCAGGAACTCTTTGTTCCTGCCTCAACCAAACCTCACAAGCCAAAGTGAACAGATATAAAACTTCCAACTGAGCTGTGGACAGATTCAGCAAAGATACCAAAATGTACACATATGAAAGCAAATCCACTATATTTCAAGCCTTACAGATGGTTTTCACAAAACTGTGGGGTGGTTCTGGAGACTGAAAGACAATTAGACTTATCTGGTGCTTTTTTTTTTCCAGTTTATGAACTGGCAATAGAAGAGGTGATGTTGTATCCACATTGGAATTTAAACTCTTTTAAACATTGAAATTGATTTTCTGTCACCTTGGCAGCAAGAAACAAAAAAGGTAACTGGTGTTTAGTTTTAAGAGCGAAATCTCAGCCAGCCATTCTCCAAGATGATACACACTCTATCTTTTACCTTTAATTGTGAATAACAACTTCTCCAACTAGATGCATTGCATTGTATTTACAGCTCTTTGCTTATTTCTCTCACAACTCCCTGGCTTTACATGCAACAGTCTTAGGATGCTTTCAAAGCTGATTCACAAGAACATTCATCCTGGTGAAAAATCTCTTTGCCTCACAACACCAAGATAAATAAAGAATCATAACTGAATAAACATGTTTTAAACAAAACATAGTGTTTCACCACACTGCCAATGCATCTTCACTGAATGAGTCAAGATTTTAGTGTAATGCACAGCTTTCTTCCTACTGTATTGCATTCACCCTGTTCTAAGTGGTTTGCTTTGCTCTACTTCTGTTGGAAGTTGTAAGTAAACTCTGTAGGACATGGCACACGTTTTAATCTGGACCAAAAGGTGAATCATGCAATGTTAAATAATAAGCAAAATGTCACAGGCATGACTCATCAGAGAATAAACAAATGGTATTGCAATATATCACACTCTAATCTGCAGATTAATTGTCGTCTCTATTCCTGTGCAACTTTAATCAAAGCAAATTAATTGAAAAAGGTCCAATAAAACTAGCTAATCTGAAACAATTGTGTAGGGGAAAACCACAACTGACTATTTTTCCTATTGGGAACTCATCACCTTCATTTCTTCCTGTAAAAACTAAGGGTTTTTTTGTCAGAACTATGTGAAGTCAAATAATCCTTTGCTTTTCTATAAAGGTCAGGAGAAAAGCTTTCCATTCAGCTGGAGTATTTTAATTAAACATTGCAGCAGGTGTTTGGATATGCTGCCAACTCCTAAAAAGCTTTCATTAAAACTGTATCTTAAAAAAAAATAAAGGCCTATACATCCTCTTCAAGCCCTCTTTATCTGTCTTTTCTCTGGACAGGTATTCACAAAATTTTCTCTGTTTTGGAACTCCATTACCTGCCCTAGCTATAAAAAAAGAGTTCTTCATCAGAGCTGCTGGAAGCTAGCCATGCAATTTTCACATCAGCTTTTATGGCCATGGCAGATCCCTGCAACTGAGCAGAGCCCAGAGTTCAGCCTTAGCTGCTGACCTGCTTCAACTTTGTGGGAACATAATTGGTCTATTCAAGCTGACAAAAAGAGAATCTTTAATTGTGAGCCAAATTCACTTTTGAGACAAAATCCTGCAGTTAATGCAGAACTCTTTGTATCATATGCAAGTAATCGAGTTTTGCAGCAGTAACACACCTCCCAACTTTATAAACTCACATAAAAGCAGCTTAAAAAACATTTCCAGAACTGCTTATGGTTTTAAGGAATGCAGAGCCCTTGGAAGGGAGTATTCTTCACAAGAGAGGAAGAACAAGCCATGCTCTACACAGTGGCACTCAGCAATTCTATCAAGTCCTTCCATCAGCTGAGAATGTGAGTCAGAATGCAAATCCCAACATGAAGACTACAAAGGAGTGATTCCTGTACCCTGGGGTACACACAGTTCCATCAATGCAGTACTGGTCTCCCAAAATATCAGCATAACCCAATGTTTATGGCTTGACAAACTTAGTGGGCATCTGTGACATGTCAAAAAATTCACATTTGAAACAGTAGTGGTTGTCAATTGAGTTCTAATATATAAGGAGAAAGGAATACCAGCAAATATGATAATACATCAACAAATACCTTTACTACCTTACTTGTTTAAGAGTTTTTTTCTGAGACTTGGTAGTCTGGCCTTTGGAACTACAGTCAGAAGAGAAAACCAACAGTTTAATCTCAGTGACAACATGTACTAAGCACAACTTCTCATCTCCCTACAAATAACAAGACTGGAAGCAAAAAACAAAACAAAACAAAAACAAACAAACCAAAAAATAACCAAAAAAACCCCACCAAAACGAAGAGCTCTATTTACAGATTCAATTAGAATTTTATGGCTATTCTGGAGCAAGACCAACTTGCAGCAAGGGCTCAGCATCGTTGTTGCTATGAAACATTATCACATAGGAATAATCAGCCATAAAAACCTGCAGCTGACTCGTTCCGTGGCAGAAATGATCTCAGCTGAGAGGGATACTTTCAATTTAGAATTAATTAACTAGCAATTTTGAACATGGCTCTGAAATATACCTCAAGAATTTCAAACTGGTAACACTGAGGTGTCAGACAAGATCCTGGACCTTAGTAACTCAAACGGGTCCTTGTGTAATTACAACATGCATGGAAGCAGAAACAGGTGGAACACAGAGACTCCACACATGAATCTCAAAAGAACTGACCAATACAGTCTAGAGATACTGAACAGTCCAGGGACTGAAGGAAGAAATCACCTCTGTCTTTAGAAGGCCTGCTACTAATAATTGAAAAAAGTAACATAATACCAAAAAGAACAGTATCTCAGCTTTAAAACTCATTCTGGGAAACCTGTGAACAGGCATTGCCTCACTACAGGAGTAACCTCTAGCAGCAATGACTTGGGCTTGCTGCGAACCAGGACCATGGTGTTACAGAAGTATGTATCCCACAGACTTTGAGCTTTGAAACAAAGTCTCTGTGTGCAGTCCTGGGTTCTGCACACAGAGACTGATGAAAATCAGGTATTTACTTCCTGAATCTGGGTACCATTTGTACTTACTGATTTGCCTTATTACCAGACTGAAAAGTTATTCTTCTCTAAGAAAACGCTGGAAATGAAAGTATTCTACAGTGCCTTTCCTTCTGCTTGGAGATGAAGCAAGTTACTGCTCCTTTTTGTGCTAAGTGTGGGTAAGGAGAGCTCTTCAGGACAAATGAGAGAAGCATACAAAGAAAGGCAAAAGGATGTGAATGTACAGGAATTAGCAAAGCTGGTGCATAACGGCAAGACTTGCTGCAAACAGAGCATGCCTTGGAATGGACTGTGATGCCTCAGCTGCACCCTGCCAGCTTCACTGCCCCTGAACAGCAATGTACGCCAGTTTACCATCTCCACACGCTGCTGGCTCCAAGAGAGACAAGATGATTCCTGGGGTGCAGAGACAGGTGCTCACCTCTAAAAATAGGCAGTCCTGGTAAATTAATGCAATTATCATCTTCAAAAGAAACACGTTCATAAAAGTGAAAACATTGAAGGATCACAACATTTCAAATCTTTCATCCAAACAGACTCCCTCAACAGTCACATGAATCTGAACTACAAACAAAAACTACAGCAGCGTGAACACGCAGAACATGAAGAAAATTTCATTTTGTTGAGACCCTGCCTTTTTCCCTTAGAAGTTCTTTAAGAGCTGTTACCTGAGAGTAGAAATCTCTAAACCTTCCTAGCCTAGATCTTCTTTTCCCCCTTTTTTATATCATTGACCAAGTGTTGTTTGTTAATCTAAGAACACACAACCTTGTGTACAAAAGAAGTTTTCCCCATATTCTCAGAAAGGTTAAAGAAATACAAAGGGAGAACTTCTCCAGGAATGCTTGAGAGTTCTGGCAGTACTTGATATATGGCATTTTGTGGTGTAACAATTAAGGAATTATCTTCTAACTTAGTAAATTGTTACACATAGCAAAAGGTTAAAGTCATGTCAGGTAACGAACAGCTCATAAATAAATGCTATTTACATTTTTTTCCTAACACCTCATCCAGCAATTTTACTTGGAGAAGAAATGTCTCAAACACAGGAAAAAAATTCTCAGTCAAGCATTGTTCAAAAGTAAGACCTTCCAGCATGACAAAAAGCATTATGAGAATAAAATTGAGTGTATTTTTCCTTCAAACCAGGGGAATATTACTATTCTTTGATAATACTGAATGCTTTTGGGTTAGATAAAATGACTTTGCTGTGTATAGCAATTTAAAATCCATTTTTATGATGGAGCATTTTAGCACCACAGATACCAAGTTCTCTCAAGCCAGAAATAGTGTCTTTACTAGTCAGCAGACTAGTTCACAAGACTTTGTTCACTTCCAGTGGGAACAAGCCTCAAATCTGAAAAGGATCTAGATTGTTTTCAGAACTTAAACTAGACGTAAACTAGAAAAGTTCCAAATATTGCACTGCTTCTGCTTTTGCTTCACATGACCACAAAGGCAATGAATTTTTTTAACTGCATGCTTGATCTTTTAAAATCAGTTACTGTGTTTCAAACACTGTATCACTGAACACATGGCACATGTATATTGCCCTATTTTATCCTGGCCCAGATTTTTAGAAATTTGAGTTTTCTATTGTTGTTTTGTGGGGAGGGAATTCTTTAGTTTTAAATAATTTAGCATTTTCCGATGCTGCATTTACTAATTTTTGCTTAACTTCTCTCCCACAGACAAAGAGCATTAGGTAATACAGTTAAAAACAAAAACATCTGAGGATCATTAATGTGCAGGATGCTTCTGAAGATATCAGCCATTCTTCAGAATCATTCCTCTTCCAAGACAAATACTTAGACTTTGAAACCAGGTAAATGGCAAGAGTATTTTTGTCAAATTGTGTTGCCTGAAGTGAATATAAAGCAGGCTTTAGAATGCTAAAATATAATTTCTAAAGGAAAGAATGCCATTGCAGAAAAGGTCTACTTAATTATCCTGTAACACTGAAAGAGAGGCAACAAGATACAATTGTATTGATTAGAGAGGTGCTTTGTTACCCTGTTCTATCAGAGGTTAAGTCCTTGATCTCATTAAGAACATGCTTGGTTGTTAGTAAGGGTAATTTTTCTGACAGTGCTTTGTTTTCGAGGGACACAGATTTAATTTATTTTGGTTAGGTTAAAAGTTCACCTTTCCATTTCTTTCCCTTCTTTTTATTCCCCACCATGCCAGCAATCTTATCTTCACATGGCCACTTCAATTTTTTTGTCCTTTGATTATTTTTTTTAAAGCTTAAATATATACAGTTGACCTTTATTTTAATTTAAATTCTCCTTCATACTTTTAGAATATTGTCAAACTTGTTATCTCCAAGTGAACTTGCTGCTGCACAGTAAAAGTAGTCTTTTTTTGCCCCATCAGTAGCAAGATATGTTTAGTAAGGTGAATTACTGTGTTTCTCTGATCAATCTGTAATTCACAATGCCAGTTCTGAATATATTCCCTTTAAAAATGCACTCCAATAATGCTTCTTGTTATTATTATATGTTATTGGCCCAAAGCTGCTGAGGTGCTATGCCTCAGGAGCCCTCAGTTCCGTATCTGATATTAACAGTGAGGAGATAGCCATTCACACAATTAACATGCCACTCCTGTGTAATCCAAAAGACTGATGCACAAGACCCATTTTTGCATCCAGCACAGGAATCCTGGCCCATTCCAAACAGGATATGGTATCTAGGTTTACAGCAAGAATGGTAGAGATTCAGTCATTAGGGAACTGCTATAAATAGAAAACCTAGGATGATAGCTCACATGTTGTTTTCAAGTGTTATGTGTCTTCTCTTTCTAGATATTTGTATAGCAACAGTGGTTTTAAAAAAGATTAATTTAAAACCATACAGTTTTCGGAATATGTAATGCTGCTTGTAACATTACACGTAGAGCTGTTTTTCAGAATGTATACTTGTCTCTCTTAAATGCAGAGTAGCAACAGAGACAGCCAATTATTTGCTTCAAATACAATACATATTTCCTTGACATACAACATTTATATACAGTTTTTGAAAGTAAGTCTGGTTAGACTGTGTCACTGGGAAAAAATTTCTATTAACATCGGGGATCCCTTGCATTCTTCCATAAGTAATAAGGAGTCGCAAAATCCAATTTTGCCAATAAAAACATCCAGTTGAATACAAATGATTAAAAAGCGCAGTGCTAATCAAAGCTTTGAGCTTGTTTTAATGTTCTTTCTTTTCCCTTGCTGTAAGACTTATGCTCAACAGCTCACAGTAACACATCAGAAATGCCAACCAGGTCTGCTATCTAAAATGCACATGCTGTAACTCTCTGTCAATAATAGGTCTAGGAGAGATGGCAGAACAGACTTGCACTGCCTCTGGAGTGCATCATATTTCTTCCTTGTATGCACTTAAATACTTCCCAGTGGACAATCTACTCTTTAATAACCTGCATGAACTTCTGTTATAATCTTCTGAATAATAGATCTATTTTATACAAAATAAAGTTACTTTATCAATTTTGCTTTTACATATTCACCTACAAAGTAAACCTTTGTATCTGAAAGTGCTTACAACTGAGCAACGCTCCATCATGAGAAACAAGGTTTATAAATTGACTAAAAGCATTTTCAAGAATACTAGCTTTGTTTTTATCTTGAATGATTGCCAACACAGCTTCCAATCATGAGAGAGAAGCTTAAATAGTGCAAATAGCCTTTGCTGCTTGTAGTCCATCAGCAAAGCATTCCCTCAGTGCAGAGGAAAGCCAGCTGGGAGCAGCAGCTTTCTCCCTAAGCACACACAGCAAGCAAGGGTGGGCCGTGTGCTGCTTGAAGATGGGTGGGAGCATAAAGGCAGCATGCCTGACATAAAATTCCTAATCGTGTTCTGGGCAAGACCATTTTAATTCAGTCCAGCCAGATACCTGCATATTCCTCAGTCCCACACACTCCATGTACACTGATGACTCAGCCTGAGCTCCTGCTCCAAACACCACAGTTTTGATCAACGACAAAACAAGCAAGAATGCACAGATTTATGATTAAAAAGGAAAAATTAGTACTGAATGGTGAAGCACAAGCTCATCTTACTGGCTTCTTCTTAAAACTTTAACACTAATAGCAATTTTTCTTTTTTTCTGCAAAACTCATTTAGCTATGAAGCTCACATGACAAAAAGCCCTGTATGCCTCACAGCAGAGAGGCAGAGCAAGACTAAAAGTGGAATGAACACATCTTCTTCCATAGATTAGAGTAACAAATATTATTAAGCCAGACAATAGCTCTGGAAATGAAAACTGAAAAGCAATCCCCTATCACCACATACCTCAGAGCACGAGTTTGGAGATCATATGCTGAAAACCAGTTTCTGAGAAATTGTCAGCATGCTCTATTTTTGTTGGCACAACCAGCAGTGCTCTAGTTCTGAAAATCAGGTCAATGCTACTTTGGTAACTACATGCAGATGCTTGAAATCAGACACCTGTATTTTATAAGTTCTGTCTTACTATACAATATTTATGGTTTGTCCAAGTACTTGAATCACTGAAACAGACAAGCACTAATAGTAATTACCCTGAAATTAAAGATTAGCCATACAAAGCTGGATCAAGACTTTTTTGTTGAGCAAAACCAAAATAAATTAATGTATGAGATTTTCTTTCATCTAAGTTTAATTATTCAATAAATCAAGTGTAGCCAAAGCTAGCAGGTTCCACATCCCCAGATGGCATATTGCTCCACTCCAAATGAAGGCAGGAATGACTCTGCAGGTGTCTATACATTCTCCTTGCCCAGACAGTAGTCTAGGCAACTGGCTTCAGACAGATACTAGCTTTCACGTTGTTAAAGGTTAGGGGAGACTTTCCAATTTATATAAATTTAAGAGTAAAATGCCATAAAAACCTCACCAGTTGAACTTGGAGGGAAATAAGCACACCAGTGCTTGGCTAGAAGAATACTCCAAAACCTTTTTATGCAAAAAAGTCACTTTGAAACATTAAAAACAGTGTAACTTATGACATACGAGGTACAGTTCCCAGTCTGTTATGATTACTGAAGCTAACTACTAAAATAGTTATCTTGCTTAGGTTGTGAAGTGTGTACTTAATAGGTTCATTTACATGAGTGGGTGCAGGCAGAGGTCTCACATCTTACAACGCTGATCTCTCCAGGGCTTCCATACAGTGTTAATAAGTTCAGTATTTTAATACGAAAAAGAAAGAGTTCAGAAAACCTTTAACCTGTATATGAAATATAGAATATTAGGGAAAATTTGGTGAACTATTTTTGCATACGTAAAGGATGCTGAGACTACAATATTGAAGAATATTTTAGAAAATGTCTCATATATATGCTTTGATGTGTTCAGTCTCAACTATTTTAAAATTACTTACATTGGCTTATCAGGAGATAAACATTTTTCTTAATTTCAGACTTTTGATGGAAAAAAATCCAAACACACAAAGCTGTATCTTCACTAACTTATCATCTGGGACATACCAAACATTCTTACATGCACATCAAAAGAAAATCAGAAAAGATGTATTGTTTTCAAGCTTCTGGAATGAAATTATAGTGCACTTCAAGTACAATAAAATTACTAAATTAATTTCTTTTCCCGAAACATAAAGATGACTTCAGCTTTCTGGGTCTCTCTCATGATCTAGCTGTGCACTAGATTTCTCTAGTGCTGAGGAAATTAACATAAAATTGTTTAGGTTGGAGAAAACCTTTAAGATCATCAAGTCCAACTGTAAATCCAGAAGGGCAATGTTCATCACTAAACTGTCCTCCTACATGTCACATCTACAGGTCTTTTAAACACCTCCAAGGATGGTGACTCAACCACTTCCCTGGGCAGCCTGTTCTAATGCTTAACAACCCCTTTCAGAGAAGAAGTTTCTCCCCATATCCAGTCTAAACCTCCCCTGGAGCAACTTGAGGCCATTTCTTCTTGTTCCACTGCTTGTTACAGGGGAGAAGATACTGACTCCCACCTTGCCAGAATCTCCTTTCAGGCACTTGTAGAGAGTAAGAAAGTTTCCTCTGAGCCTCCATTTCTCCAGGCTAAACAATCCCAGCTCCACAGCCACTCCTCACACAGTCCTCACTCAACTCATGCTCCAGGCCCTTCACCAGCTTTGTTGCCCTTCCCTGGACTCACTCCAGCACCTCAATGTTCTTTCTGTCCCAAAATTGAACACGGGATTTGACATGCAGCCTCACCAGTGCCAAGTACAGAAGAACAATCCCTGCCCTGGTCCTGCTGGTCACGCTATTGCTGATACAGGCCAGGATGCCACTGACCTTCTCAGCCACCTGGGCACACACACTGGCTCATGTTCAGCTGCTGTTGACCACACTCCCAACAGTTTTTTTTCTTGCTGAAAAGTGAATTTTCATCACACCCAGCGTGTCTCCCATCAGAAAACATTTAACCTTGGTTTTACTGGTCCAGCAGCCCCTCATTTACATGGCTGAAGGAAACACACTCAAATCACAGAGAAACAAACACACAAAGAAGAGCCCACCTATCAGGAACAAGACTCAGATAACAAGAAATTAATTTTAATTAAAAACAAGGAAGAAACAAAGGCAATTAGGGTAGAAGTGGCATTCTGAAATTCCTGAGTAGGTGTTTAATTTTTTTGTCAGATGTAGTCCAGGAATTTCAGATCAAAATAGGTAACTTGTAGTATACCCACACACTTCCAACTATTCTCCCTACTCTATGAATTCCCAGTGCAGACTAGTGCACTTAAATGTGCATTTAAGTGACACATTAAATTAGGAGTCTCATACCTTTTCAGAAAACTTAGGTCAATTTACTGGTAAAGCCCTCTGGCCATTAGTATTTCCATCTTAGTATTTTCCATCAACAAGTCAAATGCAAACATTTTAAGCTTCATTAGTCTTCAGCAATCCCAAATGCCAGTTTCTTGATTACCTACTGGGTTGTTGCATACTACTCCATCTCTTAAGCTGGAAGAGGGATTATAGTATTATAAAATCACTCAGAACTTGCATCATAAACTGAACTATTCATACCATCTGTTATAGAAGAGCCAATTGTTCTCCCTGCTGAAGAAAGATTGAGGTTAATCTGCTTCCCCAGTGCTGTGCAGCGAACTGGAAGAGCAAGGTACACTAAAATGCTGAAATCTATAGTTGCCATTTCATGACAATTCTATATTATCTTTTCAACAACTTGGATGCACAGCTACCCCAGCATATCAGTCTCATGTCCTAAAAATTCTAGGACTATTCTAGTTCTTGAGGCTGCAAATTACTTTTTTTCTAACATTTGTATATTATTAGCTATAACATTATTACTTCATGCCCAGATAGTTCAGCTGGAGAATCCAGCCTCTGCATGAGATGTTTAAGACAGTTATTTCAAGTGCTTCAGGTCAATAAGCCAATACTACTGCACTCTTGTAAATGAGGCCAGGATTTCTCATGAGGTTTAACCAATAACTTCAGAAATATTAAATTATTCCTTTCATCCTCTTTGTCTTAGGTACCTAACACCACAGATCCCATTTAAAAAAAATGTTCACTTTGTTCTAGGAGGCTTTATGCAAATAAAACTCTGAAAACAGATTCAGCTGAAAATGAAACTCCTACCTACACTGCAATCTTATTGTTTGCAGAATGGAACAATTCAAATTTAGAAATAAATTCATTTTCACAGCAAAATTAAAAACAGAAAGCTCATTAGACAAAGAGTAAAACAGCTTTAAATAGGTGTATTTTATTTTCTCATTTAATTATTTTCTTATGCAAGTATTTTGACTGTGTGTTTAGGCCAAATTTCTCTTCGATCACAGCTCAGTTTCTGATAATGGTGACTGAGGTCATGAATGCTGGATTAGAAAGCAACAGTAGGACCCTCCCTGCAAGAAAGTGTCTCATTTGAGCTCCAACAAAATATCTAAAAATACAGAAAGAAATATAGGAGAACAGAATGAAAATAACAGGTGAAAATGTGCCCTACATTCAAGGGCAATGCAGAGAGGAAATTCCTTTTGAGTAGTTCCAGGCAGGTGCTCTGGTGGCAGATACTACGATGAAAGAGGAAAAGAAGCATCTTACAGACAAAGGAGAAACAGTCTGGGCTCAGGCCCACTTATCCATTTCCACAAGATTTGGAAATACTACACATGCTTGGCTTCCATAACAAGAGCTCTTAAGCTAGTTTGTATGATATGACAAAGTTGTTCGCTATTTACAATGTAAGATTTGTGTTGAAAAAAATTTGCATGTAAGAGGAAAAAATCTAAAGATTTCATTGGTCAGAAGAGTTCAAGGAAAAGAATGTGCAATTCTGCACTAAATTATGAGAGGAAAAAAAAGCTTTACAGTTTTTAACTAATGAAGAAATAAATTCTAGTCAAGTTACTTTAAAGCTTCAGCATGCATTTTTGGTATGATGGGAAAAAAAAAAGAGCTAATGAAAATATTGTGTTTTTAATTACAGGCACAGAAAAAAAAAGTAAGGTAAAGCTTAGTGAAGTAAACCTCTCATTTTCTCACGTGTGCACTGTCCCCGACAGATTCATTATTTAAGATCTACATGTTCTACCATATGAAAACCAGATGTAACCTTACCCATATCACAGACACATACAAACAACTCTACCAAGACCCCAGTGCAAGCTTCAAGGACAGTACTATCCAGAAGGCATTGCTTCTCAGAAAGTCCAAAGCCACCTTAAAACCTTGCTGTTCACTGTGGCTGCATATTCAGTTTGTCTCTCAGAGGAACACGCACACACCATCAGGTGATAATAAAATCTAGAGCTGTAATGCTGTTTACAGTGACTATACATGAATCAAACCATGGTGTTATCCAAGTGCGACAGAATTCCTGTGAGATAGGAGCTCAGTGAACCATCACACTCTTCTAATGAGTAAACACCTTTCTGTCTCTCCTAATCTCTACAATAAACACCAATCAGTAATTCCAGCCTCTCCTCTTCGCTCAGTATAACACCTAATTCTGGAAAGATAAATGTGATTATTTTGACAGAAAAAAAAAGATGATGCAAAACAAACGACTAACATCAGCCTTCCTGTAGAATCAAGCCAGAATGTTCCCATTTTGTAAACAAAAGCTTTTTTCCAGTCTAAACTCACAACTGGTTACATAACAAGTTTCTAACATATAAACCTTGAAAAATAATTTTGTTTTTATCCACCACACTTACCTAATTTTGAACAAATACTACTGAAGGTTAAAAAATGTAAATTATCTGGGTATATACAAATGCAGACTGAAACTGTGCAGATTTAACACTCCTTCTTGTTTACCAGAATTATAGTAATATGCAACATTGTCTTATTCACTGTGCTGCCTATGAAGTATTTTAATATCATGTTTTCATGAAGTGAAAAAAAAAAAGACAAAGTATTTTACTTTTAAATTTCATGATGCTCATAATATTTCAGTACTGCACTGTTTGCACTAAAAGGTCCCTTACTTATTAAAGTTCGAAGACAATTTTGATGAGTAGATGAAGTACATGTTGGTAACAAAATTTATCAGGTTTAGTAATAATGCACCAAGAACAACATCACCATTAAAAAGCAAAAAAAAAAAAAAAAAAGACAGTTTTGCCAGGTTGAAGTTACTGTAAAATTTGATAGAAACCAACTCTCTCCCACTGCAGCAGTATAGCAAAGCTTTAAAAAAAATTCAAAAACACGCCCAGTACACAGAACTAGGCTCTAGCATTTTATTTCTTTGATAAACTCTTTTAAGCTCTCACAAAATTTTTGAAGCATTAACTTGACATTTGGATTCAGCTATAAGACTTAATTATATCCAAGTTGTTGAGACTTTGTCAGTGTTTGATGGTAAACAAGAAGCTAGAAGATTTTGTTATGCAGTACATCCCCTTTAATGATAAAGCTAAACAATCTTTCCTCAGTAGTGACAATTTTTAATTAAAAACCCACCTTAGGACAGTGAAGAAACTTCTTAACCCAGCTATACAAATCACTGTAACATGGCTACCATAGCACTTACAAAGTCTAAACCTTTTTTTCCCTTCCTTGAAAAAAGTCTAAACCTTTTTTTCCCTTCCTTGAAAAAAAAAAAAAAGATATTGGGGGGGGTGGTAGAGTGTATGTTACTCAGGTTATTTGACTGTGTATTACATAATGAATAATTTTGCCTATTGCTCATTTTAATGCTGGGTTATTGCTCCAGTGAAATTAACGTTTTTTTGGTTAAAGGACTTTCCCTATTTAAATTCTGCCTATCTGTAGGGAATTCGGAAAGACTTTTCATCCTTCTCTAGTGGACCTAAGAACAGAGGCATTTTTCTTCCTACTTGTTTTAAAAATTGCAGGTGTTTATGATCTGATTTATCACCAAAAAAAAAAAAAAAGCCACAAAAACACACTCTTTTAATGAATATTACACAAGTTAGAACTACATAACATAGCTGGAAGCTACATCAATCCCTTTGACCTTGTGCTCACTTGAGGAAATAAAAACAAATAAAAACCCCTCTGTGCTCAAACAGCTCAATCCAAGGTAACATCATATGGAAAACAAAGCAGCTTTTTATCATTTAGGATGAAATGAACAGGCTCATCTGAATTAAGCAAAGACCAGAGATTCATCTCTAAACCTCCTCAGGAGTTAGTGAGAAGTTATTATAGCTCAAGCTCACAATGTACCAATGGGGTACCTCCTGTCCACAGGTACTGAATCAGCTGGTTTGCAACCATTATCTGCACCTTTCAGTTCAAAGAACTGGGACAGTTCTTGACAGTATGAGCCAACTCATACCAGTGACACTTTCCAGGAAATGGATAATCAGCAAGAAAGATGGGAATCCTAGACTCAAAAGGGTCAAGCAAATCAACATGGATAGATGTGAAGACCAACTGCCTAATTATTTATTATTTTGCATGTTATTTTTTTAAATTCATTTCCTATCTCATTGCTTCTGTTACAAGATTAATTAGGACAGGGCCTCCTCTAAAGCAATGGTAGCACTTTTTCCTTTCTTGTGTTAGGTAATATGCCTTACCAACTTTGCCTCCTTTTCCTCTCAAGAACTCACTGTCTTCCATGGTCTGGAAGCTCACAAATAAATCATTGTTTGTCTCAGGCTATTTAAATTGTCAGTATTTCACTCCAGCAGAAACTGAAAGTATAATCTCTACAAGACATGATACGTATTATCATTATTTTTTTGTTCTATATCACAAAAATCACAGGTTAGCAAAGCCAAACAAAAATTAATATCCTATCAGTGGGGGAAATTAGGAATTTTCTTTTTTTTTTTTTAAACTTTAACGACACATTTTATGTTTTGGGTTTTATAAAAGTCTTTAAAGAAGGAAAGCACTGATGAATTTGAAGTCAGGGACCAGGGACTCACAGCTAGCACTCAGGAGATCAGGTGTTCTGGTTAAATGTGGGAAATGCTTAATTCATATTCCAAATTCCACTGACTGCGCATCAGGCCTCTCAGGTAAAATACTGCCCTGCAGGACACATCCACTTTACAGTTCATTAACTAAGAAGTTCTGTATTTCAAAGATAGGAAAAACGTTAAAAAAACCCAAAGAAATAGTCTTTCCAAGATATCTTTCCTAACTACAAAAAAACCTTATGTTAACACACATATACTCATCCTTCCATTGTACTGTGTTTCAGATGTAGTCCCAAACTACATCTGAAGGCTTTGTGTCACATTTGATGTTTGAAATTAGTAACATGTGTATGTATGCAGCAGTCCCCTGATATTTTTTGGTAGCAGTATGAAAACCTTTATCTTCAATGAAGTCAAGTTTGAATTCACAGATTTTCAAGGAAGTGAAACCACACACATGGATTATTGGGGCCATAAAAGTATTACACCCTCTTTATAAAAGATATTATTATTTCAAAACAGTTCAAAAGCTAATGACACAATCTGCTGAAATAGTGCTGGGTGAAAAAAGGGGCTGGGCTTTGTTCAGAGCAGATGCAGGAAAAGGAGCCTTTATTCCACTGGAGAATTACATTAGAATCATTATCATGTGCTTACCAGAAAACCAAAATACTCCTCATAAAAATTAGCATCTACAGTCTCTTTTTACTTCATTTTGTTGTGGTGGAGAGTTAAACACTAGGACTTTCCAAAAACAAATCGTTGGCATGCCATTAACAGAAAATAGTCTTTATTAATTATGAGATGAAGTGTTCTATACTAAGAGTTACAGATGCTTCATGATACAAGTCCTACAACTTTAAAGAGCGCAGGACAAACCACTACAGAAATGCATGTATGGGATATAATCTAATGAGTTCTTTTGAAATTTATTTGGGCGTACAGGTGTCAGTCACCTGCAACTATTTTAGAAGTTCATCTTTCAAAACACTGTTTCAGTTTTACTTCCCCTCCCACAAACAATATTAATGCTATGGGGACTTTTTTTCTTTTCAAAGCGCTTTAGGCTGGCTTCAGAAAGTACTTTAAATTTTAAGAGTGCCTCCTGTGCATCCCTGTCTAGCATGTCTGAGAGGAAATATTGTCAATCAAGTCTGAATAGCAGCCATACAGGTCATGAAAGCAGTTGCATAACCAAACAGTGTGGACAGCCTTTGTATCCAAAAGATAATGCAGCACCGCAGGTTTGAAAACAACAAAGCAAGGGAGGCGTGTTCAAAATCACAGCTGAAGGAGAACAGAAACACCTAAATACTTTAATCTTGGAAAAACATTTAGGACACTGAATATCCCTCTCTACCTTCATAAAGACAAAAGAAGTCTGGTACAATTGGGAATGACTGCTTGTTTTCTTTTGCTGCTCCCGTAGTTATAAATGCCACGTCTCAGGCACTGCTGCTGTTGCTTTGCTGCTGTGAAGTGACAGCTGAGAAAAATGATGATGCTAGAGATATGCGTTATGAATATACAAATAGGTGACAGACAACTGATTCCTGCAGACAGGAGTCTAGACATTTCATTTAATAAGTGCTTCTCCCTTTCCCTTTCCTTAAATCCAGCAACCCACCAAAGGTATGGCCTTACCAAATACCTCACATAATGTGCTTCTGAAACTCTACTGGTAATTAATGGTGTAGACATTATTACAGCCTGAACACATTCGACAGCTTCAGCAGCAGCACTGATCTCTCTGTCATCAAGGAGACTAGTCCAACATTCCTGAGCTTACTGGGATGCTGAATAGTCACCTCCAGACAGTCCTGCTTTGTGTGCACAGAATAAATTGAATTATTGACAATGTCATATTTGTTATCCTTTTAACAAGAAATCCTAGTGAAAAAATGTACTGAAAGAGAAAATATAACTACCATACAATATATAAAGAGTAACTTCCTTGAGAAGTTGCACATTAGTTCTAAAATACTATATAAGAGCTTCTGAACAATGCTGAAATGTAACAGGCATTTGGAGTTTGGCTATGTTGACACATATACCTGCTACCCTGTCACGCAACAAAGGAAAAGGGTTTAAGCTATCTAAGAGAGAAAAAATAATCCTTTTTTCCCTTCTTTTAAACACAATTGAAAGCAAATCTTCAATTAAATCTGTGTATTACCAACTCACTTATTTAATTCATACCCAAAGGACATGGCTTCATATCCTTAAAGAACATATTCTCCTATTGTGTTGACATTGAACTAAATGGAAAAAAAATTTAGCATGTAACTGAAATAGAAACAGAGTATCAAAAGTATGTTCACAGCATCAATGCACCATTCTGGCACTTAGAAAGTGGTAAGAACTAGAATGGTTTGGTCTTTTTGATTCCTTTCTGGGGCTTCAGGGTAAGTTCTCCCTGCCACGCATCCCAGTACAATTGTTTCAATTGCTCTTAAGAAAATAAAAGGATCCCAGTGGTGGATAAATTTAAGCTAACGATTTCCAGCTATTTCAGTTTTTGTTATATTTATATGGACTTTATAATAATCCACTTCAACACCAATGTAGTCTTCTTTTTAGCATCTTTCCAAGTTAATAAAACCCACAAAATTACAAAACTAAAAATGCTATAGCTTATAAAATGGCATATTAGAGGAGGCTGAACTATTTTAAGGGAAATCAAGGACTTGTCAACAGTACACTGCATTCAGTAATGACATCAGGAGTTTTTAAGAGTCCTACACCCATTGGAGAGCACAGCTATATTATACTTAGAATAGTAAACTTGGTATGGCCATCACAATAATAAGTACCTAGAGATAACAAAGAATCCCAGTCTCAGAGCCCCCTTGCCTGCAAGCTCATGAATGCCAAAAGGAACAGTAAGAAGACTGTTTCTGTTATGGTAGTCTCTATTCTTAGACCAGGTCTTGTTTCCGCAACAGAAACCTTTTTTTTTTCATGTATTTATAACCACAACTAAGTTTCCTGAATGTCTTCATTCCTGAGTGGTGTGATTCTTTTCATGACACACTGTGCTAACTAGGAAAGATCAGAAAGAATGCATACACAAACAGAAGTACCCCAAGAAGACTTTGATATACAAAGAGCACAACACAGAAGGTTTACACCATCACCACCTAGTTTATACCTCAATCAAAAGTTCTTGTCACCACTAACAACCAACAATTAATGGCAATCAACTTGCATCAGCATTAAAATTGTTTCTTGAGAACACTGTAAAACTTGATTGATAAACAATTTTGATGTAGAATACCTAGAGCATCTGAAAGCATGTGACTTGAATTTACAGAAAGTTTTGATTAAACAGCATCATATAAACTAAAAAGGCTTAAAAATGAGACGTGATAGAGCTCAAGGATTCCATCTTAGTATGGTTGTACCTTTTCTGCAGCAGCACATGAACCATCTCAAAACACAGTGTTTGTTGATCAGAATATTCAGATCTTGATTATTTGGAAGAAAACTAAAATAATTTCAGAAAAAAAAAAAACCTGTGGTGCCTAAGCAACAATAAAACCTGAAGAAACCAAGGTGCTGACGCAGAGGTACCACATCTCTTCACTGACCACATACAAGCAAGACAAACTTCCAGAACAACCAAGTGAAAGGCTATTCCTACAAATGGTTACAAAGGTCAGGTGACAGAATGGGGGAATTGGCATCCTCAGAAGAAGTAACTCAAAATAAGAGATCTGGATACTGACTAATAATAATTTGGATATTATTCCTTGGACAGCATGGAAGTATTGTACTAAACATGGTAAACAAAGGAATCTGGAGAAGACAGAAAGCAAAATTACTTTGGCTCTGATACTGATGAGGCTAGTACTGAAAAAGCAAAAAAAAATGCAGGATTCCTAACTTTAAGAGCAATGCTGTAAAAAGGAAAATGTTTGCAGAAAAAAACCCAATGAATGGGGGGATTTTGAGTGAAGAATCACAGTGACAGAGTAAAGAAGCCTTTATTTACCAAGAAAATTTAAGGGTTAATTTGATTAAAGTACACAAGCGAGACATCAAAGGGAATGGAAGGGTCCTAAATTTAGGGAGGCAATGAAGGACAAGAAAGTGAAGATGGTCAAAAGCAAAACAGGTGATTTTTTTTTCTTAAATGGCACAATTTATGCTTGAAAGAAGGTACTAATGGTCACCAGTTTTGCAACAACAACATGTTGTTTCATGCAACAACATGAAAGCATAATCTTCATCAATTGTTCTGTTGTTTTTTTGGGTTTTTTTTAAAGAGAATATACTACCAGCTCAAACTTTTAAGAGACAAAAACTGAAAACATAATGGAATTCATATCAGTGTTAAGAAAACTTGAGGGAGTTTATGACTTTAAAACCTGGCATGTTTACAAATGTTCAATACAAATAAAGTACAATTACCTGAACAGTATTTTTTTCTGTGCATAAAGTGTTCTATGCAAGATACCCATTTTTCAAAACTTATATGTAGTACTTTCACAAGTGCAAATGTCATTTGGCAATCTTTGTAGTTTTACTGTAATAGCAAAGGAACATTCTTTCATTTGATGAGCTGAAAGTGCCTCAACAGATCAGCACATTGGTACTAACTAAAGAATTACCAAAT
This sequence comes from Trochalopteron elliotii, assembly GCA_024734555.1. Lineage (NCBI taxonomy): Eukaryota > Metazoa > Chordata > Aves > Passeriformes > Leiothrichidae > Trochalopteron > Trochalopteron elliotii. The sequence continues at coordinate 1,963,235 of JANPWX010000089.1, read as the reverse complement.
GTACAAAGCCTGTGTTCTCTTTACTTCAAAGTGAAGAGTAAAAAAAAAAAAGAGCAAGATATAAGAATAATAACATAATAAACTCTTAGAAATCAGACTTCTTATGTTTCAAAAGACATAAATCACCTAATTAACACTGAAATAAACTGTCTTTTCCCTGACATGAGCAGTGAGAACAGACTGAAAATTATGGCAGCAGAAATGAGCCACTGGGATAAGAGCAGAATGAACAATCAGCCCAAGAATTCAAAGGCTCTCCTCAAAAATTACTCCAACGTAAGTTTAGCATTTTGCTTATGTTTTATATCAATTTTTCAGTAAGATACAGGGCCTAGAAATCCTGTTATCACAAAAAAGCCTGATGATGCAGACTGTATTTGCTGTTTAGAGAAGAAAAACAGCTGACCCTGTGCTGCACCAATTTGTGAAAAGTCAGTTCTTCACAGGAGCATTTTCAGTCAAATCTAGAATTCTGTAGGACCAAATAGATTTATTTTGAAATGGGTAGCTCCTGAGTAATGGAAGCGGTGGGATTTTTTTGTTGTCCATTTTTGCTTCTGCTTATCATTTTCTAAAAGGAGCCAAGTTTTTCAATGTATTTGAAAAGGAGAACTTCAAAGAAAGGACTTCAAATCTGCAGAGAGCACTCACACAGAAGATAAAACACTTCCTATAATGATCTGTGAACCCAAGCACAGATAGCCCACCTTCGCTTCAAGGGCTCAGTACAAAGACAAAGTAACAAAGGAAGACAAATTGATCAAACCATTCAAGACCATGTCAATCTCCAGCAGGTATCATATAGCCCTTGTAAAATGCAGTTACTTTGGAGGGACTTAGAAAATTGCCTAAATTAAAATTCTATGAGTTCATATAACATTAATATACATTTTAAAAAATAAATAAATGAAGGATTGCTTATATGGGATTTAAGAGCGTTAACACAAGAAACTAATTAATTTATCATACAGCTTTAAGCTGTTAATAGGCTGCTGTATAATAAATATTTAGTTGTACCCTGAAGTAATTTTAACAAGCCAAGGGATTCAACACTACTCAACAGTCTTCTGAACTTCAGTTAGTAAAATATGGAATAAAGGAACTTTTCAAGGAGGAGGAAAATGTGACTGGATAAGCATCTCTAATGTGGATATGCATCTGTGATGCTCTAAAAGGCATGAGATTAACACAACAGCCTTTCTTTTGTCAGTTCCTAAATTACGAGATCTTTTATACTCCCATTCTAGGATTAACTGGAAAGAAGATCAAGCTAGCTGCCTAGGAGACCTGAGAAGCAATAAAATGGAAATTTAACTAGTTCCCTACTTTGGAATGAGAACAACTCATGAGACACACACTAATGTGTTTCAATATGCAATCAGAACAGGAAAAAAAACCAAAAGTGAAAAGGAATTCCCTACAAGAATTCAGGTGGTATGGTATTCCAAGCAGCTACAATTTTGTAAAGATATTTTATTTTTAGCTCTAGTAACCTGACTCTGTTTTCATAGATGAATGGAAGACTCTGACAACAATCAAAAACAGGAAATAAAGCATATGTGAATGAAAATGGTAATCTGCTGCTTCCATGAACAACTTATTTCATAGACAATTTTTTTATGAAAGACTTGAATTTGCATAAAGCCATCAAGAAGCCTCCTTAAAATGCCTATGAGAAATTGAGCCATCTTTTCCTTTCAGAAGTGGGGGCTAACTTTGAATAATTCACTCAGGTCTATATTGAAAATTGCTTTACACAACTCTAAAAGGATTGCCGTATCTACTTTGAAAACAAGAAGGTAACTAGCAACAACCTTCATGGGAGTAAATAATTAACACGAGAACAGTTTTAGCCTTTCTCTTCCATTCTTCCTGGTTTAGTGGAAGAAGAATAATTCAAACAGCATAGAAGTATTTGATACATGAAGTGTCAGAATATCCCTATGAGTTAAGTAAAGATAATTGCCCAGATAACTAAACAACAGAGGTAAGTCTCTCACCCTGGGCACCACAGACTGCTGCATCTTCAGGTTCATGGCATTCTCTGCTAGTCCTCACCCATACTTCGCTCAGAATTCAAGAACAGTTTTAAGGAATAAATCAGTCATAGAAATAACATTGTAAAAGGAGACACACACTAAATGATTGAACATCTGGAACTGTTCAATCCCAGCCAGGAGATTCTTTTATTGCATAATTCCAGAGGCTGGCCGATGTAATCATTAGGCACTGTTTAAACAGACTAGCAGCATTCCCTTTCCATATGGATTAGAACTCAGTCTTCATTTTCTTAAAACAGCTACAAAAAGTTGTAGACACTCATGTTTTTCTTGCAAGTATTTTCTGTTTATTCATTAATTATATCCTTGAACCATTTTTGGTTGTATTATTATCACTTCATAAAATATAACTATTAGCAATACAAGCAATTCATCTAATGCATGCATAAATTACTTGTTGCAGATCCTAAACAGTTTACAAATTACTATCTGGATCATAAAGATACGCTGAAGTCAAAGAACATATGACCCTCTGGTATTTTCTGTTGTATTCCCTTTCAAGAAATCAGCAATCTCAATTGTGGATGTGGAATTGCTTTTGTTAAGATAAACAAGAACATTTTATTAATTATTTTCTCTTGGCTAAATCAACTAAATCAGTTTCTACACTGTAGTACATCTGTGGGCCATATAAAGATCTTGGTCCGGACCTGAGTTTCCTACTAACCATTTATCCTCCCTTTTTGCCATGAACTTATGTATGGGTTTCCTAAGATCTGACTTAAGCAAGTCTTACAAAAAAAAAAAAAAACCAAAAAAAACAAAAAACAAAAATAAAAACAAAAAAAACCCCAAACAAACAAACAAACAAAAAAAAAACAACAACAAAAAACCCCAGCAATTGCTGCCTTTCAGCATCCCCTACAACCAACATAACCTATTAACCCATTATATTCTACTAGCTACCAGAGTCTAGGAGAAAGGCAAATACATGCAAGGGTTTTTAATTTAGCTATTCAGCTATACTTTAAATGCCACTTAGCACTGCAGAGTTGTACAGAAATTAAAATGCATACATTTCAATAGTCTAATCTGGATTTGTGAAATCTAACTAGGCCCTCTTATTCTGTTGAAAGACCCTGTTTTCATGTAGGGTAATCCATACATTTGTCCACACTCCCTAGCCCTTTGTTAAAACTTCCCACAAAACCTTCGCTGAACCTTCCTATGGATAACTTCCTTGAATTCATAGGTAGCAATAAATAAATAGTAACACAATCAGATGCCTGACGTAGATGATTCCGTATATAACCCTGATTTACATATTTTCCTTTTCCAAACTTGTTATCTATCTTTAAACATCCTGTTTAACTATAGCACAAACTTTTTTTTTTAGATTGAAATAGGTACGAACTCATTATAAGCAGCACCATGTAGAAATGCTGAGTATATGTAATTCTTACTGCACTGCTGGGTGATACAATGATTACCATCTCTCAGGCACAAGCTCTAGGTACAGCAACACGTGAACAGGGATATCCATGCATGTTCACTCAGTGCACTCACTTTAATCCCCAGAAGTTGACAAATTTCGAATGGGAAAAGTTATTTAAAAATTAATTTTTCAACTGCTAAGAATAATAATTCAGATTTTAAAACTGTATTTGTGTGTGCATGGAACTGAGATACTTGGATCTCCGCAAAGACTGACAGGCTCAAGGCTGATCTACTTTTGAAAGCAGAGCATGACCCATTAAAAAATCCACGAAGCTCTTGTCACATCCATTAGCCACTTTTTCCTACCAAAATAAGACCCATTTGCAAATTATCAATTTGGTAAACGAGTAACATTCAAGTGAGTAAATGCACTTGATTGTTTAGACTTTTCATTAAAACCATCTAAATTTCTACTAAGCTCTCACACAGCCTTACAGCATAATCAGAAATTTAAACAGTCCTCCTTCTATCTTTAGCCAGGAGAAGTAATAGAGTTTTAAAAACAAAAAGAAGATAATCTTAAACAGGATGAAGCAATCATACTTAACTGTAAAATAACCATGCAGCCGTTAATAAGACATAAGTTAGCTCTTATGCCAAATTATTTTGTATTTTAGTAAGTACTGTAGTGTATTTAGATAAGAACATTGAACCATTTGACCTAAAGCTATAGATACACATCTCACAATTTTTTTTTTCTTGAATTAATGCACAGGCAATTAAAGCAAACAGTGAAGACAAAACTCAGGTGAAGTCCATCAAAACATCATTCCAACACACAAAATGAGGTTTAAACTGTGTTTGTCATTACTGAGACTCAAGTTTTACTGCTGTTTTGGTAAAAAAGTTAAACTAAAAAATTCTTGTCTGTCAGTTCAGCAGTTTCCTAGTAGTTGAAATCAACCAAAAACATAATAAAGGTAGAAAAGTTCCAGGCTGACAGCGCAGGCTGTGTTACGTAAGAAGCATATAAACACTTCCACTACTTAAAATAATCAAATATTTTTAATATATTTCAACTTCCTCTCTGGCTAGTTCCTTTTTCAAAACAAAACCCCAAATATGGAAACTAAATTGTCATTGTTCTATTTAGAAAGGAAAGAAACAATGAACTAACAAATTTGCAGTTTTTCATTTCTGAAAGCTACTATTAATTGACAGGTAACCTGCAGAGTGAGTGATTTTAAGAGACTGGCCCCTCCATTGTTTACAAAATAGACTCCAAACAATTATTTTGTTCTCTGTTCCTCCAAACATCACACAAGAGTCTTGCCTGACATTCTACCCATGTTTACTTCAGCAACAAATGTCATGAATGCTTCATTCAGATCTTAATGTTTAGCTTCCAAAGGAAAAAGACAGTACAGTTCTGAAGAAAAAAAAAATCATCCAATAAAGTTCTGAAGCAAAAATCATCTGATAAAGTCATGCGTATACAAAGTTGAGCTTTTAAGGAATACATTCAAGTAGTCTGAATTATGTCACACTTGTAAATAGATCAGATGGAAAGTCTGTACAATAGTAGTATATTTTCTAAACAAAAGTAGCTAATGCACTGTCAGAGACTGAAATATTATAGTTTATGACTTAAACATTTTCGTGAAAGACTTTTGCCTATTATAACAAAACCATATCACATGCACTCTAAAGCAGCAGGTGATGCCACAGCGTAAGGCCTTGTTTCTTTTCACTATTCACCATGGACAGCATAAACTACCACTCCAAAAGCTCATTCTCCTTTATTTTTCACTAGACACTCAGCCACATCTCTGGCAATACTACAGGAACTTTACACAATACATGCCAATAGCCAGCACGGCTGTTGCAGAGCCCTGGTAACTTCCAGGTCTCTCACTGTAACACTCCTAAGCACAGTAGAGCAAGTGTAACCACAACAATCAAATGCTAAGAAAGCAGTATATTAGATGTGCCTCTATGGATTAAATGAAGGCAAGGAACTTAGGCCCTTCTGGACACTCAGAAGGAACACAAGTTATGAAGCATTTATTCCAACAGCCTGGGAAAACACTGTTTAACCTGAAGGAAAGAGTTTTGTCTCCTTGAATAAATTCAGATAAGGTCTAAGGGGGTACACACATATAAGCACTGTATAGAGAAATAGCCACAAAAACAAAGGCAGCAGTCACTTGGACAGCTAGGGAGGAAGGGAAGTAAAGTAAGGTCTGAAGTCCAACTCCACCATAAAAGGAAGAGCAGAACACAGATCTTCAACAAAAATCACGAAACAACATTAGAGGGAGTAATTACTGTAAATAGAGTTTTGGTAAGAACAGAGGCATGAAGTTAATTTTAGACTGTCTGCAAGGTAGGCAGCAATTTTTCAGTCAGAAATTTTCAGTTTATATATGAAAGCACAGTAAATTTCTATATAACATTTTTACCTACCCTAAAATAAAATGTACTTTAAGCAGCTGAATATAAGGCGTTAAAGACTTCTTCTTGGAATTAATGTCTGTGTATTTATGAGTGCATGTTTTAGCAGTATCAGTCAACTTTCCAGGCTTTGCAGAAGGTCATCATGTTTCCAGCTAAAGAATATTTTATAGCATTGTCTTCAGCCCCAGCAAAAGCTCAGCAACACACCTCTCTCTTCACTGCACACCCAAGAAAGCCATGTGTGTTTTCCAGCCTTACTCTGCACTATACACTACAGAGACTACAGGATCAGGTACAGGAGAAATGGCCAAGCATTCTATAAGGCAGTTTGTTGTTTCCAACACTATTTCCATGTGGATTTTTCCTTTCAAAACCAAACCAAGACTCCTCATTAACTCATATGTTTATGCTGCTACAAGTAATGAGGGAAAATCACAGGAACATAATTTATTACAGAGTAATATCTGACAAAGAGTAACTCCACTGTAATATTTATCATCTCCTCTCATGCCTTTTCAGACATAAGCTACCAAACATGGTCAAGTATGCATCTCTCCACTCTGTTTAGGTCCGGTTTTCTTAATCACTACCTACTATTTCTGGAAGTTTCTCCTTCCCTAAGATCACTGTCAAACTACAGGAGAAATATATACTGTTAGGTAGACATCTGACAGTATTTAGAACAATTTAATGCTTTCAAACATTTACACCAGTCATCTCTTTTTAAATAAAAACTTAAAGATGTCCAAGGGAATTATGTTATCGCATATAACCATAAATTGTTTTTGCTATTATTGAATATTCTTCAGACAGACAAGTGGGAGAGACCACCAGAGGTTTTCTAGACAGTAATTTTCAACTGTTCAAATCACTATTTTCATAATTTTAAAAAAATTATCAGCATCCATTTCCTTATGTACATAAGCATAATTAAAAGCAGTCAATGCATATCCACATAATGATGCAGTACAGAACACTGTTTGAGCAACTGCTCTAAGTACTTTGTGCAGCTTTTGTGACAACCTATTCTTGAATCAGCCCCTTTGACTTCATGAACACGGTGGACCACAACTGCCAAGTTTGTTATTGACAAGAAATAGCAAGAGAGCCATACCAAGACGTTCAAAAGTCAAGAAGACACCAGAGACTGAGAAAATGTCTTGAAAGTGTGTTTTTTGAGAACTAAGGAGGAGCCTCACACATTTTGAGGGATTCAGAGCTAAATGTAAGAAAATGCAAACTCCATAACTTTTCAGGAAGATTTCCTACCCAATGCTTCTGCACAGCATCCTACTCAGATCCTACCATCTCCAAGCAATCCCAGCTGTTCCCCAGAGAGCCTAAATTCCCTTCTGTCCTCAGATGCATCTCACTGTGCACACTATGCTTCTTGCCTTGTCACCAGACACTTTGCACCAGTGCTTAGGCTTCCTCAAACCTACAGTGCTCAGTTTTTGCTCACTGCAATTGTGTGGGGAAAGGCTGCTGCTCCTGCAAAATCACAGTGCTGATTCCCCTGGCTTCTTGTCTTGCCCTCCAAGTTTGTTCCTCTTTTGACTGTTTCTGCTCACTGAAACAGGTGCAATCTTTTTGTTCTGTCTGCGCAACTCTCTACACAAAAACCCCACCTGACCCTGCCCAGGAAAATACACACTGAAGAATTTAATGCTGATAGCAGTGTCAGACTGCAGATCATCCAGATAACTAGTTGTAGGGAAGCCATATCTTTGCCCTCCCCTTCTGGAACTCCTCAGACTAGCCCTTCTCTCTCTCTGCCCCTTTGATAGTGGTTTCAAAAGTGAAAAATATTAAAGTTGTTTTTAGAAGGTTATGAAAAGAAATGCTATTGTGTTACTGAGAACAGAGCATAGAAACATCCAACATCCTGTCTCTGCAAGGAGGTGCTGAAGAAAAGAAATGTGGATAATGATAATTTCCCACAGCGTAGCTCTAAGCAAACTGCTTCTTCAGGACCACTCACACCAGAGGTTGTATCTGTATCTCAGGCTTAATCTTTCCATTCATTAAACATTTTGAAATCCGTAATTGAAAACACATCAGTTATTCCTTGCAGCCTGATCACTGTGCATCACTGCTAGAAGGAAACTGACCAAATAAACTGTTTAGATCAAAATGGTTTTCTAACCCTCAAATTTGTTCTATATGTATAGTGCATCCCTGACTGTATTCATCCTAACAGCATCTTAAAAACCACCAAAACAGTAGCAACTATTAGCAACTATTTCAAAAGAACTCTGATAGCACTGATTAAACCTAGCAACTCTCATTTCTTCATTAGGTTCCTTTAAAAATAGAGGGACTTGCACAACTATAATTTTGTTCTGAAAATATCTTCTAGATGTTAAGATAAGACGAGCAAACCATGCTTTAATAAATAAATACATTGAATATGAACTGCAGAGGAAGCTAAATTAACCCCACTGGGGTTCCCATCTCTGTTGTTTTGCCAGTTTTGTTTTTGTTTGCTTGCCTGTGATATAAATACTGAAACATTTGGCTCAAAGTACTCCTGAGTATACACAGGAGACTTGCAGAGCCAGTTCAGTGTCAAGCAGAGGAAAAGGAGAGCAAATGACATCCTGTCTGCTTATGTAATTTTTTTCCAAAGTTTGCTTCCCACAGTTGGGATTTAAAATAGTATCTTAGCAGCATTATAAAAGCAGAGTATTATAAGTTCACAAGAACTTTATTGTTTACCACAAGATGAGCATGTAATAGATAATTAGAATAAATAAATTAATTGCCCTGTATCAAATTCTAAACCCATCATTATATATTTTCCCACATACTTTAACTCAAAAGGAGAAAACATGCCTGCAAAATGGAAAATGAAACAGAACACTGGTCTCTGTCAGAACATTTATTTGGGCTTAGGCAATTTCCCTAAAATGCTGAGATAATACTGCAATACTGCAATGTGTGCAGGATCACTACATACTTCAACACAAGTTTAAAACATTTTTCTTCACTTAAAATGCATTACTGGTTCAAAGGATCAGCATCTTAGTTTTACTGCACTGCAAGCCAGTGTACCTATGTAACAGTGAAACAAGTCTTTTTCTGTGTGCAGTATTTAAAGAATTGTCAGTATTGAGTGAAAACTGTTTAAATTCTCAGATGACTCTTATTTCAAGTCATTACAGACTCATTCTCCATTGAGAATAATCATTTTGCTTATTCTGGCATCACACCTATGTTACCACTGATCAATAAAGAGCTACATGTCAATGCTATTTTAAGTCAACTTTCATTGAGTGTATTTCCTGCAGCCCAAACATCCTGTCACTGGGGAAACATCTGTGGGCAGGAATGCAAATTACCAATTTTATCTAAGGGGGCACAAAAAAAGTGTAATAACCTGCCTTTGTTTTTCAAAAATTCTACAAAAAAAATCTGAAAACTGATTTCACAGTTCTGCTAGACTGAAACAGTTTCAGGTTGTTGTTTCATGCCATTTTTTTCCCCTTTTAGTGTGTTCCATAAAACTCCAGAAGTTATCAGAATTCAAATACATTTAACAACTGAATGCTGATCTGGGCTAAAATCCCCATCTCCCAAACAATACTAAGGAATTTCTAAAGCTCATCAAGCTCCTGAATACTTTTAAAATGCTAACACAGACAGAATTTAAAGCTCTATGATATACAAGCAGAAACTGTTTTGAGTTCTGAGTACCTTGGTAAATCAGCAGGGAGAAAGGGCAATCTCCAAAACAATGGAATGCATATTATAAATGTTTAGAGCTTGCCTAATCCAGAAGTGACACCAATATGAGATAACATGTACATTCATATTACTAGGACTACCTTCAGCATTGTTCCTAGCCAATATTTTTATTTCTAATACAAGAACAGATCAGGTTGCTTTGAAGGCCTGCTAGAATTTTAGTTCATGTCGCATAATGGTATAATTAATGAACCAAATGATGTACCATTTTAACTTCCTTTAGGCTGAAACTCAAAAACAAAAAAAACCCAAAAAATCCTAAAATACCCCAAACAACTAAAACCCCAAACAAACAACTAAAAAACAACACACACAAAACCCCCCAAACCTCTAACAAAAAAACCCCCCTCACAACACAACAACAAAACCCTGAACAGGTAATCCAAATTAAAAATGAGACAGCTACCTGAAGTTTTGAGGCAGTGGCAGTTCTCTAGTAAAACTTTATCTCTTTCTCATTTCAATATTCTTTTTGGAGGTATAGATATATATGTAACATTTTGATTTATCCAAGCTATTTAAAAAGAAGCATTGTAACAAACTTAATCCTACAAACTGCTTTCACTTAACCATATATTCCTACACATCTTGCATTTCCAAGTTATTCTGGAGAAAGAGCTATGAGGTAACTCTGTCTGCAAGAAAAAACATCTCTACTGACTGAAGGTTACAAACAATCCTGTGCAATGTAACACTGTAAGCAAAGATAATTATGTTGTATTCCTGGAGGTACAAACTGTGTAACATAAACCCAAGTCACTATCTTGTTGATACATATTCTAGCTATCTGATGTGGACCACAGTTATAAGTATATACAGTTAATTAGGAATATCCAAAGGTATTCCAGGAAGGAGTCAGAAATACTCATGCAAGAGAAATGGTTAAAGAACAATTGCTACAACAAATTAACATACACAAAACCACATTAAATAAAACAAGAGGGCTTTTTTCATATTAGAACACATTAGAAATTATTATATGAAATAACGGAGAAAAGCTTCAAAAGCATGTTAATTTGTTTTGAATTATCCTCTTTAGTACCCTCAAAAAGAAAATGTTTCTATGACAATGCATTAACTTTTTCCTTCAACCCTACTGTTGAGAAGATTCTGCATTTGTGGAGGCAAGCACCACTCACTCAGAACAAGTGCAGTAATGGATGTGCATTGTTCACTTAGAAAATTTTAAACACAAAAAATTATTGAGTAAACATTCATAAAATTTTAAAAAAATGGAAGATGCAATTAAAAAAATCCTTCCAGTTTATATTTTAGGGAGATAAATCACACAAAGACTATAAAATTATCTTTCCCATTTTCATAATTAGCTCTGTACCATAAAGTGGCTCTTTAATCCCACTTGCTATATTTTCACTTTGTTAACAGTCTGTAAACATACTACCTCTCCTTTTTATTAACTTGGCTAATTAACTATCAGCTTGGAAATGTATACATTTGTCTTACAGATTTCTTTTTCAGTTTATTTAAACTAACATTAGTATGCGACTTTGGAATAGTATCATAATTAAGCAACCAAATTAAGACTTTTAACATAATGTTCACAATTTTAAATGGGAAATGAGAGATTATCAGTTTGGGAAAAACAGGTTGAAAAAACATTCTTATGCAGAACTGTACAAACTTTTTTTTCCTCTTTTTGTTCACCACAAACACGACCTTTCACAAACACATTTCTACTGATCAGTATCTTCCTGATACTGAAAGTGGAACTGCAGAATGCTTTAGTGACTGTGTATTCATCTGACTCAATATTTCAAGTATTTGCATTGAACACATAGAAGTTTCAATTCAAAGCTATGATCAAACTGCATCTTTAATAAATACATTGTCAAAGTGCCACATATGAAGATCTGATGCAAAGTTACAAAATAACGGTACATATGAAAAGGCATTGTAATAAATTATTTCCATGCGACAGCAAACTTCAACTCTGAGGATTAATCTAGAAGACACATCAAATTCACTATCCTGCTTAAGTCATTAACAACATGCAAATTACCTGGACCATGCAATACATATGCCTCACTTGATGGTAACTATGCATTTTCTATGCATTTAAGTGTTCTAGCATTCTCCAACTTTTTCTTATAGCAATTTTCTAAGAATATATGGAAATATTTTTCAGTTAGTTATTCCAAGACAATCTTTACACAATTTGAAGGTCACTGATCTCTGATGCATTTCAAATTAGATATGCAAGTATACATGACTTACAATGACTCCTTTTGACTGATATGGATATAGGAGTACTCTCACAACACATTAGCAGGGATCTTGCCTCTGACAAAGGAGTGGAAAAACATGAGAGGAAAGATGCAACGAGATCCAGAAAAACAGAAATCTGCCTACAGACTTATTACGGGGGGAAGTGAGCCAGAGGTACAAGTCAGTAACGCTGATCACAGGAGGCAGGCGTTCTTTAGCTGAATAAAACTGACCACATCCCAAACAAGAACTTGTTCCATTATCTAAGTTAGATAAATAAGGAATTTCAATTCCTCATTTTCCTTCCACCAATACATGGACTATTGCTTAGCTCTGGTAAAAACAACCCCATCCATCAACTTCTGTTTCCTAACTCACAAATACTGAAATTTAATTTTGGTTTAAACCAATTTTAAGAATACATTATCATGTATCAACTGATTTTTTTTTGTATAAAAATCAAATGCCCTTACAGTGAACATTCTGCTCTGCATGCACACAAGGAAGCCCTTTGCAAGTAATTATCAAACTTTGTGATTATCCTATTTACAAAGTGTTTAATTTTTTTCCTCTTTCAGACACACTACAGTAGATTTGAAGTATTTGCAGCTAATATTCTAAAATAAACCAGTTTCATCAAGCGGCAGGGAATTCACCAGGAAATAAAAACATCATGCAGGGACCAGGCAAATCAGTTTCTTCATGTACAATGTGTGAATCCTTCAAGCAGGAAAACCAATTATCAGGTAAAAATAGATCTGCACACAGCCAGGATGGCTTCAAGCTCACTGGGGGCTTGAATGTGCAGTGACCAAAAAAACCTCCAAAAAGCACACACACACACAGAGTGGCAGCAAAGTTTATGTGCAGTTAGGAAAGCACACATTTGGAAATGGCTGCCAACGCCCTTTGGTAGGCAGCAGGAGGCAATAACGCTGGGATGAAAAAGACAAATACAAAAAAAATATCCCTTTAAACAAAGGCACACTCCCCTCATATCTCAGACAGAAGTGAAGTTTTCAAAGAAGGCCCAGCATTCACGGCATCCAATGGTAAAGAGACCTCTCCTGTGCAAAACAAAGGCAGTGTTATGCTACAAGTCTTCATAAACAGTGCTGAAACCTAGATTCAAATATGCACCAACATAGAGATTCAAAACCTGAAACCACATTCAAAGATTTCCAGAAGGTAGAGGATGAAAGCTTAGGCTATTAAGGGAACATTTCAGAACTGGAGGTAGGTCTGGACAGAATTTTAATTTGGGAACACATACATACAATTGGCTAATAGAAAGAAATCTGTCAGCATGTAAAATTTTAACACCCAAGGTCTTGCAAAACTGTATACTCATTATGAGACACAAATCACTAGCACTAAATCAGTTCTGAATTACATTTAGAATAAAATCTTGGCATATGCATTTACAATATTGAGTTTATTCTATTTTTTTGTTACTGATGTTTACACTATAAGTAGTAAAAAAATTAAAAACTACCTACATCATGGAAGTAATTTAGTTGTGCAAATTATCATGTATATTTCTGGAGATATTTAGCAAGTTAATATCTTTGTTTTGTAACCTCCATCTGTATTTGTCGCCTGCCCTGAAATACAACCGCAGGCATTCAGATAACCTCTCCGTATGTTTATCTAGTTACAGCAGATTTTCTTAAAACCCTGCACACCCTCTGTCAACGTGCAACCATGTAATCCTCACTGAAGGGCTGATTTTGGTCCTGCATTTTAGTTTTTGTAAAGACACTGATAGTGCTTCACCTCCAGTGTCAATGGTCATTTACTTGTATTTTTTTACTTTAAGATGGACTTCAGTGATACTAAATTTCAGTAGTTTTGCTGGGCATTAAAACTTCTCTTTTTGCTGACACTAAAAAAAAAAAAAAATTCAATTGTTTCCTTTTCATAAATTCCAGTTGTCTAAAAGAAGGTTGAGACACACCACCTGTGTCCCTGTGTCCTGTCTTGATATATCTGCTTCTCCTCTTCCCTCTAATAATCTACTGAGCCTCTTCCAAACCAGATTAGACACCCTCCATGCACAGCTACTGATATTGAACCCATGAATAGGCAACACACATTCAACATATTCTTCAAATTATAAGCACATTCCTTTTAAGACATTTTAAACATGCCTCAGACAAACTTGCTCTTTAAAAAGTCACTGAAATATTTCATACAATGAAAATACAGTCACTCTTTTTTATCCAGAAAGCCAGTGCCAACAAAAACATGGAGGGATGGAGGATTACTGCTCTTTATGCCTTGTGCTAATATTCAGACTGGTTTTCGTTCTAAGAGAAGCAGAACTAAACACAGTAATTTGAGAATTTTAAGAATTCTTGCTCTTGGAATATAATAAAAACATTAACATAATTCTCCCTGAGCTAAGTCTAATAGAAGTGGCATCAACAACAACGAATGACACTCCGAATGGGCCAGCCTTGCATCGATCAGCTCCAGAGATGATTCTGCAGCTGCCCCAGCAACAAGCAGAGGAGCCAGCCAAAAGACCAGAAAAGAAGCCCAAAAGCAGGTCAAGGCTTGTGAGCCAGAACTTGGCATCTGGGTCTTACAGCTGTCAGGGATACTTATGAGAGAAGTCACTGTTGTCTACAGATTTTGAAAACAGTTGGGGAACGGGAAGAGGAAAAAGAAAAAAACAAATCTATCTACAACTATTACGAGCCAAACTAGAGCGGAAACGCGATACATGCCACCACTTGTTCTGTCACAGCACTGTGATACCAAACTACCACACCAATAAGAAAATTATCATCTGCACAGAAATACAGTTTTGTAGTGATGTGGAATATTAGACTTAAAAAGAGATTTTTTTTTTAAAAAAGAAACATCAGTGAACAAGCTGGACATAAAAACTAGACAACTACTCCTTTTTGTGTTTGTGTTCCAAAATTTTGCCTTAACTTTTTAAGGGGGATAGCCTGTCAAATTTTCCTTTAAACTGTCCATTGTGTAATTACTTCCAGCACCAGCAAGAGCTCCAATACATAATCAACAGTTTTGTTGCCAAGTTGTATGTAGTTTTTATTTTTAAAAACCCAAACAAACACAAACAAAAAAAACCAAAACAAACCCGCCCGAAAAACAAACCCCCCCAAAAAATCACACCACAGTTTATGCAGAGATTACTGAGAAAATATGAAGCTGCACAGTCTTTATTAGGATTTCCATACTCTCACATAACAGACATAAAACTCAGAATGACAACTGCACATTTCAAGAACCATTAAATAGAATTTGTAGTATCTAAACAAAAGAGACTCAGACCAAGAATTCCAGTTTTGCAAAAATTAATTTAAGTGCATATGCAGGCAAAAATCCAAAGCTAGTGGCAGTTTTTGGGAAAGCTGTCTCCACAGATTCTGTACTGACAAGCCAAGCAACTGCCAAGCAATGTTTCAAAACAAAAGAGAGACTCTTGGAAAGTGCCAAAAGAGATGTTATATTCTGCCATTACAACTCATGCTTTATGAAAAGGAAAGAGAGGACACTTGTACTGGGATTCTCGTTGGCACTGTGCATCAGGCACATTCCGTACTAAGCAGATTCCCAAGGAAATACGCACGCTAGCACGACTGCAAAAATGAAGAAATGTTCAGCTGTGATGGAAATCAAAAGAAAAGCCGAAACAAAGACAATGCAACTGATGTCCAAAAAATGCATAGTTCTGTCAAAGTGGTGTTTTTAGCAGAAGTTAAATGAACAGCAAAACTCTTGAAACACATGACTTAACAGGATATTTGAATTTATTTTCTCCAATCTATTCCTTGTAATAAGCCTCTATGTTTAGTTGTAGATGAGATACCATCTCTTATTTAATTTTCTGAGTTTAGAAGAACTAGCTAGTTCTTTATATCCTTGACTTTGTAGTCCGATATCCATCCTCTGAACGTCACACTTCCATCTGTTTTTCTTGGACCCTATGAAGCATCAGAAAGCTGTCTCGAGGCACCCATCTCCAGAACAATCCTCACTGTTATACAAATAAGCCCTCTAGTGGTAAAACGACTGAGAGACCCACCATATTCAGAGTTTCTGTGCACCCCCTCTCCAGGATAAGAATCTTACTCTCATAATACCTCCTAACTAAAGGTGAGCCACTAATAGCATATCTACAACCTCTTTTGAAAGCTGTTCATTGAAGATGGCAAACTTTATCTTGGGCATGAGTGTTGGCTTTGTTACTGAATCGAGAGATAAAAACATAATTATCAACACAGAATAGAACTGTCAATGGTACAGAACAAATTTAGCGTAATGTCACAGAACTCTCCAGATTTTATGATAGTTTAAGAAGTATGCCAATACAGAGATAATGAACTCCACCACACACTAGCACTTAATTAAGCCCTTTGATTACCAAAATCGCGAGTGAATGCTTGTGTTCTTTTCACTCTAAGCTACTGTATTTCCTTTCCCTCCCCCAATATAATAATAGTTCTAAATATTAGTCAGTGATCTGATAACAGAAACCACCAACACTGACTTATGTTTGTGGCAGTGATTTCCACTATAACTGGCCAAACATTGCCAATGCATCATATACTTTATCTGAAGCAACTCTGCTTCACACACTGCCAGACTTAACACTGTCAAAAATTCCTAAATATTATGCTAACATTTCTTAACAGAAGACTAACATGCTATCTAGTCTTAAAATAAAACAGTTATATTTTATATCAGCAAGCATGGGCAAAAGCCTCCCATACACATACTTATGCTCTTACTTTAACACAGCAATGCAACAAATTGTTATTACATGAAAAGGAGTCCAAAGGGACAGTGATTCTGTACTGGTACATATTTCCATATATTCAGCAGTACAGAATTATCTGTTTGGCCAGATCAGAGCTTGCACTATGTTTTTAGTGACTCAAGAGCTCAGTGACAGTGTCATGGTGCGTTTGCAACCACACTGCAGGGATAATGAAGGAGACCCTACTGGGAGAGGTGACTAATCACCTACTACAAAACACTGCCTGCTTAAGAACACCTCAGACCCCCTTTCTGTCCTGAGTAGAGGTGAGCTTAGGGAATCACAGCATGCCATCAGTTCACTGAATAGACCCCTACCTTTTCTCACTTCACAAGCATGCAGCCTACCAGGTAGAATTCAAACGGAAGACTTCTTTGGAAGTGAAAGTGCCAACAAAACCCTATCAACACAACAAAAATTAATTTTTTGGCCTCCATAAGCCTTTCTTGTGATTTCTGCCTATCATGCACATGCCCTGATATAACAGTAAATGGCTATAATTCAGACAACAGTGGCAGAGGATGAATCACGTTCTGTTGCAATTTGACAGCTAGAACCTCAGTACTAGTATATATTCCCGAAATTCCTTGCAAAACCATTCGCAAATGAAACTAAAGTGCAAAAATGCATGAACTTGAAATGCAGGTTCAGAAGCAACAATAAAAGTTAATGTAACTGCTCTGACAAGATTGATAGCAGTTGTATCACCTTCAAAACACTCTAAATCAAATAAATGAATGGGAAAACACCCAACTGACTGGAAGTAAAAGCCCTTCAATAGTAACCGTTGGCAACTATCAGGCTGGAATGTCTATTCTCTGGGGGCCTACAAAGATCTGCAATGGATCAGACTCCAGTTCAAGAGTTTCACTGACAATTTTAGTGACTGAAGAGGAAAATTTGCTTAAGAACTGCATATATGACATCAAACAAGGAAAAACTCAAGTGCTCTGATGACCATGATTAGAATTCAACAATCCTGAAAAACTGAAAAGACAGTCCTACTGAAGAGAAAAACTGAAGAAATAGTCCCAATGAACAATACAATATAGCTACACATTCAAAGATGTGTAGCACTAATTCAGAAAAAAAGCAATATTCATTACAAAGCTACTGCAGAAAAGACAAAAAACATCTGACATGCTAAAAAGAGCATCACATGCAACATAGGATGTACCTGAACCTTTTTTATACTCAGAAATACGTGCACTGGTAGCTTGTTTCAATATCACCATTTTAAAAGTAGAGACAACACTGTTGAGAACAAAATGAAGTATTTTGAAATAAATGACCTGTGAGGAAAAGTTTAAAGACTTAAGTTCATGTGATTCAGAAAACAGCAGTTGGAAAGTGATCATGAAAGACAGTGACTAATTACTTTTCTACACTAAAAGTATTAACCAGCTTAACTTGTACTTGGGAGATTTTGGTCAAAAATTTGTGAATCACAAGAAGAGAAAGCTCATAAATAGGTTACTCCGCAAGGCTCAAAGCCCCTATGTCAGCAACCACAGGCATTGTGGGTCTGGTCAAGATTGCATGATCTTGGTTCGGAGCAGCTGAAGAAAAGTTAGACAAACTGAACTTAAGGCAGGGTCTACAAAACACTTTGAATGTTCATTTCCCAATCACCCAGACTGGCAGAGCTGTTACATGGTACTGCAGCTCCTCCACCTTCAAACAGCCACCCCTGATATCTCCTGATTAAAAATGGGGTAAACAGGAGCAGAGGGAGAGTGATGCACGCCTGAGCCCTGTCCTGCCAAAGTGAAGCTTCTTCTGAGTCACACACCGAAACACTAGGTAGCCCTCTCAGGCCCTGAATGGTTTTGACCCTGGTTTTCCAAATGTAGCTGAATTCTATAACATAAAGCATATTAGAAAGGTACCAATGGCAAAGGTGCAGTTTATAACTACAGATGGCAGTAGGCCAAAGGAATCTAACAAGAATTTATCTCAAAGTCTTGACTTTTTGCCAAAATATTGAAGCTACCATTTTGTGCTATACGATGCACACACATGTATAAAGACACTTTCGTACCAGCAGAATCCATCAGTATAATTGTACCAGGGCAATGTCTTGAGACAATGCACTAAGAGAAAATGACAAGATAGGAGGCATCTTTAGTTTGAAACTGAGTCAACGAAGTTTTAAGTCTTCCCCCAAACTTCTAAAAGAATTGACAATACAGTTTTTGTTGTTTTGTTGTTTTTTTTGGTTTTTTTACATATTAGCCACAATTACTCTGTGGGATAAACAACATCTGTCTCTTTCTGTGTCTTCCAAGATTATATTCTATCACTCCCTAGATCTCTGCAGCTCAGATGTCTTCAAAGGGAAGCTGAGCAAAGCAAGACGCAGGTGCCATTATTAATGTGACATTGCAAAGGAAACTGGATTCCCTCCTCCTTTTTGTTCAGTTTCTGGTAGAAATGCAATTATTACATTTAGCTTCCCCAGCTAAAATTTGACAAATATATCATACAGCTGTACAGACTCCTACACTTCACCTTCAGAAGACACTTTACAACATACAGCTTTTGATCTCTTGCTACAGAAATTATTTTGTATTTAAGTCCATAACTACAGATACTATTGATCTCATAGTTTAATCTACATGGAGGGTGGGAAGGAAGAGCAAGCTGCCAGCACTGTTATTCACCCCACCTTCAGGAACTGTTAGGAAGGGAGGGGAGGGGACATGAAAAACAGGCTTAAAACTCAGGTATTTGGAACTTCTCATTTTAAAAATTTATACCAGAATAAAATTATTAAAACTGTAACAGAGCATCCATATGAGGAGGTGCACTCCTAATATTTCTTCTTCAGCATTACTGTTAATTTCTCTGGCTAGCTGAGGTCTTAGTGTAACCATCACAGCACCTGAGGCTGCTTGGAAAGCCTGATCAACTTGCAGACTCATAAAAACAGAAAAATGAAATGATTCAAGGCTCTACCCATACTCAGCAAATTCAGAAGTTGCAATTCCAGCCACACCAATACAATATCCATCCAGGTGGCAAAGAACTGCAGTCCCACTACTACTGAGGAAATTACAAGTATGTTTTGTGCTACATGTAGCTGCCAAAATAAGCAGCAAAATAACTAGAAATCCTAAAGAAGCAGATCCGCTCAATCCTACTGACATACTCAGAGTCAGTTTTATTTGGCCATGACCGGACCTTCCAAGTTTATAGAGGACCAGTTGATGAAGCTATTAGCATAATGGTACCAGTATCCCTTTTCCATCTGCTGTCTCCTTGGGGAGGAATATGGCTGCATCCCATTCTCACTACCAGCTGTGCTCTTGACTCTCAAAGGACAGGCTGCAGTCAGAATTTAGAAGTCATTACAGTCTACTCTAGTTACAGGGAGTGAACAGAACAGGAGGACTGACAGGAATAGTCTGTAATCTGTTTTGTGGACTTCTTATTCACATGTAAGGAGTTCACCCTCAAATCATGCCTAGATATGCATTTTATGTTTTTAAAAATAATGTAATACACTTTCTACAGAATTATTTTGTTAAACTGACATCAAGACCACTGGAAAGATGTCACACTAATACTCATCACATTGCTCCTACTTCATCCTGCAATTCCTAAAATTACACAGGAAGTGAAGCAGGACTACCAAATGGAACCAATGTTAGTGTGAACTGATACTTCCAGGTGTTTTCAACATACTTTAATTCAAGACGCATTAATCATTTTTCTGTTACAAACTACTCTTGGTATATAACCTTTTTTCTTAAACAAAGCCTCTTAGAAGCTAGAAGACCAAAAAAAGTATTTGAATTCAATAACTTTATTTGCTAAACTGTAAGAGTAAAAAGCTAAACATTTCCTGTAATAAACTGTTTATTCCCATTTCACTGGATTCTGAAAAAAGGTTGGCTTAGATTTTTCAATGGTTATGAACTGAAAAAATACAAAATATGCTGAGATGCAGATTAACTGCAGTATCACAAACTATATTGCAAGTTTAATAAAAGATACCCTAATATTTGACATTGGTTTATCCATAATCCCTATACCAGGCACATACACACACACTTTTCATCATACAACAAATCCTCTGACAAACTAACCTTGATCAAACATATTATGGTGTATGAATTCTCAGCAGCATCTATCTGTATCTCCTTTGTGTAATTCATTGTAGAGATTTAGCCAATTATAGGCAAGCATGAGGAATCTCCCTCGACTTCAAAAGGACTGTTCAAGGCATGAAAAAAGCAGGACACACCTCACTGCTTGCACACCGCCACAATAAATGAAAAATCCTTTTGAAAATTACGTATCACTCCAATAATTTCTTCTGATCAGAAGAGTGAAAATCTGGATTGACACTCTCTTCCACTGTAAGATAAAAATTCAGTGCACAAATGAAGTAATTAAGCCCCAGTTCTTTTGACATTTACTTTCCACCATGACTCATGATCATCTTCAGCCTGTGTTTAATAAAATGTTTTCAGAAAGACTATTAAGAACCCCCAACAAACTCTCTGCTACAGCCTTTCAATCCAGTACTGCATTTTCTTGCACAATTTGAGTTCCAAAATCAGTTTTCATTTAAGTGTGCCAGGTGGCATTTAAAAAACAAAACAAAGGAAATGGAAAAAAGGCTTTTTTACAGATTTTACAAAGCACACGATGCTTCAGAGCTTTTTTTAAAAAGGGCTCGGAGGGTAAAAACTATAGCAACAAATTTCACTCATTTTTAAATAAAAGACTATAGAACTCATGCTGCAAGCTTCCAAAAAATGACTGCTAATTATGTTTACAACTCTGAGTAGGTATGCAAAAAAGTCAACAACATGAGTACCGAGGTTCATCCAAAAGGTTTAACATTTGAAACCAGAATGTCAGAAGTTACTGCAAAGAATTTTAGTAAAAGAAAGGTAAATTCTTCTGCAAATTTCCAACGAGGAAACACATGAGCAACAATACTACATTATTAAGACTCTTTATGTAAAGAGGTGTTTATATCTAATCAACAATGCAGAGGCTCCAAAATGTCTGACTGGCTTTTTCCTGCTATTTATAGTCAGTTTTACTGATTTCCTATTGTCCGTCTCTATTCCAGCTGTGGACCCCATATTTTCTATCCTACCTGCTCAAAGCCACTCATTTTCACTCAATCATCAGAGGATACAAATGACAAAGTGTATTTATTGTCCAATGCTGCACACAATTTAAAAACCAACCAAACAAACCAAAACATACCACATTAGACAAAGAAATCTTAAAAAACTTTTCCTAGAGACAGGAAAAACACTGCAGTCCCTAAAAAAGGAACACTCCTAGTAAGAACAATACAAAGTAACACTGCTGCAAACTGCATCAGAGATAAATGAATATACAGTGAAGCCCTACAGTTCCACCTATTCACAGATTCCTAGGAAAAGCCATTATTCAGGCTTGTGCTGGCAGCTATGGGTAGCGCATTTGCAGAGAATTATTTAAATAATTTAAGACAATAAGCTAATACATTATTTACAAAACAAAACAATTCAGCTTCATGAAATGCTAAGCCAGTCTTGAAATGGTTGTGGAGCAAGAGGGCTTTGAATGTTCATACTCTGTCTTGTCATTAAACAATTACTAATCCTAATCAAGTGGAAAGTAAACAATTAATATTAATAAGTATTAACTTGGCTTTTGTCTGGACATTCAAGTTCCAACTGCCAGCACAGAAGTGTATTCAGCATATTCAGGCTTGAGCTAGAAATATTTACACATTAAAGGAAACTTCTTTGTGGGAAATATTAAACTAAGTGGGTTTTTAAGAGATTTGAAAGTCTGATTCTTATGGAGTTCTTTAAAATGTCTTGTAATTGACTGCAAAGATCTGTTCTCTATTCATCCTCCCTTTTGATGTTTTGTCATTCTGGCATCCTTACACAATCCCAGAAGAAACAGGAAAAAATATTCTTACTCTGTCTTCTCCTGCTGTTCTTCCAGGCTGATATTTCTGAAGCACTTATTAGCATAGTTCAGAAATGTGCTCTCTTCCTAAAGTATCTCCCCCATCCAACCTTCCTAATAAGAATATAGCAGTATCTACCAGATAATGGTAATTCATGAGGAATGGCACCATTCCAGACACATCCATTTCTGATTCCTACTGAAGCAACATGACCCTTTTGGAAAGTTCAGATCTTCCAGCAAACTAGCACCTGATACCTTTGTGGCTCCCTGTTTCTACCACCACCCAGCTGACAGCAAGAAGAGTACTCCCTCTTTATTATCATTGTTTCTACTAAGACGCCTCCAAGGTTTTCTCACAGTGAGAAGGCTTCCTGTGCTCTTAACCTTCACTAAAATGTCACAACCCCACTGGCAGAATCCAACTTAAGAATTAAAAATGCTTCTCAGACAAGTAAATTGAAAAATAATACAGAGAAAACCTATGAAAATCCAGGGTATAACCAATACCAGTAATTATTTATGATGCCAAGAGTATATCAACATTAGTTGCTTAAGTAGCATTTTACTAGAGTATAATTCAAATTCTTTTGGAAAAGTAGGTACGCCACTGTATAAAAGCACTGCACACTTTCCCAGGCAGCCCTGGACAGATCATTTGCTGTTATTAGACAGGTTACACTGCAAATCACCAGATTCTGGGAATTAATTTGGAAAAAGCATGACTACATAGCTGACTGTACTAATTTATTCTTCCCTTGGCCGCTGCTGCAGAAAGGATTCTGGCCTATAAAGACCCCTAATCTGATCTAGCTCAGCCATCCTTTGCACACTGTCTTCTTTAAAGATAAAAATCACGTTCTGAATTGTGTCAGCAAGGAATGAACATTACTGTCAAAATGCTCCAGTTGGGGCAGACACAGTAGTAAAATACATCAACACATTCTAGCTATCAGGGTTGAAAAACCTGATGGAGTACCTTGGTTTCTTGCTGTCCTACACATTATAATATGTGCCCATACATTAAACACATTTCAGAGTTTGTACACAGTCTGAAGAGCACAATTCATTCATCAATGTGACTATTTTGCAGTTTTGAATACAGCAAATTGAGAAGCTGAAAATGGAAGGGTTTGAGTAAAGAACAGAAAATAAGGAGGAACAAATGAAAATTACTCACCAATAGGAAAATGGGAAAATACTTTTTAAGCTCTGAGACTTTCAAAAATCCATTGGACTATTTAAGATGTTAACATGCATTTTCATTTCTATACAAGCAGAAAGCTCTGGAACACAACTCACTTAGATCTTTGAATTTTTTAGTGTTTGTTTTCATTCTGACACACTTTTGGCATTAAGCTTTATTACTCAAAGTGACCAAAAAATCAACACTAAATCAGAATGAGTATCTCAAAAGAACCAGTAGATGGCAATAAAAAGATCTGTGATAAATTGCAATTTTTCAAATAAATATAATCTGTAGTAATGTACAACCAGCAAAACTGGCATTTTTTTTAACCTCATTGATATGGCTCCAGGAGGCTTCTTGAAGCAGCTAACTTTTATAAAATTTTATAACAACAAATCCATGAATCTTTCCTCACATCTGAAAGGTGAGAAAAAAAACCAAAACCCTGAGAACAATCTGTTCCTGTAACTCAGAAGAATAACTTATCTAAAATACTTCTTCCCTTTATATTAAAACTAAACCTACAATTTCAAGAATATTTTTTCAAAGTAATATAAATATAAAATGCACTGATATTTAAGTTCATTTTTACTCTTAAAATGTTGTCCAACAGGAAAATAAAGAATCAGTAGAATTTGTTAAGTCTTTATACACAGCCTTTTATACAAGTATTTATAGCTTTAGAAGTTTTCATTAAGTCTCACACCAAGGCTATTCAGCAACTACTGGAAATTTTTCCAGGGTTTCAGCTTGAAGTTAAAATATCCAACTATTTTTATGTCTCACAATTTCAATTCTAGGAATAAACCAAACTGCAGTGGCTTACCTGTCTAGTAGAGAATAAAAAAAAATCAAATTATTATTTTGTATTGTATTAAAAACAAAAACATACATATTAGATTTTAAAAGGAGGGCTTTTAGATATTATTTTTTATGTATATATATTACGTAGATGCTTGCAGCTGAGGTAGAGGTATTCTAAAACAGAACAATAGGTTAATTGAAATCACTAGTGCTTTGTATTAAGCCTTTTTAAATATTCAGCAGCAGTAATGCTGCAGAATTATTTTATGTACGAATACAACAATGAACCAAATAATGACACAATTTGCATAAAGGGCATTTTTCCCTTTTCCTACGTTTTCCTATTTCTACCACATGCAAGCACAGATAGGTCTTGGCTAGGATATCTGTTTCACTGAAATAAAATCCCTGATGAATAAAATTGCCAAGTTATTTTCCAAAAATTAACCATAAAGCTGACAGTAAGGTTTACACCTTACCACGAAACATTTTTGAAAAACAGATATATATTTAACCCCCTAATTAATATCTGCTCATTATAAGTAAATAATTAAATATTTTTTCATATACATTTAACTATTAGGAAGAAATTGAAACCACACATCAAATATTTACCACTAAGTACTCTACCTTACAGTTATATCTGAAAACTGACAAACTACTTAGGCTGTAAATGCAATATATATGCATACATGTCAGTATGGAAAAAAACATTACCACCAAAAAAAATTAACACATGGAAAGAGAGATACCTCAAGACTGTTCCCAAAAAGATTTCAGCAGTAAGAAAGTTAAAAGAGTTGCCTAACACTCCCAGAAATTATTTACTCTGATTAAAGAGCAAATACATTGAAGACAAAGAAAGAATACACACTGCAATTAGCCAAAAGACATAAGGGGATAAGCATGAATTAAATACACTTCTTTTTTTTTTAAAGTGGAACTGACAGCTTGGAAAGCACAGACTGAAAATGTGGAGGGGGCCTGTTGGAGAGCCATGTACAGGGTTGAAAAATCTCAGTTTGTTACACTTAGATAAGGTTTGGGAAGGTGGGCAAGATTTAATCATATTCTTCCAGTGCCTAACAGGTGGTTTTCAAGAAGACAGAGGTACCCTCTTCACAAAGTTGCACAGTGAAAGAACAAGAGATCATGAGCCACCAAGTTGCACAAGAGAAATTGTTTTCTTCCCATAAGAAAAAAAACCTATTATTTGCGACAAGAACAATTAAACAGTGGACCAGGCTGCCCATAGAAGTGGTTGACTTTCCCTCACTGGCAGTGTTCAAGCCTTATCTTGATAAGGACATTGAGAACTTAAATCCAGGGTCCTGCTTTCAGCAGAAGGTTTGGGCAAATAATCTCCAGGGATCCCTTCCACCTACACTCCTCTTTAACTCCATATGTGAAGCTCTGCAGCTCCTATATCCTGTGTTAGTATCTGGCAATAACACAGAAATAATTTAGCAAAAAACACCACTTTATGCACAGCTGTTATGCTTCAACCTTTGCACTTCTGTAACTCCATCAGTATCAAAGGATTTATACATGTGTGCATACAGATGCAGCCTATTTTTCTGCATCTTTTCGCAGTTCCTTTTCTACTAAAGTTGACCCATACATACATGTATATCTACCATATCTTCTAAATCCCAAACTCATGAGTTCTACATGAAGAAAGCTATTTGCTCCCCACATGAGGAATGCTATACCATGCAGGATCATGCTTCACGCTGCCATCTGGCTAGAATGGAGTCATGTACATTTTTGCAAGGTAGTAGTTCAACTAGAACTGTGTTGTAAAAACCGAAATTACCCAGCTTTATCGGGAGAAAACAGACTGCACTGAAATCTGTTGCAAAATATTTAAGAAATTTTAAAGGAAAATTTAAAGGAAAAAATACATTAATTTTGACATAACAACCCACCTAAAACTGCTTTTGCTCAGAAAGCGGATTCAAAAGATCTTCAACTGTACTCAGGATGCAATGTTTACTAATTTTCAAGTTTGAGCAGAATGCAAAGTATGATGATGCCTAGAACTAAATGACATACCTAGTCATCAACTAAATTCAACAAGCTTTCTGTTGAGCTGACTGAGTGTTGGGACTACTACATCAAGATTATTCAGCAGAAGGTCAAAGAGCTTCTACTCTACACCAGGAGGCCTTTTATGAAAAAATACACTTAATAAAATGGAATTCTAAAGAAAAGTTGTATACCAGGCAACTCTCAATCACTTTGATTTTTGATCAGCTTTACTGACACACTACAAGATTCCTGCTTTCCAGCCTTTTATAAATGGGTCATCAGCTCCTTCTCATCCAGAAAAACCAAAGCTTAAGAACGGATTATTTCCTTTATTCTACTTCATACGTCTTACAGAACTGACTTTTCAATACAGGTTTTTCTATGAAGTTCATGAAGATTTATGTCCTTATGAGGAGACCATGAAATTAAATCAACGCAGACCAACTGTTTAAGCCATGTTTACTACAAATACACCAGCACTGTCCCTGTGCAAAGCTCCTCTTTTCATCTACAGCAGAGCTGATGACATTGTTTTCAAAATCACATTTCTAGACTGCAATGTCAGCTTTTACATTACCATTATCAAGAAGGACCTTCATTACTACTTACTATTTCCAAGCTAATTCCCAAATGCCTCATGTGACATAGAACATCCAGGCTAAGTACACTTCTGCAGAAAAGCTTTCCTTTGGTTTACTATACTTCAGTGCTGGATACACAAGTTGCTTTTGGAGGCTAGAACACATTCATGAGGAGCTATACGTCACAGCTACAGCTTCGAAACACCACTACTGATGTACTGTTAAAAGCAAAAATCACTACTTAAGAGTTGTACATAGAACTGATTTATTGAATTCAACTCTTGGACTAGTCCTGACACTGATTTAATTAGTATTCCTTAAATTTATCAGAGTCCACATTAAAAAGAAAGTCATCATGAACAAAACTCTTTGTCAACAATTTTTGCAAGAAAAATTTTAAAAAGCGCTGCAGAATTAAGGTTACACATGTTTTAACCTACTTCCCTAACTAAGCACCAAGTTTCTTCAGAGTTATTTTCTTTTTTTGTGGTTCAAATCAGTGTAGGCAGTCAGAAGTGATGTGGAACAGTTTCACACAAGCACAGACGCGCACTTGGAATGTCCTACTTTGCACCTGAATTGACACCAGAATTATGTGTCTATGGTGAGGCCTGAATAACTAAACACACAATGTGATACAACTATTTTAAAATTATGTTAATAAGGATTTATTGTTTCCTGCTTTAAAGGCATTCATCTACTTCTTTTTGTTTGAAAACTACACTGGCTGCATTCAGTTAGCATCCATCCATAAGTAAAAGAGGGGAGTTTCATCATTCTGCTCCTGGTTCAAATCATGTTGCCATGGAAGCAGATGTTGAATTGATGAAAATAGGTCAACTGTTCAAAAAAAAAAAATCACTGGTTTAATACATTAAAAATATTATTATATTTTATTACTTTAATGCTTGCCATTATTTTGAAATTGGTAATATTTTATTCTGTAGTATACTAATTAACATTTACTTCACTCACACAATACATATTCCCACCAAAAATGTAGATAGCATCAGAGTTAAGAGTTGTTAATAGGAAAAATATTTTGCATGAATCAGTAGGGGCTGGGTACAGAATGCTTACAAGAATATCACACACAGTTCTTTGTTATTTCAGTAGTGGGTGGTGTTAAATGTTGCCATATAAACTGTTTCCATTTGAAGAGAATTAGTATTATTATTAAAAAGCACTAGCATTTTTTGGAAAAAAAAAACCAAATCAGGACATCTCTAATACCTATGCTTGGCTTTGACAGCAACAGTGCTTTTCTATTCAGTTTTGCATCAAACAGACATATAAATACTCAACTGGAGTCTCAGTTACTAAAAACTGATTAAAATACTTAAAGACAGCTAAGATTTAAGTAGGTTACCCCATCAATAGAACATGTGAAAATACACATAGCCAACTCAAAGAAATTTCTCTCAACATTTTCAAGCTGCCTGCCAAGATGCTGTCAAAATAGTGTAAACACACAATAAAATGCTCATCTTCACCTGCAGCAAACATCAGAAAATAAAATAATTCACCTGTATCATGTTTTTCTGAATCTCTACTAGGTGATCTAAGACACTTTTCTATCAACACCCTGATACATCAGAATTTTTTTCTACCTTGACACTGATGTACTTTAGATGCACCAGGTTTGTCCAGGAAGTTTAATGTAATATATTCTGTTCCTGAATATGTCTTTACAACTGAAATGCAGAGTTTAACCATTAATAAATAGAGTAAAGGTGCATGGCAATACTGCCAGTACATGAGATTTGTGCTCCTTTCATAGTTCAGAGACCTTTCTGTAGATTAAGTGATACTTAAAGTAGAAAGGCTCAGTGGTGCAGAAGTCCTACAAATTTAATCCAGCACAAACCTGCCACAGCACTACTGCGTGTCTCCCACACACTGCTGCTTCTGCCCTGCTCCCTAGTGAACTGGGTCAGACAGCCTCTCCCACATCAACTCCCTGATCTGTTTCATCACACACCAGATAAAAGGAAGTCCCAGTGTAACAGATAAGATGGGAGTAAACACACAGGAAGCAAAAGCAAAACCATCCCCATCTCCTGAAGGTGACATAAATCTATACTGCTGCTGTTCCTAGCCCTACAGCATCCAGTAATCCTCCTCTTTGAACCTTCTGTAATCAATGCTTTAACCTGAAATATGTACAACAGAGCCTCTGATACAAAATTTCTGTAACCAAGAACATGTTTAACTGTCAAGACAACTGAAACCATTTTCAACAGAAATAAAACTCATGTTTGCTGTGTTCATTTTCATATTGTTCTTTTCAATTAAATTTCCGTAAAATGTGTTTCATTTAGGAGAACTCTTTTGGACTCTAGAAAGTCCAAAATTTGTGTTACAGAATCCTCTGCAATATTGTATGACCTGAGCTATTCTCCATCTCTTTAAAAATCAAAAACGAACAAACCAAAAAACCTCCTAGCCTCACACCTGTGAAGCTGTCAAATACTGTTTAAAATGTACTGGAATAGTGTCCTTATGGAGACTGCAAAAGTCTTACATTTCACACTGAGTAGTTCTGGAACTGTTTATAACCAACCAACAACATTCCAAAAAAAAAAAATCACATGGGCTTGTTATGCTCCAGAAACATACTGTAAGGCTCACATGTTGGTTTTGCATCTCTGTTTTCTCAGACAATAAATAGCTTGTAATAACAAAAAAAATTACCAGAAAAATGACAAGAAAAAATCAGAGTAGCATATTTAAAGTCATCAATCATACTGGATACTTTTGATTAAAACTTTTTAAATGGACATCTTTGGATCAGTGCATTATGGCTTGTTGTTTTATTGTTTGGTTGGTTAGCGTTTTTTTTAATTAAGCACTTGACTTTTCTTTAAACAAATTATTTCTTTTCATTTCGTCTGGCTCATCCAGTATTAGCTTCCAACAGTCCTTTTGTACTATGGTAATTATAGCTTGGTGGTCTTTACCAAAGTGGCTTCTCTGTATAAAACAGCATTTTTCCCCTCTCCTCCCCTCAGTACTAATTTACTTTTTCCCTCCAAACTTTCTTCACTTCTTCCCTTTGTTTTCTGAATCTCCCTTTCCACAGAATTTACAGATAATTTGAGATACAGTGTTAAAGAGTTTCAAGAGCTACCTAATTATTATGCTACAATTCCTGTTCCCTAAGGAGTTGCATATAAACAGAATTTCAATTTAGAGAAAAATGCTGGTATTCTCCTCTGGTCTACCAAGAAACAGAGGTCTGCCTAGAGATCAAACAGCCAGCTTCACATTTAAACAGATAAAAGGATAACACACAGCAAGCAAAGGCAAAACCAGCCCCATCTCTAAGCTGTCAGAAATCCATACTGCTTACATTTACTCATCCAGTTTTCACAGTATAACCTCTCTACATATGTTGTCCAGTAACGAGCTATATCATCACATTTGATTTGCTAAATAAGTTTTATATTTAAACACGTCACTGAGGTTAATATAAATGGCCACACATGCATAACAGTAGAGTGCTGCCTGTAGAACTCAAACTTCAGCAAAGCATTCGACATGATTCATATTTACAGTTAACTCTGCAAGCCTTAAGGCTTGGAAAATAAAATTCAAAGCAAGCTCATGATTCACTGCATAACACTTAATACCTGTAAAAAGAACAACAAAGAATATGGTCCTAATGCACCTCTGTAAGGTGATGCACTTCAGTAACTACACATACACAAGCCAGACCTTTTGCCACAAGAAAAGTAATCCAGTTTCTAAAGCCAAAACAGAATAATGGTAAAAGTCAAGGAAATGCAATACAAGAAAGCCCTGAAGGTAAGATTTATAAGGGCAAAGTCCTGCAATTTCAGTTCTGCAAATTACCCACAGTCATCCCTCCACGTCTGAAAAGGAATGACACTGATGTGTTTACTACATGGAATTAGAAGATTAAACCCAAATGCTGTTACAATCACCAATATTTACAGTCATGACACATAGTTGTTTCAGATAAGCCCTACAGGATACATCCATAAAGATTATGTAGGAAGACTTTAAGATATGTTGGGGTCACAACCCAAGCAGAAAAATAAACAGTTCACAAAAATGTGATTATTTTGCTTCTTGAAATAGCACTACTAAATACATGAAGTACAAGAAGTGACAAATGCACGGTATCTTGGGAATGCATGGGAAAGTATGGCAACAGCATTCACAGTAAATGAAAACACAGAAGAGAAGGAAATCAAAATGAAAGACTTTGAAACACTTGATAGGGAAATCTTAAATTTCCTTCTAATGTAAGAGGTGACGTAAAGTCTACTTCCTGCTATCATTTTCACTGGTGTTTGTGTTATTTGCTACAACATGCACTGTTTGAAGGCAGACTTACCTCTACCAATGCCACAGTCAGAACAAGGTCCATTTTTGAGTCTGGGAAAAGGGCATCCACTTGTGGAGACATTCCAATCAGTATACAATTAGTAACAACTGATATTACACTCATAGTTTCAAAGGCCAACTGAAATAAAACACAAATATATTTACAGCTATGACCATTTCCTCTAACTTACTAGTTACCACATTGCTCTACATGATACCTCTCTTCATTAAAGCCCCAGAAGACCCATTAATTTAACTTATTTTCCATCATCTTTTGAATTCCATGGCACAGGACTTGTTTAGCAAGCAGCCCAGACCTCAACAGCTTGACAAGATCACAACAAGAGTGTAACCTGGGCATGTGAAAGAGTAAGCACTCATCTACAGTTGTACTTCTAAACAAATTTATTTCAGCATAAAGGAAAATCTGCAAAATTCCAAGAGGAACTAATAGTACTAACATTGGTTTTGGAGGTTCTGTCTGAATGTTTAGAGGAAAAGGTAAGAATGGTTCAGAATGCCTTTTTTTAAAATCACAACTACTTGAGATTTGTTGAAAGATTTACATTTAAACACATGCAATAGCACAAGTCTAAGAAGCTCTTGCCTACAGAGCCCCCACAAATGTCTGAAAATATTAATACAGCTTAACAATTACATTTGCAATATAATGGTTACTTATTCCAAGGTCCTGTCTGGAATGAGAAAAACTGACACAGAATTGTAGTGTCTGTCACAATGAATTACCAGAAATAACTTTCTTCTTGACAAGAAGCTAGTGACTCAGCTCACCTGATAAAATAATTCCAATATTCCCTTAACAGAAATCTTTCAGCAAGTGCTCTTACTTCCCATATGAAATGGATGACTTGAAAATTTAGCTATTATTTTTAATTCACAAATCCAATTCATTTCTGCTATTAGTTAAAAAATTACACCACAAAACAAAATTACTGTGCTATAGTAATGTTATCATTTTTCAGCCTACTCTCTTAATTGAAACAAACTATTCTAGCAAAAACAAATGCTATTAATATACCTGCAGCTATACTTGTGACTTATGACCACAGCCTGATTATTCTGGTGCTTATACAATTGGTCAATGCAGCTATTGCCATTAAGATGTTGGCAGCATAGATCTGGACTGAGAAAGTGCATCTCATGTTAAAATGCAATCAGATTGTAATTCACACATTTTAATGACATATTATTAAAAGACTTCACCTCTAAGTCCACTTCACTAATATCTATGCATGTGTCTAATAAACATTGCTCAGAATCCTTGGTTTGCATGTTTTTACTGTATGTTTTACTTGAGGTTTCAGGATTTCATTTCTCACCTCTCACTTGCTTCATTTGATAACATTTACAATCTCTCCAAACTGAATAATCCATTAGCTCTTTGTGCCTTTTATCTCCATCATGTAACATTAGAAAATCTGTTAAATAAAACTAGAATATGGATTATCCCCTAGAAAAGTCCCCTAACCTTATCACACTCCCTTATCAAGCACTGCTATTACGGAATGCTAGTTTCTGGGTGTAACTTAGTCACTCCAGAAAACTCTGGTCAGGATCAGTTCACTCATGCAGCACACTCAACAGGCCCCAAAATAGCTGGTGGCAGCACGATTGCATGGACAAACAACTGAGGACAGCAAATGCTTAACCCAGTACTATTACCATGAAATCGTTTACATAGACTGCAGTGTTCAGGCTGTGCAGAAAGTTCCAGCTCCTGCTCACAGATCCAGGCTATTTTCAAATCAGTCAGCCTGAGTACCAGCAACCACAGGTGCAGAGGCCACAAGCCTCGCCTACTTACCTATTCTTCCATTTCTTCTGAAACCCCTGCTGAGCTCCACACTTCTGAGACTGCATCAGAAGTTACCATTTCTAAAATACACTGGCTACAAAGAATACTGGGCAGTATCTGGAAGCTTTGCTTTGTTGACGCTGCAACATGAGCACAACACATACACAAGAACTAAAGAAAAGATCTGCTTTATTTTCCAAGGCAACTGAAAAGCACGTGGTCAAAAACCTCACCAAAAATATCACTGGGATATATAGTTGGATAGATGATATTCCAGGGCATTGTAGAGAACAAAGTACCTACTGAACTTTAAAGTGGCTCATGGGACAAACACAAAGCTTTCATACTGTTGCTGAAACCTCTTTTAGACAAATGAACAGGAAATAAAAGACATAAAAATTACCTGCCAAACACCAATATTCGCTGTGGGTTCTGCAAATGGACGCTTGTAAACTCTGCACATCTTTAAGGCATCAGAGTATATCTCTGTGATGTTGTTTAACACTGCAAAAACAGCTGCCAGAGGATAAACACATGAGAAAAGACTCACATAGCCAAACTGTAGGAACAGCTCCAGGTAATCATCAAAAGTACCCTGAAAAACAGAGGAAATATAAGAACAACTTCAACCTACAAAAATACTACGAAGAAACACAGAAATAACATTACAGTTGTAGATATGTTTCCTCATCCCAAATCAGTTGTTTGGAAATGACTGCTGATAGTAGACAAGAAAAATTTTTTAAAAATCTAATTAATTTGGAATTATTCAATCACTAAAAACTTCTTATAAGGGGAGGCCCAGGCTTTTCCTTTTGCCTAACGCATTTTCTGCAAGTCACACTTCCTATCCTTATTAGATGAAGTAACTAGATAAACACAATCAACCTATGCAGGTTCCTGAGCATGTCAGTTAAACAGTGATGGAAGGAATAGCGAGAAATAGAAAAACAGCACCTTGCATTTAAACGGGCAGAACACTCTCTGGAGAACCCTGTGGCAATAAAAGCATTTCAGTTTGTCCATAAAAGACCTAACCAGAATGGTAGGCTGGTAGATAGGCAACTCTTTCCTGGTATTTCTGCTTGTTTATTTCAAAATGGGTAGGACAGAGTTAGTGACCCACTTGAAGATTGAAATCTACAAGGCAGCACTGACATCTGAAAGGAAAAATTAGTGCAAACAAAAAACCCTATTTAACAAATCCCACCAGGTCTATCACCTGATCTTTAAACCAAGAATGTGGGTACTTAAGGGCTGCTTAAGTATTCATATGGAGGTGATCATATACGTATTTGCATATTAGTTTTGTAGTATTAATAATAGTTTGCTATGATTGCAGCAATTGTGTTATGAAAGAACCAAACCAACCACTTTTGAAGAAAAAGTGTTCATAAACAAAGGATGGTGAAATACCACAAAGAAGTTAAAGTGAGATCTAGGTATCTCGTATCTACACAGACACATCAATTATCCTCTCAAAACTGAAATCATGAAGACTTGAAAGTAACTGAAATTATTGCAAGAAGCACATGAAAGTGGTTTTGGCTCCATGCATCAGACACGTGGTTATCTACTCTTTTTTGCCCATCAGAGCTGTTAAACTGACTGCCCTCTCCAACACTTAGTGCTTTTTTCTCCTAGGAAACAGAGAGGCAGTAGAAGTCTGCAAGCTCACAAATCAACATGGGGTACTCATTAATTGCATTTCTCACTTGAGCTCGTTTTGAAGTTTCACAGTTCAGTCTCACAAACCAATCTGCAGGCCAGGCAATGAACAGCTACCTAACTTTTGAAGCCATTAAGATTTTTTCCTCAGAAACATCTTATAGAAATTCTAAATTTTACTAAGGTCTTCTTTAGGAACATTTGCTGGAATACTCACTGGATACTGAATACTGCTGGAATGGCAGCCACACATCTGCAACTGCTATCATTTTTTGAACCACTGCAGGCAGAGAGAGAGCTTTCCTTTGTGCTCCTACTTCTGGTAACGGCACAGTATTCCCACTGCTTCCTGACACTTCTCATTTCCTTGCCCAATACCTACTGGCTTTTAGAATAGCAGAGTATGAAGTAAGTAAGTATTTATTTTTCTCCTACTCAATTTATGAAACTTTGTGTAGGAAAACAGGAGTCTGAGACAATGTTAAAGAAATTTGTAACTGTGCCATCAGCAGCCATGAGATCAGCTACAGCATCAAGGAAACAAAAACAAGGAATAAATTAAGGGAGAAAATTACTAGAGGAGTGAAGCAGGAAGTAGAAAAATAATAATTTAAAAATTATTGCAGGATATTTTTACATCCTCAACAGGGTTAAGGGCTGGATATTTGAAAAGTAAGCACGAATGAGGACAAAAAGAATAGAGAATTAAATGCTGAAGAGTATGTGAAAGAAAGAATCAAAACAAAAGAGCCTGAAACACAGAATTCTGTCAAGACCTCAGTTACTAAACAGTCAAATGCTTCCCCCTTGTGACAGTTTTAATTTTAGAAATATTCTTGCCTGCTGACAGCTCACTGCTTGCAAACAAATCAACGGTCTAATATCGTTTATTCACAAGCACAGCAAAACAATAATCTTTAGACTGAATATAAAATTAAGGCTTTGAGTACACAGTATTTAGAACTGAAACCGAGGCTAGCAGTGGACACATCCAAGGCAAAGTCATAACTGTCTAAAACTGACCTCTCGAGTCCTCATCAAAAATTATTCAGGGCACAACAGTACAACAGGTGCAGATTCATTTGATCCAGCTCTGCACAAGAAGCACTGGGCAATGTGACTCAGAGACACCACACTGGCTTTGTATGTGACAGCTGAGAATCAGGAGTCAGCTCAGGTCTAACAGGCAGAGCTAGTTTGGTCAGGCCTGATGCTGAGACACAACTCTGGGAGCTGTGCTAGCCCATGTGCAGGTGCAGTGCTGGACTGTGCTCATTTACCAGCTCAGACACTAACACAGGGACTTCTGCTGTGTTCTGCACTGCAAAACAGGCTGTCTAATTCTATTTGCCTCCAACCTTCACACAGGAACACATTTATACAGTTCTTAAATTGTAAAGGTGGTAATTTTTTTTTCCCACTTCATGCAGGAAGAGAGGAATCTGATATGGTGTTATTATCAAATTTCAAACTGCTCATGCCTACCTTTTACATGAAAGGTGCACTATGTACATGCACTTCTTATTCTGTAAAAGCAAAAATCCTAAAGTATTAAGACTCTTGTGACTGTGCTTGCAGCATCTGATCAAATTGTCAGCCAGTCTGTGAGGCCTTAACATACACACTGACATCCACTGAGTAAATTCCTTTAGAATTTTAAGTAATGAATTGCATGTAATCTGCTAAATACAATTAAAAATTACACTGGGTAGGAGGTGGTCAAGAACAGAACCAAGAAGACAGTGAATACCAAAGCTGTGGTTTCAAGAGGCAAGAGCATCCAGCAAGAGTATTGTTTTGAAGAATTGGTTTCATTTGTCCTCTGTTTCTGGCCTCATCCAGATGTAACTGATCTCTCTCCAGCTCTAGTTTAACTGACCATTTAAACTACTAAACCACTACAAAATCAAACCAAAACAGAAATAATTTCTCTCTTTCCTGTGCTAGCCCACCCATCCTGGTAAGTCTTGGGTTACTCTCAGAGATTAAGGGCATATTACACAAATACTTCTTTCCAGTGATACAGGGTTAAGTAGGTCCAGATAGAGCTGTTTATTCCTTCCCCTTCCTTCTGGTGTCACTAGGATCCTGCACTGTATCCACTTCCTGATCCAGGATAATATACAGCTGCATAAACAGCTACCAGCAAAGCTGATGAAGCTGGAAATAAGCTGCCACACCAGAAAGCCAAAAATATTCTTGTTTGCCTTGGCTGATGCCTCTGTCAACTACAGCCCAGAAATGTTTTAACTCTTTCACAGTACTACAACATACCAAATAGGTTCCCATTTCTTTCTCCATGTTGACCTGTTCAGCTAATGACAGGTCCATATCAGTTTTCTTGGAACACATGCGTTTCTTCATCCTCCTGTTGTATCTCTTCTGGAGCCAGTAAGGAAGCAAGGATTCTGCAAACTGATTGAGGATCTGCGAAGTTATCAGCAAAGTCGCCAAGCTCTTAATTTAAAAAAAAAAAATAAAAAATAATACAACTGTAATGAACCTATCATCATTTGCAATTCTGTGAGCTTGAATAACACTGTAAATTACTATACTATGAAAAAAAGGCCAGCCTAAGAAATCTAGCAATAGCATGTGAAAAGTGTAGATGATCTAGTTCCCATCCTTTGCTGTGTGCTGAAAAGGACTAATTAGGGGTTAGTAGTCTAAATACTTTGTGTCTGGATGTATCTTGGAAACAGCACACTAAGTACAATGAAGGGTAATGCATATTTAATATGCCAATGACAATCACAGAGCTAAAGGCTGAATGTTTTTCTATGCTTTTAGTTTCTTGATTTTACCTGAAAGTAGAGGAAATGTCACAAATGTTATGTCTGGTATAGGTATGTCAAGTGTCTTGCTATAGATCACTTCAGAGTAACAGAGGTCTGGAGCTGAAGTTCTTGTACTGTTCATTATGTTTAGAGCAAAAACATTTTCCTTATACTAAGTTTTCATGCATTTGAGTATGAAAGTTGATTTAAAATACCAACTACAAATTATTTTTGTTTTTATTTATCCTCAGATCCTCACTGTAGTCAAACTTAATCACGACGTTTTCTAACATAAAGGAAATAAAGAGGAAATTAAAATTTCCCAATCTCATCTGTGTGAGAGAATAATCAAATTTATTTGAAAACAGTTCCTCATTTATACAGAGAAAAAGAATTACTCTACTCTGTTATGATTCTGCGATAATGTTAGGGGAACTGAAACATAGAAGCTGTATCTCTAAGAAAATATAGGTGAAACAGTAATTGCCAAGTTTATGTTTTAGAATTAACTACTGAAGTCTGTTTCAATCAATCCTTTATTATCCTAGATTCATCAACATTCTTAAGATGTTCTTGGAACTCACCTGCCTCAAAAGCTTCATATCGAACAACACAAACGCAATGTAGAAAAGAGATGCAAAACAATTTAGGAAGTTGAACTGCAAATAAAAATATTTGATTTTAGTACTTGAGCAAAAGTTCAGATGCAGAATATCATCAAACTTAACAGCTGCCTTGACTAAATGGCTTCCATGAAGATGTAAACTGCCCATCAAAATTTCCTTTACCATTTTTAAACCTCAGGTCAGAAAAAACACATTTTCAATATTGGTCTTACTCAAATTTTTCACTTAACAAGCTTGATACTTTCCTAAGCAAAGTGTACAAAGAGAGCTACAACTGAATTATGACATGTCAACATTAAAATTACATCATCTTCTACCTAACTTTCATTTTTTGGCAATTTCTCCAGATAACATTAGAAAAGGGATTAGATCAATAAATTGATCTTAATTTAGAGTAGTGACTTTTTTTTCAAGTAATACTTCGTCAAAATACACATGCTGGGTGCTATGTCTCTCAATCTCTAAAAGTGTTCCTATGTTCATATGTTAGTTGCGGTTTATGTTTAATCACTTCAAAAGGTTTTATGGCCAAGAGAAATATTCCCTGCTTCTAGAATGAGACATAATCACAGTATTTAATCAAACTCGGAAGTTTCCTACTTGCTGTAAGTGCTGCAGCTCCTGTTTTGGAGCTCTTGGCCAATACAGATAATACTGGGAGTGCAGAGAGCCATTCACAGACTGAGAATGAAAACTGGGTGAAACTTACACTTGACATTTCATAATTTTTTAAATCATTTTGTATAAATGCCCCATAGGGAAAAAAGAAATGGTTCTAAGTTTTATAAGAAAGACTACAGAAGGAGACAAAGCTCTAAGTGATATCTACAAGAGTTTTAGCTCTAGAGGTTACCAGTAACAGATGGGTAACATGGAGATTTAACACAAAAAACCCCAAAAAAACCGAACAAAACAAACCCCAAATAAACATACAAAAACATGGTGAAGAAAACAAAGATGGAACTCCAAGGAAATAAAAAAGGAAGAAACTTAAATGATCTTTTCAAAAGGAAACAAGAAGATAAGATAAATGAAATAGATCCACATATGCTATGAACTACACAGGAGTAGACTGATGGACAGATATTTTCAGGTTCTTCTGACTGGTTGTCTGAATGTTAGTGTAGGTGGAATACATGAACTTTTCAAAACATGGTTTACCATAAAATTGTGCAAAAACTGAAGGGAATAGTTCTCAGTTGAAGACAGGACCATAGCAATTAACAGCATCCTAATACAGCATCCTAATG
Organism: Trochalopteron elliotii; assembly: GCA_024734555.1. Lineage (NCBI taxonomy): Eukaryota > Metazoa > Chordata > Aves > Passeriformes > Leiothrichidae > Trochalopteron > Trochalopteron elliotii. The sequence continues at coordinate 1,923,547 of JANPWX010000089.1, read as the reverse complement.
AAAGAACAGTTCAATACAAATAAAAAGCCAACTCTCCACTACAAAAGAGGCATCTAAAATAGTCTAGCAGTTACTGCAACCACAACAGAAATCTTGTTTACTCTGATATTTGTGCTATTTGGCCTTGAGCAAAACTGTAGGTCATTGTGGTAAATGCTAGGAAAGCACTAATAAAACAGAGCACAAGCTGCCTTTTAAAATAATCTTAAAAGCTGCTTATATGACATACTTACCACTAAAACCTTCAGAATTAAATGATTCTGATATGAAGATTCCAGCCTGTGATTTTCTAAAATACCAACAAAAATATTAATTAGTAAAGGGCAGAAGCTTCTGCCATATACTACACATTGCTATCCAAAGAGTGAACAGACACTTTTACTCCACATGAAAATTACTTATCTAATAGTTTATATTATTCCAACATTTCATGGTAGAAAGAATTTATACTGTACCAATACCCTCACTTAATCTATGAAGGTAATCTGATACACAGTATTATCATACATATTTTCAACTACAACACCAGTATTTTTTCTACCACAAAAGTTTCTTCTTTTATATATTTCTTACTCTGAAGAGCTATTTTATAAAAAAAAATAATCCACCGCTCTTAAGACTTAACAGAATGTGTCTAGTAATTGACTGCCCTTTGACTGAAAACTAATACAAGACTAATGAGAATACATAATGAAAAGTAACAATACCAAATTTGATTCAAAACCAGTAAATGCTCACAGAAGTATTCCCATCTCTCTCCAAGGAATTTAGATAAGACCCTACACTCTAAAGCAAGACTGGAGTATGTGAAGTTCAACAGATGCATTACCCATTGTAAATTGAGATTTTCAGTTCATTCAAGATAAACTGTCAGAACCTGATGTTTCAGGAAGTCTGGTGCAGTGGAGGGGAGAAAAGGGAAGTGGATGGGAGATTTTCAATTTCTTTCTCCTGTTTTGCTAGATTATACCTTTAAAGCCCTGGGTAAGCAGTAACTGGGAAGGCAGCACACTAGCATGTGCTGTGTCAACAAGGCTGAAAGGAGAGACCATCACCCATGGACCTTGTTCAGGACAAAACAGCAGAGCTCTGCTCTGACAGGAGCATCAAGTTAGGCCTGACACATGAAAATGGACTCAAGCGACTGCAATTTTTACTTTTAGCTTTTGCTACACAATCAGCTTTCATGAGAAATGAGTGCAAGAGGGGTGCTTAAAATACACCAGATTGTTTCCCATGCTTTGTCACTTTAGCTGTTGAAGTCAGATATTATCTGAAAATATGCCAGGTGGGAGAGAAGATAGGACAGCCAGATGAGCTTTCCAGCCTATTCAGAGCATGGCAGCAGAAACACACTGGATAGCACAGAAAAGCCACAAGCTGTCAGTGTAGCAGGTTACACAAACACTGCCTCTGCTGAATATGAAACATCAGCTTAAACCCAGAAAAGCCTGGATTAAAAAAAAAAAAACTCCGACTTGTCTGTTAAAGACATTTTAACATAACATATGTTAGATAACATAACTGTAGGTATTTCACAGAAATGCCTTTTCTTGCAGTATAGTAAAAACAATGAAACAAAACAGCCAACTGAGTCCTAGATATAAATTTAAAAATCATTATTTATATAAAAACCTTGAACAGTCATAAACAAAGAAATTGCTGGTTTTTACTATCATGAATGTCTGGTTGAATTTGGTGAGGAAATCATTTTGGCAAGTATAACCAATCCCCACTTCAACACCTCTTTTTATTCTGTCTTCTGCATCAATCTCCCTTTGCTTTATCTTTCTTCTGTTAATTTTCTGGGTATCCAGCTTTAGTAATCTGGATTCTGTCCTGTAAATCAATGCCATATGGAGCTTCACAAAGCAGTTAATTCTCCATTAGCTTAATTGATTAACTTTGTCTGAAAGTGACTTCACATGTCTGTAGAAGTGCTAAAATTCAAAATGAACACCAGCATTTCACTGTCCTTATGTTAGGTTACAAAACACAAGGCCTAATCTGTTAAATAAATCACACACGCAAGGGGAAAAAAAAGGTAATCTATTATAACGTTCCTCCTCTTCTGAGAGAGCCCAGAGAAACACATTTTGATTGGGATGTGGAATCCCAGTCTTTATTACACATGTAGCATACATAAACACTCTCGTAACATTTAGAGTGGGCTTAGATCTGGTTCCCTTATCTCAGTGCCCCTGCCCTCTGCACTGAAGTACAGTAGACTAAAGCACAGTAAGCAAACCCAGGTTGTGGGTGCAACTTGCCAGGACAATCCTTCCTGCCATCCATGCACCTCTGAGCTCTTATCCTCATGCTCTCCCCTCCACCCCTTTTGCCAGCACTATGGCTGAGACAGCCAGACAAAGAGCTAAACCAGGGATGGGGAACTTCTGCACCAAAGGCAGAGAGGCTGTGGAGGAAGGCAGGATCACCCCTTCCGACAGCATGTCAGACTCAGACCAAATTAAACCAAATATGAAACTGCAATCTCAGAACACTCAAAATATAAGAAGTTAAAATGGCCACCTCTTTTACCCCACAGCAAGAACCTACTTTGGGAAATCTCTTTAGCGTTCTGCTGAACAAGAGCTCACAGTAATGTATTCTACAAAGAAGCAAATACTTAGTATGTAGGATTCTAACTTGAAAGAAGAAAAACTAACAACTTTCTTACCCCACGATGTTAAGAATTCAGCAGCGTACCGATAGATACGGTTCATAACCTCAATCACAACGGCATAGATGATACTGGGCACGTACAGCATCAAGCTGCTGAAGTTAGACTCATTCTCTTCGTGATAATCCAGAGCCCACTGCTCCAAGTCAAAGTAAATCATCATCACGTACAGGGAGAAGTAGAGGCAAAGGCACACAAATGGTAAGGACACCAGGTAAATCCGTAATTGTCTCTTAATACTTGAGTACACCGGCTCCTCCCTCCCGGTGACAGGATTGATCCCCAGCACACCATGGAAGCCTGGTCTTGGCTCTTCAAACTGTCGTTTCATCAGCAGCGTGCCCCAGCGGTACGTCAGGATGGCGCAGATCCGCTTCCAAACCTCCAGGATCACCGTGGACCACAGCAGATTGAACGTGGCAAACATCACGTACTTGTCGTAGTCTTCCCACGCAAACACGTAATAAGGAATCCCAATGACAGCCATCGGAATCAGAGCAAATGTGAAGTATTCTAAGAAGCCAAAGTAGAGAGCAATGGTTTCACCAAAGTAGCAGCGTATGTCATCTGCAGAAAGAAATGAATCAATTAAGACTACACTTAATAGAGATGTCATTACAATATCAAACGTGACCTTACATGAACTTACAACTTCCCATTGGCCAGAACTTTTTTCTTCTAAGTAACACAATGAATATCATTGCTTTTTCTTTCTTCCTTCACCATTATTACAAAAAGCCAGATGGTTATCTGATTTTTTTTTTAATGTTACATATATACCCACATAAACATACCATTCAGATGGCAAGGAAGTCAAACAGATATCCAGAGAAAAGGAAAAAGAAAAAACCCAACCAAAGAGAAAACACTACCATACTTGAAAACAGAATTGATCAATGAATGGCATGGAAGACATTTGATGTAATAAAAACCAAACTTTAACAGCAAGTGACACCCAGCTTCTAAAAATTCTGACTGGCATATGTACTTTTGAGAAACAAATTTGTTTCAGCTTGCTCAGAGAAAAAGGGCAAGTTGTGTTAAACCTCAAGGAACTAAAGGAATAGATGGGACAGGTGTATCAAAATCTTAAATCTTAAAAACATCAGATAGAGTACTCAAGTTGAGACACCCTTCAGCAGAAAACTGATAGATTAAATACTCACTGTACTGACTAAGTTTGTCTGCTCAGGTGCTACAGAAATTTAAGAAGTGCACTAGTAATGGGTATACTTCATGACAGATGTATTACCTCCAAGAAGACATAGCACTTATCTTACTAATAAAAAAATACAGGGTTATTATTCATATAATCTAGAAGTGATTAGATACAGAAATGCCTATCAAACAGTTCAGAATGCTGAAATCTCTTTTCTTTGCTGCTTGCATGATCAGAGTGCTTGTATGCCACTGTTTTATACTTACCAGCTTAAAGAAACAGCCACAGAAGCATAACCTCTGAACTGACACTGTAAATACACTACGACTATGCATTACCTCTGTAATACACCACCACAAATAAAACTCACATGCAATACCAAAATATTCTTATGGCTTACAAAACGCTACAGCAGAAGTTCACAACTGTCAACCAGGTAAAAATCTCTGAAAGCGAGAAGGAAAGGTAAAGGGAGTGCTGATCCTAACATCCCCATCAATCAAAAATTCATTAATAAATATATTCAAGTGTAGGTCACTGGCATCATTTCACACTCCAACATGAAAGACATCACTAAATTAGTACATACTTAACAGGCTCCTGGGATGTACTTCAAAATTCTCTATGGATTCAGTGTCAGTCCAAAAAAAAAAAAAACCCTTTCTCACATAAACAAAGATTAGCACACAATAAGGCTCCTAACACAATACCCTGGAGGCAGGCATTATCGAGACAGATCTTTAACTTCCTGCAGCTCAGGAAAGAACCTCAAGCAACTCTAATACCCAGATATTTATAATCAGGCAAGCTCCCAAATGCTCATTTTCTTATTTTAAAATAAAGTTTACAGATTCAGAGTTTAGAACTTAACTTTCCACGTTGCCAGACTAAAAATTATATTCATTTTAAGATTATTCAGTGTCTAAAATATACTCAAATGATGCTGGCATCCAACAACATACAGTCTTCATTCAGACAATGAATTTAAAACAGTTGTAAATACACTTTTGACACACCTACAACACAAAAAAGCTTTGGGAGTTCCAGATACGTGGGAGCTTGTCAGGAGTCAGTTTGAAAAAACAGTCTTGGCTTTGGACCATTCCTGCTTTACTGATGGGTGGGGAGGATTTGTGATGTGCAGACTGCTATTATATGGAAACTCACAGACGCTGGAACCACCAATTTTGCAAGTCTAGAACCACTTCAACAGGTCACATAGGAAACACTAAAAGAGGAAAAACCTGTCCAAATGGTAAAAGAGCAGTGGTCTAATTTCACGACTCCACTGCATGACCACAATACAAAGGCTGTTTACATACCTAAGGGTTGATAACCAACTTTCACTCGGCCATACCAGCTGTGACTAAGCTTTTTCAACTCTTCTCTATCATGCAGAGGGAAAATTTGAACAAGAATACCACTGGTCAATAATCTTCTCACTAAAAGAGAAAAGAAAAAAATAGATACCTAGCACTCCTTCAAAGGACAGTAAATTGACATAAGTAAAACAGGTTATGTTGTGTACTTAGCAAGTCTAAAGTTTTTTTTGAAATAGATCTAGCACTCAAATCCTAAAAAAATTGTCTCATGTTAATTAAAAAAACTATAGAGAGCAGTTATACTTACTCCTGCAAATACTGTGCTGTCCATTGGAAGATAAAGAACAACCTTTTTACATATAATAACTACTCCATAGCTTTGCAATACAACCAGATGCAGCTTCAACAGCAAAAAGTGCTACAGGTCACGACTGAAATGCCACATGTAGCTCTGTGGGGACAGCTACAAAGTCATTGTGGTATTAATTATGGGAAAGATACAAAAAAACCTTTGAATTATCAGTTTACACTAATTCATAAATTACATCACTTCACCATTGCAAACAAACTACATATTCCACAATTTGTATTTAGCTTTGTTATGGAAAGCAATACTATACATGTGGATAAACAATTAAGAAACTGCTCTGAAGTTACAACCGTAGGAAAAAAAAAACCACAGGGAGGCACTGGAAGTGTGACAGTATTTTACTATTTCCTATGATCATCTGCTTGACAAAACTAGAAAAATATCTTAGCTATATCAAAAAATTACCAATGTAAACTCATCTGACATCTACATTTATTTACATTTTTTGAACCACTACTATGCACAGATCTCCCTCTCTGATGACCAACACTAATGAGTAAACATGCCGTCAATAAAAGGACATACAATTAAGATACATTCTCCTAAGAATCTGTAGCATCTCTGCCAACAAACTACTTCCAGCTACCATAAAAACAGCACCAGCTCTCATTGCCTCTTTCTCCCATGAAAAGGAAAAGCAAAGAGGAAGATCAGTGAAACCAAATAAATTAAATAAAACTTCCTTCCTATTACGGAATTTGTAACTCTGGAGCACTGGTACTCATTCCAATATTTTTATACAGAGAGAATCCCAGTATATAATTATGTAACTTAAATAATAAATACTTTTGGTACTAATTAAAAATAATGGATATCATCAACATGTGCGAAAACTACTCAGCTGAAGAGAACATTAGGCCAGAGGTCAGCCTGACAGAAGGTCTCAGGATGGAAGGTCCTCTGGAAGTAATCCAGCCCACCTTCCTGCTGAAGGTAGGTGTGGCTTAAATTGGGCTGCTTGGGGCCTTGTCTAGCGAGGATTTAGAAGACTCCCAGGACAGTTACCAACAATCTCTTTAAATGCCTGATCAAATGGTTGATTACCCTGTTGAGAAAAATACTTTCTTGATACCTATTCAGAATTTCTCTTGTTGTATTGCACATCCATTGCCTTTGGTCTTATTACTGAAGCAGTGAAAAAATAAAGTTAGTTAAAAATAGTGGGACTTGAACGTCTGAAGGATTTCTCTTCACTGCAGGAAAATTATTGTTTTTTCACCATGAACACTATCCTACATCAACACAGTGAGTTAGAGGCAACAAACTACATTACTTACCAATTGATTTTCCTGGGTACAGCTTTGCCTGAGGATATCCAGGGATCATTTTTTCATTTTTGGCTCTCAAGTTTTCAAGTTCATGTTTGATGATGTACTGACATTCTGCCATTGTAAGGAAATTGTGATTGTCATCTAAATAAGAAGAAAGGTTGTATGAAATGGTGCAGCACAGGAATACAACCTGGCAGCAAACAACTACAGAAAATTACCAGAATTGGGGAAAAAAAAATACAGCAACAAATCTATGTCAAACCCATCAGTTTATCATCATGGAAAAAAGAGGGAGATTTCCTTGAGATAAAAACAATTTTTTTCCCCTTGGGAATACGAAACTATAGAGATTGCCCTAAATACATTAAGTAAGAAGCTAAAATATTAACAAAACTCTAATACAAAGACTAACAGTATAGTATTAGTTTAACTGGACAACCAGAAATACTACCAAGACAACATAGACTGAAGGGTCTTTTCTAGGTGACAATTTCTCTGACCGTACCGGGACAAAACTAAAATTACATTCGTGTTTTTAAAAAGAAAAAATACCAGGAGATACAGCCAAAAATATGTTTACAGCAGTTGGAAATGCAGCTAATCCTAGAGATTCTGTCAGCAGTGGAATTTGTGTCAGATTTGCATTAATAATGTAAAGGCATGAAAGAAATTTAAGTGGCACTTTTGCAACTGACAACTCTTCCAAAGGCTTCCTAATTTCAGGAAAGGAAGGTCACAAAGTAAAGACACTGCAACGGTTACTGCAAAACAGTTGTGTTGAGCAAAACTGCCATGTGAACAACAAAACTTAAAAATTGTTTCAGACAGATCCAAGAACCTTTATATATTGAAAATGTGGTGAAAGGCATCACTCAAACAGGCACATTAAAAGTACTGGCAAGACTAAGCTGGAACTCTAATATTTACCTGCAGAGCAAAAAAATGAGTTCTGCCACTGTAGGGGCATTAAATACCTTCCAAGCAGCACATTTAGAAGGAAATGTCCCTGTGTTGGCACCCCCACAAAATAAAAGAGGAAAAGGAACTATTCCACCAATCATGTCCAAATCCCACTGAATGTGTCTGTAGTGTTAATTATTGTTTGTTTGATGTGTACATGTAACAGAGAAAAATGTTTATTTTTTCCAGCTAATTTTAAGATAATAAGCCTCAAAACTGGCTTACAGAAATTAAATTGCTACATTAATTCGTAACATAGATTGTTAATCATAAAATCATGTTTATCAACTCTTTTTCTTGTCTTATTTTGTACAAAAATCTTTCATACAAGTAAGAGACTATTTGGAGCACAGAAAAACATGAAGGAAAAGACAAACAAAAAATTAAAGCCATGTGAAAGAAAACAAAATTCACTACATGACCTAAATTTTCATAGTTAAAAACAAGTATTCTTTTCATGGCATTGTCTTCCACTTGCAGTTCAGTTACCATTCCAAGGAACAGAAAGACCATAAAAGATTTAGCAGCATAATTGCTTATATAATCTTTAGTCACCACTTTGCAATGACAAAGATTCCTACATTCCTAAATTGCTTACCTGCAAAATGTTTGAAAGTTTTTCTACTGCTGTATGTAAAAGTTCTCATTGAGTTATCATTGCACTCCTTCACCAGACCTACAGTTTCAGCTCCCAGCAACAGCCTTAAGTGGGAAGCTCCAACTAGATAAATATTTTCAACTCCATTTTCCATAACCAGTGGTTTAATCAGTAGTTGTGCACCTTTAAAGTAAAGAGGGGTAAAATAAGCAAGAAAATACATTAAAATTACATCTAAAAGCCCTAGCATTTTAGCATCCAATATACTGGCCCTAGCTAACAGGAGTGCTGAAAATGTCTATTTTTAAGGGCACAAAGAGTTAAGGTTTCAATAGCATTTGACATAGGATGTTCAGAAGCTTGCAGGGTCACACCCTGATTTAGCCCTATTTCTGTTGAAGCACACTCAACAATGAACTGGAACAATGAGCACTGTTTGGATCTATTCCTCTAAGGCTCACATCATAAAACCAAGAAGTGCTTCTGCAAACAGTGCCACTGGTTTTAAGGAGACTAGATTTTTGAAGCAGAAACATCCCTGACTTATCTAACAGAGGCCTGAAAGCAAGGTTTTAGTTACAAATCCATCAGCCACAGAAATATTACTGACCATAAGCTATAAGCTACAACAGCCACAAATAAGGACTTTTCTAAAAGAAGTTTAAAAAAACAGTCCAAGGAATTACAAATTAATTAGTCTAATTTCCATTCTCAGAAGCATACCGAAATGAGTAATGAAATATTGTCTTTGTAAGACCTTACATGCTAACAAAAATATAAATAAAATCCAACATGAACTTATCAAGATTAAATTGCTAACTTAATTTTGTTCTACAACATGGTACAAAGGCTTATGGACAGGATGTGAAGTGTCTTCATTTAGGCATGGCTTACCATGTCCCTGTAAGCAACAGGAGAAACGTGTCTAGACAACTGCTATAAAAACTGACATCAAAACTACATTGAAACATAGGTTATCAGGGCTTCAGTGCAAAAAAATGGAAGAATTCTAGAGTTCAACTGGCACTTGACCTCAAGCCAATGTTTTCATTAATAACATCGTTCCCTGGGTTCAAAAAAATGCAAAACTAATTAAGACTGGCAAACAATCATACCACAATTTCCCTGAAAACTAATTTTCTGTATGTTTTCATATTATGGTGACAGCCAATTTTATTTCAAAGTGTTACTGAAGATCATACTCTACTCACCTCCATTTGCCTTTTTGTCCACAATTCGCTTAGTGAACCATTCTATGGTTTCTTCTTTGGTGCCTTTTGCAAGTTCAATTACTACCAGGGGCCTGAAGTTCGACTCAGCAGTATCCAAGAAAGACCAGCTTTCCAACAACTTTTTCTTTTCTTCTGCCATCTCTTGAGAGCTTGCTAAGCACAAAACCAAAATAAAATGCAAGTGCTAAAAAATATCTGGTACAAATTTAAAAACCACAAAACTTTACTGTAGTGACTTACACAAGTCTGTGCTTATCAAAGGCACAGGTGTGCACTTTTATGCACTTACTAGTAGCAAGTTGAGTAACCTCTACAGTTGTCAAGATGCTACTGATTTCCCATGGCATTTAAGTCCTACTCTCTAGGTAGGAAAACTGTTGTTGCTATGTATAGCAAAGCAGTAATGAGAGGAAAGCAAATAAATAAATTAAAACAAAACAGTAAGGTGAAACTATCCTCAAAAACAACAGCCCGCAACTTCCAACAGTCTATTTGCCAGCAAATGAAAACATTGACAGAAACTTAGTCAAACAGGTATTTAAAAATCAATAAACTCATGGTATGACTATGCAGACACATTCTAAGGAAGAACCTTCTCAGTTAATCTTGTGAAGCTTTAACCACACCAAAGAAAACTTGTACCACCTTGGGTAGGTAAGATACCTATCATACTGATAGGCAAATTAAACTCAAAGCACTTCAATGACTTTTTAAAACCTATAAACCAAGTGCTCTGTGACAAAGTCCAGCTGTAAAGCATTGACAGCAAAAAAACTTCATGTGTAAATAATCCAAATTATCTAAGCAGGCCTTTATACACTGACAGACCTATTTAGGCTGGAAAAAGGCCTTCAAGATTGAGTCTAACCATTAATGCAGACCTTCCAAGTCCACCACTAAACAATGTCCCCAAGAGTCACATCTACAGAGCTTTTAAATACCTTCAAGAATGGTGACTCAACCATTTCCCTGGACAGCCTGTTTCAATGCCTGGCAACCCTTTCCATGATGAAATTTTTTCACAGAATTTTAATGGCACAACTTGAAGCTATTTTCTCTTGTTTTATCACTTGTTACTTGGCAGACTCCCACCTTGCAACAATTTCTTTTTCAGGTAGCTGTAGAGAGTAATAAGGTCTCCTCTCAACCTTCTTTTCTTCAGCCTGAACAATCCCAGCCACTTCTGTCTTCTTAACAAATTTAATATAAATTATTCTACAGAGATCACTGTATCATGCTTCATAAAGCAACTTAGAGATTTTGATAGAAAAGAAATCTGTAACTAACCTACTCCTAAAAAAAAAAAAAACAACAAACAAACAAAAAAACTATTATAGATTTAATTTACTAAATTTAAAAGTGAGGGGAACGTTTGGTAGGTTTTTGCTTTGTTTGGTTTTTTTTTGTTTTTTTTTTTTTTTTGCTATTAACTTGACTGAAGAAGGGAATTTATCCGCTGCCTTTAAGCAGTTACCCCACTACTGTTAAAATACTTAATTTCTAAGGAAGTTGCTCTAAAGATGCAGTTCAGCTTTTGTGACCATTATACTTCCATGATTCAAGGACAAATCAGTCTCCAGTACTTCATATAAATTATCCTACAAAATACAGTGATACTGCAAACATATGCATACCATAATAAACAAGTCTATTCAACATGTCAATCTTGACTTAAAAAAAGCTTTCAAGCCATATTTCAATGGGGTTTTTGGTTAGTTTCACTTGCCTTTTCCCACGCACACAATTCTGCAACATATAGACTTATGGCCCTGAACCCAAGTATTCCTGTCTTTTAAAAAAATGCACTGGATTAATAAACTGTTTTCAAAAATTTCAGATGTGCATCTGCACAAACAGAATGAACCAGGCAGAAAAAACATAATCAGGGATGAGCCACTGTAACTGAGCTTGTTAGAGACTAACTACAGTCTTGACAAGTCACCGCACCTTAATGCATCACTACCCATAATCAGGGGTTTGCAGGGGTTTGCTAAAATTAGGCCTGACACATCGTGTATATTGCCGTTTCTAAAGAATTCTAGGAATGAAAAGTACTAGATAATTACTAAATAATACCTACTGGTTAAGAATATCACTTTGCAGAACAGTTATCTCTTGAAAACAGCATGCTACTCAGTGAACTCGGCTCCTATCATTTATTCAGAATCATCGTCCTTGGCATGGTGACTGTGTAAGAATCACAGAATCGTCATGGAATCAAAGAACGGTTTGGTTTGGAGGTTAAAGATCACCTAGTTCCAATTCCCCTGCTGTGGACAGGAACACCTTCCACAAGACCAGGTTGCTCAGAGCCACATCCAACCTGGCCTTGAACATTACCAGGGATGGGGCATCCACAGCTTCTCTGGGCAACCTATTCCACTGCCTCACCATCTTCACAGTAAAGCATTTCTTTCTAACATCTAACCCAAAACTAGTCTCTTTCAGTTTGTTATTTTCAGGCTTATTACTACTGAAAACTGCAACAGAGCTGAAGCACTCATCCAAATTATGCTTGTGTGATTTCAAAAGGTATTCCCCTAACAGGTTGTCCAACACCCAGCACAGACCCCATGAGAGGTAGTCTGGGAGGTTATTTGGCCTCCTCTTTCATCCTACACAGTGTAATTAGTGACAGATCCAGAAGCACAGGGAACAACCCAAAAAGACCCTCAAACCCCCGAGCTCCCGCTCCCACGGAATGGCTGGGTGGCGGCCACAATTAATTAGGTTGAATTAAAAGACTTCTGGGACCACCGACTCCAACCCACGACCAAGGACCACCTTGTCAGCCCAGGGCAGAAGGAGCTGCAGCCCTTTTTCCAAGGCGTGTCGGTGCCCAGCGGGTCAGAGCCGGG
>JANPWX010000089.1:1890664-1910694 GCA_024734555.1 Trochalopteron elliotii | reverse complement strand
GGCAGTGTCAGTGTTTCAGCAACGCTCGTATTGACCGCCAGCTCTCACTTCATCCTCTTGTTTATTTCTCCCTTTTGCTGCCTGTGCTGTCTCCTGTCACAGAAACACAGAATCAATCAGGTTGGAAAAGACTTCTAAGGCCATTGAGTCCAACCTATGACTGAACAGCACTGTGTCAACCACCTCATGGCACTCAGTGCCACATCCAGTCTTCCCTTAAACACCTCCAGGGACGGTGGCCCTGCCAGCGCCTTGGACAGGCCATTCCAATATTTATTCATCTTTTCTGTGAAGAAATTCCTCCTCATGTCCATTCTAAACTTCCCTGGCGCAGCTTGAGACTATGTCCTCTTGTCCTGCACTGGTTTCCTGGGACAAGAAACCAACCCTCACCTGGCTACATCCTCCTTTCAGGTGGTTGTAGAGAGCAATAAGGTCACCCCTGAGCCTCCTCTTGTCCAGGCTAAACAAACCCAGCTCCCTCAGCCATTACTCATAGGACTTGTGTTCCAGATCCTTCACCAACTCCATTGCCCTTCTCTGGACCCGCTCCAGCATCTCAATGTCCTTTCTGAAGTGAGGGGTCCAGAACTGGACACAGCACTTGAGGTGTGGCCTCACCTGTGTTAAGTACAGAGGAATAATAAAGTTCCCCAGTCCTGATGGCCACACTATTCCTGATAGATGTCAGGATGCCATTGGCCTTCCTTGCCACCTGGGCATACTGCTGGCTCATGTTCTTCTCTGGACGTGGCCCAAACCTCCTTGTGGAGCTGTAGTTATAAAAATCCTGCACTTCAGCTGGGTCAATTACTTTTCCAAACATTGTTTTGTACAGGAAAAGAGAACATTTTTGCATTTTGATACCAAGACTTTTGCAGAGAATATAGTTCCAACCATCCATTTGTAGCTAGGAAATGAGAAGTGTGACTGTAAAGCAGTGGTGGCAGGCCAAGGATGTGGCCAGCAAAGCATGCTCCCCTGTGGGGCTTGGGGAAGACTTTTCAGCATATTTTGAAATAAATAGAGATATTTGTATGTAAATTTTGTGATGAAATTTTGATTTGTGTTTGGTAGCAAGTATAAAATACTAGCTTTTGGTGACGAATTTTTCTAGTATTTATAGCCAGTGAAGCAGTGAGGGTCTAGGGCACCATGAAAAATGGGGATATGTGAATACTTGAAATTTAGGTACTAGAGACTGCAATGGAGAGTAGAAGACAGACACCATCTGTATCAGATAGTTTGGGCAGAATGTCAGACTTCCTAAACTGTGTTTCAGTCTTGTCCAGCTTCCCGTGGCCTCACCATATAGTTAGTTATTCATCTCTGAGCATCACCTACTGTGAAAACTCTCACATCCTGAAGAAGTAGCATGGCAGTAACAGAGAGGTGAGTTTAACAAAAAGGGGGGCTTAGACTTTATTCTCGTGTTTTGCATGTTGGATATCTCCAGTTATCGTGCATCTCATGAATACCCACAATGTCTTTGTGGGCTTTGGGCCTCTGGCCTTCTTGGCCTGACATCTTCAGTCTTCTAGTAATTTATAAACAATTCTCTTAAAACTATCGCTGACGCCTCCTACATTTATGAGTTTTCAGTGGGGACTTCACATTATCCAATTACTTTGGCCCATGCAAATAGTCATTCAAAATCAATCTCTTTTCTGCTATCAAATTAAATTTTCTGTTGGACAGGGTCATCTTACAGCAATATTGCTTGATGAGACTGTCACATTTCCTCAATGTCGTGTATCCACTAGGTGTCACATTCTTGCTATGCAATGAATTCTTTACTGCTACACTCTCAGTTTCTCTGTAGAAAGTTCACATTTGCTAGCCATGCATAACAGCACATAATGCTGTATTCACAGAAGAAAAACAGAATTTATAAATAGATGGTGGATGTCTCTACAAAGTAATCTACACACACATACATTGCTGGCGCAGTGGAAACAGTCTCACCATGATGGCAAAAAGTAAATTACTTTGTGCCAATCACAGTGTTGTAGAGGCTAGAAATTTGCTCTTAGGAGGATTAGCTAATTTAAAGATGAATCAGGTATGCCCATCCTAAATCGCAAACTGCACTAGCACTGCAGCTAAATATAAATCCCAAGCTTGTGTCTGTTAGCGACTGTCGTCCAGCCTTGTGATTCTGCTAGCTGATTATAGCATTTTCATGGTCTGTCTCTGTCAGGCACCATGCAGACTGCAGACATAGTAGAATGGATGAGCTGTGGTAAGGCAGGAAGAAAAAGGGGAAAAAAGAGAGACAAAAGAAGAATCCATGAAAATTTCAAGAGCAGAGGATTTATTTTTATTCTGTAGTTAACTCTCTTCTCCCTGGACTAATGACTACCACAGTATTGAACTAAATTAAGAACCCATTCACTTACCACAAAGTGAAACTGTTTTTTACACCTAGCTGAAACTTCAACCATATTTTGGGTATAGTTCAATGGCTAGCTGAGACCCTCCAACGTCTCACTGCCACTAAAAGGGTGACATCTTACTCCCAGTCCACCATTATGGTTTCCTTCTCCCTGTACCCACATTGTGAAATCTAAGGCTCTGCCCTACACTAAAGCCAACTCTGGCATTCACCAGATCCATCTCAAAGTCCATTCAATTTACCAGCTCCATAGAAAACCACCCACTTTCGGTTTGTTTTGCTTTGTTCTCTTTCAGTGATTTAAATAAACTCAGGTAAAGGTTAAAGAGTTGGCACAAGGAAAGCACCTTTCCATACAGCAATCCTCATTAATTCAAATGCATGTAGATGTATGTACGGTATGACAACCATACTTCACATAGTCACATAATGAGATTAATATTGATTCTTATCTGAAGTCATATATAATAGCAATCATTCTCATAAGATTTACCTTTGCCTAGGTTTTGAGCCATACTGGAACTCTGTGTTATCATAAAAGTAAGGAGCAACTAACAGCAAAATATCCTTTTAATTCGCGAGCTAATGACATATTAGTTTGAGTGCAAAATGGATGATGAGATACCTAAAGTTAAAGGCTAACATTAAATTACCTTATTATGTCATTAATAACAATTACATTAAAATTTTAGTAATTAAATTTCAATGTGCTTGTCAGAGTAAGATACAGTGACATTTTACCATTTTTCAATGACATTTTTGTCAGATTATACAGAATCTTTCCAGAAGTGTAATAAACATTATTAAATTGCATTCCTGCAAATGGAGGGTAGGTTATTTTTTGAGTCACTCTTGGCACAATTTTTACATTCTGACAGGAATTTTCACTTAAGTGTGTTCAGGCAGTACAAGTACTGTTTGTGTCAAAGTATGAAAGCTTTGATTCATAAACACTGAACAACAAAGCTGATTGATTGTAATCTGTAAGGTACAAGGAAGACACATGTCTTCCATTTAGCATTGTGTCCATCTAATTAGAAACATTTAGTGTTAACTTAGGTATCTATTTCCAAATAAGATCATCAGGGAACAAAAAGCCCTGTCCTGTCCAACAAAATGGAAACAACACAAAAAGAGGAGGATCAGCCTGCCTAAGCCAGGAGATAAACCATTTTCAAACCAAAAGTGAGAGAAACCATTTTCAAATTATTACCCGGGAGGAGTAAAAGATAAAACATGCGTAAGATGTTATTCATCATTTCTATGTGAAGAAAAATAAATTTAAAGTTATCAAGGCAAACAGCATCCTAGCCTGTATCAGAAATACTGTGACTAGCAGGAATAGGGCTGTGATCTGCCCCTGGACTTTGCACTGGTCAGGCTGCACCTCAAATCCTGTGTCCAGTCCTAGACCCTTCCCTCCAGGGAAGACATTGAGATGGTGGAGAAGTCCAGAGAACAGCAATGAAGCTGGTGGAAGGATGAGATCACAAGTCTTATGAGGAGCATAGGGAGCTGAGAGATCAGGGGTTGTTTAGCCTGGAGAAAAGGACACTCAGAGGAGACCTTATCATTCTCTGCAATCACCTGACAGGAGTGTGTAGCAAGGCGGGGGTTGGCATTTTCTCCCAGGCAACCAGTAGGACAAGAGGAAATACCCTCAAGTTGCACCAGGGAAGGTTTAGATTGGGTATGAGGAAAAATTTCTTCACTGAAAGGGTTGTCAAGTCTTGAAACAGACTGCTCAGGGAAGTGGTTGAGTCACCATCCCCAGAGGTATTGAAAAGCCGTGTAGATGTGGCACTTGGGGACATGGCTTAGTGATGGACTTTGCATTGCTGGGTTAACAGCTGGACTCAATGATCTTAGAGGTCCTTTCCAACCTAAATTATTCTATGTTTATTTCCTCAGTATTAGAGTAGAGAGATCCACTCTCTACTCTAATAGAGATCCAGCAAGCCAAATGATCTTTATGTTTTGGGAAAGTGAATAAACTCAGTAATTTTACTGTACATGAAGAAGTGTTTCAAAATTTCATTGCAGAACTTTTAAAACAAGGCATCCTTTCTGATTTTCTTTTGGGATGCATGTGTCAATGGTTAGGGTGCTCCAAATGGCGAGCTAGAATTTTGGCTTACAGAGCTTCCCTGAACTTGTGAAAATAATATATGAATTCATGTAAAAACTTCACAATTAGCCACTGGGGTTCCAGTTAAACATCATTGTAACACTGTCAGGAGCAAAAAGGCTGAATTTTGCTGCACTTAGACAAATGGAGCTGTGAGGTTACTGAGGTTACAGTGCTTCTGATTAATCTATATGGTCTTCTGTTTCCATTAGTTATCCCTTCATTCCTAAAAGAATGTAGTTTACTGGACTTCACCATCCATCTGCTGTGGAATAGCATCCTATACCCTATGATCACTGGTCTATTCAGAAGTAACTCATCACTGGAATTTTCAATATGTTCAGTTGGACTGCCTCCATTCAGTGACTGGCATGTGACACCTTTTTTTTCTCTCATCTGGAGACTTCATCAATTGTAAAGGCTGCATTTAGCATGTCCTGCAAAAGCAGCAGCAACAACAAAAAACATGTACATTTTGTATATTTCAATTTTAAGGTAATTTTCTTTCTTTGCGTATTTTCTATTATAGAGAACGGTGTCTGTCATTCCACCTGGGCAGAAAATACTTGGTTTATCTGTTATTGCATGGCTAGAAACAGTACTGCACAGTCAATTGGTTAATTACTATGATTTACTGGATAGCATAATTTAACACATTCTAACAAAATGTGTAGTCTGGATTCATCTGTAGCCATAATACCAAGCCTGGGGCTGTGCCTCACAGAGGTAGTCCCTGACTATACTATCTGATGCAGCCTTTCAGCCTTTTGTGTTTTTCAAATACCTGTTTTAATAATATCTCTGCCTGGATTTAGGAACTGAATGAAGATTATTCTAAAAAGCTCAAAGAGCTTGAACAAGGTTTGAACACGTCAAGTTAAGGGATTTGTTATTCAGTAAAAGTCCTTCCAGCCACTGCCTTCAAAGTAACACTCACTGAAGATAACGACATGATAAATCCCCTTACAGTCCTATGCTGAGGGCTCTGAATTATGAATGGGAATTGCTGTAGGAGGGCTGAAGAAGTTAATGATTCCAGTTGTCTTTCACCTCTTGTGCCTGAATTCAGCAGTTGGACAACCACAGCATGAGGCTTTTAGGCAAACCAAAATCAGAGAGAAGGAACACCATCAGCCATTCCAAACGACATCAGATAGGTACATGGTGGTTTTTATCATGCTTTGTGAATCATTTGTGAACATTTAATGTGTTCTTACAGACAACTTCATGAGGTTTTTTATATTGATTGCAAATGCCACACCTCTATACAATCCATTTTACTCTAATTTTTAAGTAACTTGAAGCATAACTTGGGTCTTTTATGGAGCTCTTGATTATTAAAAGATGAATTCTGTAGATTTTCTAGCTGATTCTTCGCAGTGTCCTAAACTGATTTCTCTAGGGAAATAAGTTCATTTATATAGTTAGGCAAGGGCTGTAGCATTGGCATACTGCTGGCAAAGCGATCACAGATTTGACAGCTGTCCAACAGTTTTAAATCTAAAGACACTGAGATCTGTTTTCCTTTCATGCAGTATGCATGTTGCACTGTAAGATACATTTCCAAGTCTGCATATAATTTCTTTATTTAACTGCTACCCCCTAGTGTGAATTGTACACCTGTTTATTTGACTGTTCTCACCATTGCTTGGAAACTGTAAAACTACAAAACTACAGATATCCTACTGATTTTAATTGCTATTTCTAAGGGCCCAAACTTGTCATTATTCCTTATGTCAGTCTAGTTTTATGCACTACATCTACATACTCAGATTCATATCTTCACCTTCATTTTCAGATGACCCCAACTTCATGCATACAGGTGTTTACTCATCAAAGACTTCAAAACAGAAATAAAAATTGCAGGCCTTGAATCAATCACTCTTAATTTTTTAATCAAAATATAAATGTGATCACTGGACCTCATGAAATTATGGCCCTTGCCCCCTTAGAAACCAACACCACCAAGAAGAACAAATTGAACTAATGAAAATAGCACCATTTGAAATATTCAGTGAAACGTTTTAGCAATCACTAAGTAAGACTAGCTATAAAAGAAAAATGGGATGAGTCAAAAGAGAAAGCCTTTTGCTGTGATCTCTTCTACAGCGTACTGACGAGAAAAGTACTGACAGAACTAGGAGGTGAGCATATGCTATTGTTAACAGACTGCATGTGCTAATCTAGTTCAGCATGTACTTTTGGTATCCAGCTAGTTCCTTGAATGCAAAGTCAGGTACAGTTTTTCAACATCTGTGTTCACGTGGGTCCCAGTGCTGTCATCAAATGTTCAGAGCACAGGGTAATAAAGATATATGATATCTTCTGGCAGCTCAGGGGATCACAAGGCACTCAAAGTGAATCTGAAAAAATGTTTAACCTGACTTGTCTGCTATAGTCATACATTCAAAAACACCAGATACAAAGTATTTGTAATGGTAAAGATATTTTATAAAAATTCCAGCTAATTAGAGACTAGTATATTATCTTTCTCATTATCAAGTGTTTCACTTAAAATCTAGTACTACGAGTATGTATGGAAAAACCTTGATTCTATCAAAGCCTTTGAATTTCTCTTTTTTTTCTGGAGTTTATAATTCTATAATCTGTTTTGAAGCACACTCAGATATAGCAAACCTAATTTTAGGAAGAATTTAGTTTAGTAAAAATCATCTCCAATCAGCAATTAGAAATGCAGCGTGGTAGAAAACAAATTCTATTTCTGTTATCAGCTCCTTCTGAAGCAGATGTCTAGTGTTTGTCAAGAGGGAATGGCAGAAGAGTGCAGTATTTACCCTATTTTAAGCTGCAGAAAGGAGTGCTCCCTTGTGCTGGTACTACAGTGAAATAATCTAAGCAAAACATTAAATTAAAGAATTCTCCATTCATAATGTCAAATGTCAAGTACAAGTCAAAAAAAGATTAACAATTAATGTTGCCCTTAAAAATCTTTTGCCTGGGGTATCTGAAGTCGTGTACTAAAACCAGAGAATGGAATGCAAGTTCCATTTGGGGTTTCTTCCCTTTTCAGGAAAAATAATGTTTTACTTAGGCATTGGGTTATATAACCAGGAGTCTGTGTTCACTTCAGATTTAATGAGGGTGTCAGGTGTCTGGGTACAGACAATCTCAGTCAGTCCAGCCTAGGTGTGAGTGGGTGTATTTAAAGCTGTATGTGAGTCACAGTCAGTCTCACTAGTACTGCGTGTAAGGCCCTAGAACTCATGGGAACATAAAGCTTTATATGTTACTGCAGTAATGTGCCTGGAGGCTCCACACAAAGTCAGCAGATGAAGGCTTCTCTCTTCTGTGTAGGGCCATGTGTTGCAGGTGCACACCCTGGTCATACTGAGCTGTGTGGCAGGAACCCACTGCCCTGGAGGCACAGAGGGTAGGCAGACCCCTGGGGCAGGCACACACAACAGCATGGACCAGCAGTGCAGGCAGAGACGTACCTTTCCTAGAGACAGCCACAGCTTCTTCCCAGATGCCTGGGACTGGTGGCTCTGTGAGAAGCTGCAGTGCTACACTAATAGTACCAATTCCCTGGACTACAGCAGGGAATGACCTGGTGAAGGCCAGTGTGGAGGTGTAGGAGGATTCATCCATTGCTTTATGAAATCCACACCTGCAACAGCATGATTCTTTCTCACTTGACTGTGAGAGAACTTGACTGCTCTTCCGGACACTCAGGAAATGCTGGGAAATACTGAGTGACTGTCAGCACCCATTTATGTTGTCACTCTGGAGCTGACATCTTGCTAACACAAGTAAGAGTTAGAAGCAGAGCTGGTTCTTTCCCCCAGCTGAACCAGCTTGTCTGAACTGAAATCCCACCTCCAGACTAAGTGAGGTGGTTTGGTGAGGTGTCCACAAGCAGTCACCATGCCAGTGTAAGTGCACAAGAAACATGTGAAATCTCTCAGGCTCCCCCTCATGCACTTATAAAGGACTGGTGGGTCCTTTAAGGACAAGGGTTGAAAAGCTGCCCGTAATGGTTTTTAATAATATGTTCAGAGAGCTGGTTTTCCACATGTCACATAGGCAGGACCTGCAGAATTGAGGATCTTTGTGTGTCTGGAAATATGGATCTGTGCAACAACAGGCTGTTCTGGGGCAGTTCCAGCTTAATATGGTTGTGTACTCTGAAATGGCTGAGAATGTGTGCAGCTGCAGAGCTCTATGCACATGTTTGGTGTAGGACAAATTTAACATCATTTGAACATATTTGAAGAAGGAGGAAAATTGTAAAAAATTATAGTTCCTTGAAAGACCAGAAGAAACAACACCTTAGCCTTTAACAGACCTTTACTTGTAGTTCTTCCATACTACATACCAAAATCAAATAAAAATTGAATCCAAGTAATGTGTCCAGTACTGTACTCTATACAGTGTGTGGTCTGTTCTTACATAACTCACACATACATGATTTTTTAATGTGATTTGTCTTGACTCCACTAAGTTCAGCCCATGTAACTGAAGTATAAATGTTTATATTTTCGGGGCTGCACATCAGTGCTCTGACATATCTAGGTGAGGAATTGGTTCCCCAGATAGGTTCCTCCACACTCCTTTACTTGAAGGAGTGTCAGCTGAAGCTCCCCAGGCGACCTTTCAGCTGCCACTCACAGAGATTATCTGCATGATCTAGTGCCACTTGACACACCCTTGGGTATCAAAGATACCTGCAAAGGGCTCCTAGGGACACCACAGGACTGAAGACAGACCTGCACGGTTCAGAAGCAACAATGGGAGTACAGGAGAGATACATCACACAGCAGTGAAAATGCTAGTAGACAGACATGTTTAAGCAGCTTATTCAGGTTTTTGCTTCTCTAGCTTGGTGGGCATTTTATCTGTCTTCTCAAGAGACGAGTGTTCTGCATCAGCCTCAAAAGCCAACAGTTCTCTACACAAGAAATTACCCATCAAGGATATGACAGCATATATTTTTCTCATTTTGATTAGCAAGCATAAGCATTATTTTTTTCTTTCACACAGCCTACAGAAACACTTTCATACATGCATCTTTCTATTATTTCTCCAGCAGTACAAACCGTAATGAAACTTTGGGTGTGCCAACAAAGAAAATACACAGTATTAAATAAACTCACATCAGTATGATTACTTAGCCACACACCAGTAAGCACACGGAACGTTTTGACAAGAGTAAACTTTGAAAGTTTTCCCTTTCTTCTTGGAATTGCTCTACATGACCAAACACCCTACACCACAAAATCAAGATAAGCCTGTAGCATAGGGAGGTAAATGTGTGCTATGTTTAATCCAATTAGCATCGTTACAAGTAGCAGCCTAGATGCAGCAGCATAAGCCAGGCATTACATACATTTATACATTATATAAATCAGAATACAAGCCATACAAAAATCTAGCAACATGCTCTGAACCTTCTTTTTGTTTTCTTGGGCTTCCGGCAATCAGTGACCAAAGGACTGAGATGCAATTTGTCTCTGGCCATTATTTTCAATGCCAATCAATCAATCAGGTGTCTCTTTCAAGAGACACCTCCCATTACCTACTCCCGTATCTACAGTTCTGTCTCCTCAGTCTTCAACAGCACCACATTCCACTATTTCTGTTGAATGAAAAAGTATTCCTTGATGATTTTTTTCATCTATACCATTACTCACAGGATGCTCCTAATTCTTGTATTGTGAAGTTTTGTGAATGCTTGCTTCATGTTTACCTTTCCACACCATCCATTGCTTTAAAGATTTTTGTTGTACTGCTTTCCATTATCTCTCTTCTAGGCCGAGAATTCTAAACTATTTAACTTCTCCACACATGAGAGAATAACATGGTAGTTATTCTTTAACTCTGAAAGTCTCTGCCACCCTGCCTTCCTTCTTCTTGTCCTAGGCTACTATACCTTTTTCAAAATGGCATAAGCAAAACTCCATACAGAGTAAGAATACTTTGGTCACAATTAAAATGCGTGATTTATTCCTTCTGTATACTTACTTTCCCTATCCCATGACTAAAACAGAAGAATTAATGTAAGGTGTTCCAGGAAATAACTTGCAGCCACAGCACTACAAAAATGAAACTGAATCTCTCTCTGTTTATCTCTAAATATTAGCATTCTCATAAGTTACACAGTGATTGGCCTTTACTTGGCATAATTGTGCCATGTTTGTAACTGACAGTAAAGAAATGCAATAGTAAGCTGTTCGATGTTACACAGGGTATTCTGTACCTAAACCCACAGATCTGCAATCAAAGACAAAAGTTCTGCTGAAACCAAGGTGCCAGGCAAACCAACTACTACATTTAAAAACCCAAAAATATTCAGTAACAATCCATTTGTATTGCCCAAAGCACAGAAAAAAGGCAAGATGAAACCAAGTGTCTCATGTAGAAAAGCGTATCCAAGCAACAAAACTAAGACTCAAAAAAAAATAGGTCATGTGGAGAGAAGCACTAAATTTAGTAATCAAATGTATATTCAGCAGAAAAGACAAAGATGCTTTAGTGAAATAACGTAAAGAAAACCAAAAGAAATTAAGAGATTTCTGAAGCTGGGAGACACATGAGACAAAAGATGTGCGCTTGGTTGCAACTGTGCAACTGAAAAGAAATTCCATGATAGCTGAGTTAAATTTATATGAAATATGAAATATCTCAGAGTAGATTTTGGTACAGTATTTTATTTTTCATCAGTTTTACCCCAGAAGCTTTATAAGAGCTCTAGCTCATTGGGTCTCTGCACAAGCAGACTGAAGTCGTGATATGTTAAGCTGGTACACAAGTACAATGGTAAAACTTTTACTGACATCACGGGGTCTTGCAGGTCTTGCAGGCAGCCACTAGGACTTGCTTTTCATTGTAATTAGGTCGGTAACAGAGCTCTCCTCCATTACACAGAATCGCACACATGACTTAATGAAAAGGTGTGACCACAGCTGCTGCTGGCATCCCATCTGAGCCTAGTCAGTTCAGCTGAAGAACTTGCTCACCAAGGAGATTACCTTGAGGTGTGACAACTAGCTGTCTTGAGCCACAGATGTGGTAACACTGAAGGAATCACTCTGTTCCACAATTTGTTACAGAAAAAAATTGTACTCTCTTCCTCCCTGAAGGATTTTTACTGTATTTCAGAGACTGGCTTGTTATATTCTTGAAAACACATGGACGGCATTTTTCCTGATAGGAGAGTTTCTGCCACTTCTGATGCACCAGCTTTGCTACTCACAAGAGCTTTTCTTCCACTGTTAAACTGCAGGCTTCCTCCCTTTTGGATAACGTCTGAACTCCATGGGCCCTCCCTGTCCAACACAAAGGTAGATCATGCAGCTGTGACAGTAGCTGCAGGACAGCTAAATTAGAACCTCAGGAAGAACACAGAACTTACTGCATGCAGGAAAGGAAAGGGCCGACTTGTGAGCAGCAGAGCCACTTGTCCTTTCCTCCTACTTAGCTCAAGACTCAGCAGAAGCTGTGCTCTGGGGGTACTTGCTTCCCAAGCAATAGTTCAGCACCATTCTGCTGCTTTGGGAAGCAGCAGTTTCAAAGACAGCCCTCTCCTGAGGTCCTGTGGGAAATACTTGTGGGAGAAAGGGTACACTTCTCTCGGAAGTGATAGCATATTTTCATTCAGAAGGTTAAAAAAACAACAAACAAATGCAGCATATATGCTGCTATATACTGCAGCAATTGGAGTATTGTGATTACAGAAATATGTATTTCATGTTTAATATAAATTCATCCTGTAGATTTGCTGTTTCTGGGAGTAGCCATTGACTTTGCTCTGTGGGCACTGCTGAAAATAGTGGGCAGAACAGGATTATCTAATGATGCTAAATTTGCCTTTGTTTATCAGTAACTGACATAGCAAAAAATACTGGCTGAACCCCAGAGAAACATGGCAAGTCTGGGGTGGGAACTAAGATGATGTAGTATAAAGGGTAGCACTGTGGTTTGAATGTGAATGCAAAGGTTGAGTATATTTAGGGAGGACAGTGCATACCTGTCTGTCATCAGCACCCAGTAAACAAACAGAAGAAAAGCCATGGCAAGCAAGCAAAGCAGCAGTTACATGCCTCCAAGAGAAAGCTGAAAGAGCAAACTGTAAGCAGACATTATGCTTTGTGTAGTTTGATTCTTCCTCTTTCCAGGGAAATAGGTCTTTGTGAATATTTTTTGTAAATTAAAACAGTGCACCATAGACATAACTGGGTTCTCTGTCACGGCATTCCCTAATTAAAAACAAAACAAAACAAAACAAAACAAAACAAAAACAACAACAAAACAAAAAACACAAAAAACCTCTTAAGGCTGAATCTGGCCAGGAACAGAGGCTACAGAATAGGGGGGGGGAAAAGTACTTTAAACTGAGCTTAAGCAGTTACTCATCTTGACATTGCCTTACAAAAGTGATCTTTATGTTGAAAAGGCTAAACTCCAAGGAGAAAAGTATTTTCCATTCTACTACTACTACTTACTATTGCCATTTTCTACTAGAGCTAGAATGAGTACAAATAACAACTATTTATTTTTTTGCCTTATTAAGCTCTAATACTTTATTATTAAAAGAGAAAAAAAAGGGACATTTTCTCTCAAAAGAGGAAACAACAATATGTTGACTGATTTTAAATATTGCTTTCAGTGTTCTCTTCACACACACAAAACAGATTTTACTAGTAAAGGTAATTATTCTTTACTCATATTGTATACATAAATAACTGGGACCTCACAGGGATGAAAAACTTTGGACTATTTTGATTAATCTGGTTGAAAACACTTATTGTATTTCAAGTACAGAGGTATCAAAATAATATTTTTAATGAAAAAGCCTGCAATAAGAACTTATTTCACAAGAGAAATGACTGGAAATTCTCAGGTTCAGAGTTTACCAGATACCAAGTACAATACCCATAGGAGGCTTCCTGTATTTACTTACAGCAGATGTTTGGAGATTGTTGACCAGTTGAGTATTACAACATATGCTTTAGGGATTCAAAAAAAAAAAAAAAAAAAGAGATGTGGTTTTACATACAAAGAAAACTCTGAAACATTGCACAAGTTTTTATTTACAACCAACAGGGTGAAGATGAGATCAGGATTACACCAGAGAAGTTGCACTGTGTTTCATAGGTAAATTAATTTAACTAGGAGCAGGAGTTTTTGGTTTGAAACCTTCCACTAGTACAAAATGGAGTGGCATAGGCTCCAGGCCATGAGACAGGACAAGGGGTGTACTGGTGAACAGGATCCACTTTTTACTAAAACCTGTAGTGATAGGAAAAGGGGAAACATTTTCAAACTTTAAAATGGAAGATTTATATTTGATATAACAATGAACTTTCTTATGATGAGAGTAGTGAGATACTGGAACAGGTTGCCCAGAGAAACTGAGGATGCCCCATCTCTAGGGGTGCTCAAGTTCAGGTTGACAGGGCTTTGAGTAATGTGGTCTAGTGGAAGGTGTCCCTGCTCACTGCAGTGGGATTGGACTAGACAACCTTTAAAGCTCCCTTCCAACCCTAACCCTTCTATGCTTCTATGATTCTATGACATTAAAACCAATCAAAACAGAGGGCTGAAGGGTCCTCAGAAAGTCATACTGACAACCTCACTATACCTACTAAATTTCTTATTATGAAGGCAATGCACACAGCCTGTTCTTGAAGTGACAATAACAGACTATGATCATACCACTGGCAACTTTTTTCCAGTACCTTTCAAAAACATTTTTCCTAATGTTTAACCTAAAATCTCCTGGTTGCAATTTCTGCTCCTGGTGGACATAGGAAAGAAGTTATTCCCATCTCATCGGTAACTTCTCGTATATTTGCGGACTGTTGTCATTCTCCTACTCTTATTCTTCCCTAATTAACCAATCTGAAATAATTCCCTGTTCCCTCTAGGTCCCTTGACATTCTGGTTGCTCTTCGGGTAGTCCACATACATTTTTCACGTGCAGCATTCAAAACTAGCTTTACAACTGTTAAGCAAAGCAGAATTCCTTGCCAGGTCTTGCAAGCTCTAATCCTCATAATACATCCTAGCAGAACATTTATCTTTTTCTTTTTGCAATAACAAGCCATGGTTGACTCACACCCAGTCTGTGACCACTCAAAGCCTGAGTTACTATTGTACAGAATTTCTACCTAATCAGTTTGCCCTGCCAGCTGATTATTCCTGCCTAGGGCTGCATCTGTTTTGGCTGAATAACTTTCGATTTTTTTTCATATTTCTAACTGAAGATAATTTTTTATTTTGTCCCTGCCCTCCAGCATACCTACTCCTTCCCAGCCTGATACATATGTGAATTTGATAAGTATTTTCCCTTTTATAAGCATGCATCCATGTCAGCAGATTCTGAATCTGTGCAATCCAACTTGATACACATTTCCATTTTGATAGAAAACCCTCTGTAACTCTGGTTTTCCAACAAGTGTTGCACACAGCTAGCTGCAGATCAACATGGAACACACATTATTTATTTCCATATGGGAAGCAGATAAAAAGATCCCTGAAAATCAAGACATATTGAATCTAGAGCTCTTCTCTATCCATAAGCTATGTCATGTGGTTGTAAGGGAAATCAGATTTTCGAGGTGTGAGTTCTTGTTGCCAGTTACTCATCCCTATGTTATTTTTCAGAAATGTACAAATATTATTTTTCACTATTTTTCTAGAAAAATTAATTTGCTTAATAATGTAATTTCTTTTTTTCCTCCTTCCTCTCTCCACCAGGCTTGTCACTTTACAGCCTCCCTCTATCCTACCCAGCATTGATAACTTCTCAAATATGTTGATTACTGACACTAGGATTCTGTTAGTGAGAGCTGTAAATACTCTAGGACATAGTTAAAGAGAGAATTCAGGTCAATTTGAAAATATGTGGCTTCAACATTCTACCCTTTTCTTAACTGAAAATGCACCTCACTAGTGCATTAGTTTCCTTATTTTACTGTATAGTGAAATCTAGAAAGTTCTGCATTCCTGACACCTTTTAGTTTTCTCACTTTACAATTAGAGTACATTTTCTATTCCACACAATTAATGAGCTTCTGGAGTGATGTGGGGGTTTTATTTCACTCACTACTTGCGTCTCTTCTCATGCTCATCTTTCTGATTTTGTTCTCACATGCTTCTGTTGTACTTTTAGTGTCAGCCCTAACAACCAACATAAAAGCTAACTTACTTTCCCCTTGCCTGTAGGTTTGTGTCTCCAGTCTGAGTGATTTAGCTGAGCTGGTTTCTTAACTCCAAGTTCATTGAAAACTGCCTTCCTGACTCCTGTGGGGTTCATGTTGATCGTACTCCTTGTATGATCATAGTCCTTGATACTCCTTCATGATCATACTCCTTGTTCTGGTCCTGCAGATCACTAATCTCTCATCACTCTGCCATGTTATGTACAGTCTCAATTAATGCTTACCCTGACCTTTTCAGCTACTTGCTTCTTTCTGGCTGTAATCAAAACCAGAATAGCCTTTTCGCTCTGTGCAGACTTCTCCAGAAAATCTGGAAGGATCAATTGTCTCCAGCCTTGTGTTCATGTAGGTATTCACATTCACAGGTGAGGGAGAGGAAACAAGGTTGTGGCACAAGAAGGCTGTGGGACGCTGCTTAAATTACACACCCTGTCTCATGCAACAAATGTCTCATCGTCATGGGTTCTTCACAGGGACCATGTATGACCCAGACAGACACAGTCACAGCACCCTTGATGGGAGCACCCTTTCACTCACCTGAAAACATGAGCCCTTGTCTATCCCCAGCCACTCCTGTGTCTAGGAGGGAGTTTTAGGTTAGTCACGTGGGAGTCATGAACTCTGGAATACACAAGCATGACAAGATAGAAGTTCTGCCTGGCAACACAGCCTGTCACAGCCTCAGCTGCTGAATATACTGATATATTAATAAATATGTTGAACTCTTTGTAGTTCACTCCCTGCTTGAACACTTAAACTTCTCCTGGCCTTCTTGCAGCTGACTCTTGCACACAGTTACTCAATTTTCTACTGCAACTGCCATGGGCATGTTTCCAAAATGTTGCCTATATGGCAGATAGAGGCTATGAATGCAAGCCCACTCTGAGACGGTGTGAGCAGCAGCTCAGTCAGGACTGCTCTCCTCTTTACTCCAATCACATGATCATGGTGAAGTAACCAGCAAAACTTTCCTTACAATTCTCTTCAACTGCACCTCTTTTGTTCAAGTGCCAAAATTCACAGAGACTCTGGTTTGCCCCAAACATTCACTCCAGGACTGTCCCCTTACAGTCATGGCCACCGTGTCATTTATTTCCCAGTTCACAGACAGCCTGCTCCCAGACTGGAGTCAGACATGAGTCCTGGAAGGGGCACAAGAAAGCTTGCCCTTCTGCACAGCAAGGATGTGAAAGGACAAGAGGCTGAGACAGACTGCTTTCCCATGCAAGGGCAGGCCTTGGGCACAAGGAATTAATTCACATTAGTGAAGCACTAGCCTTGCTTCAAGGAGGGCCTCCCATGTCACCAACATCCCTCACAGCTTCCAGGAGTTTGGGAATCTGTAGAAATAGCCTCCTTATGCTCACCATAGGTAGACATGACGGTTGGAAGATGTTGGCAAAGTGAACGTGAAGGAGGATCTCTAAGTATTTGAACAATTCTTGGTCAACCTATACTCATTTAAAACTCTGTCTATGTCCATCTATGTCTAGGAAACAGGATAACATGTAGCAGACACACCAGGAACACAACAAGCATGTTGCCACTGGTCTCAAACTGCCACTCCAGTTTGGAGGGGAGCACTGAGACAGAGTCCACAAAGCAGTAGGACAGATCAGAAGTTGAACAAACTGCCCAGGGCTGCCATGGCCCTGTAGACAACTGCGGTCTGAGAGTGCCCAACAGTATGGTTCTCCAGATTCCACTAAAAATTGACACAGTTATGACTTTTTGTTTCTTCAATGACTTAGGCTGAAACATCCTGCTGCCATAGTAGTGAGGTCCAAAACCAGGCAGAAGAAGGTCAGTTAATCTCAGGATTCCTCCCACACCTCAGTAACACAAAGAGCCCTCCCCAGAGAAACACAGACAACAGGACTCTGGGCAGAGTTCCTCATTTACATTTTCAGTCTTCCAGTGCTATTGGGGCTTCCACTCAGGTTTAGCCACAGCTAACTCCAACTCCTACACCTCCAGTCCCTGAAGCAGCTGACAAACAGCCTTCTCCCCTGAAGGAGCACAGCAGAGGAAGTCAAACCTCCAGTGACAGCAGCGCATGGACAGGAAATCCCAGGGGCATTCTACAACAGCTCCAAGGTCCTCTTGCCATCACAAACAGGTTAATTTGCAGAAACCAATCCATTTTATTCTGCTTTCTCCCTGCTATTCTGAGGCCCCACAAAATGTCAAAATAAAAGCAGATGTAATAAATGACCTTACTTTCATATAAACGTTTAAACAGTCTTAGTCTGTAATACTTGGGCAAGTCAACCCCCTCTGCAGTTTGTTGCTCGGACTGATTTTAGCAAGCTGCAAACTGCAACTGATGCAGTTTGGAGAAGTAGCTTACTCATGAGTAACATACCACTTATTAAATAGAATGGTACTAAACTAATTCAATAATGAGGGCCAGATACAAGCCCCACTAAACTTCAAAGCAGAAAAGTGAGAGATTAAACAGCTGCAGGGACCATTCCCTTTGAGACATTTTCAGTGTCCAGAAATTTTTCTGAAACACAAAAATGGAAAAATTAATCTGAACTATTTGCTTCTCATTATAATACAGCTGTCCTTCATTCATTGACACTCTGCTGCAACATTAGCCAACTGATGCACAGGTCTCTTTCTTCCACCAGCATTATTGCAGTCATTTCTTCATGCACAGAAATACAGCTGATTTATCCATATAATCAAATCAGCTCTGCAGAAACTGAGTCATTCCCCAGTAAGAGAAAGGACTGCTAAGTGGGAGTGGGCTGCTTGTACAATTATACTCTTAAACAGGTGCAACCAATTACTGTTTGGGTGAGCACCACTGAATTAAAATCAGAGGGATAATTGTGTCTGAACACTTGGACATTCCATGAGTAGGATGTAAATCTCATTTATGAGATTTTAAACTTACTATTCCATTGAAATTAGAAAGAAATAAAATCATAGCATTCAGAGCTATTGTTTCAGGCTGTTTGCAAATTCCAGCAACCATCTTTGTAAATCTTTGCCAGGGATCATACACTTCTACACACACTGATAGTCACTTTTCTTGTAAATAAAACCTTTCAGAGCAATAATAAAAAAAAAAAAATACACTCTCCTGAGAAAAATATCAGATTGCCAAACCATTGTGACACAGCCAAACAAACTTTAGTTGAGATGGTGTAATCTCAACAATCGCTGTTGTTAAATTGCAGAATGGTTTTAGCTGAGAATTATTTCAGCTATTACCAAAGTCACCTTATACCTCTTATCAAAACCAAAAGAAACCGTAATCATCATTCCATCTGTTCTTCTGAAAACAGCTTTAGAGCTCAGTGACAAAATTCAGAAGAAATGCAAGACTTAAAATCTTCTTGCAACTCCTTCCACTTGCTGCACTTTGCTGTTCTGTGTCAATTAAGGTTTGTTGATTGCCCAATACAAAAGCAGTTCTTATGTAGCTGAACAATACCAGAACCAATATTATGAGGCCAAATGCTGTCTAAAACAAGCATATCCCAGCATTCTCCTCCCCACAGGCATGGCTGCACTTAAGTCTTTCAAAACACTTGAAAATTACAATCGCAATAGGTATTGTACTTGGAATCGTCTTAGGGACAGATAATACTTAATTTGCATCCAGGACTCCTAATTTTCTTCTTATATGTAAAAACAAACATTACAAACAAACCTGGGACACCTAGTGCTGGCTAGCCCTGCCGCCCTCTTTGCAGGCCTTGCTGAGTGAGGGAGCTCAGCAAAAATATGGCCAAAAATATGTCTGTGGGGGAGCTGACACTTTAGTTTGGGTTCTACTCCGTCTCCTGCTTTACTTGTCAGCTGTTTGCTGGCATGGGGGCTTTACTACCTCTCCAATGCCACTGCCCGCTGTTGTGTCCCCCGTGTGCCACTCGGTGGAAAAACAATGGGGAACGGTAGATATGCACGGTAGATATGCACGGTATGCCCAATGTGCACGGTGCGTGCACAGAATGTCTGCACAGCGTACAGCGTGCACAGTACAGAATACACACACATGCACCGTGCGCCCCACACTCACGGGGCAGAGGCCCCTCTGCCCTGCCGGGTTAGCTACGGCCCTTCTGCACGGGCCTCATCTGTGCCGCCATCCCGGGATCAGGAACCTACCAACGGGAGCCCTGCTCCAACCATGCCGCTGGCGGGCGGCTGCGGACCGCCGGGGACCCGCTCCCCTCTGTAGGGGACCGTGCCCGGCACCTGCCCGACGCCTACACACCCCCCAGGGCTTGCCCGCGGCGCTCCGGCCGCTGCCGGGCCGTGAACGGCGGCGCTCTGGGGCGTGTAGGCGTCGGGCAGGTGCCGGGCA
>JANPWX010000089.1:1816173-1890290 GCA_024734555.1 Trochalopteron elliotii | reverse complement strand
GTGGGCTCCCGCCTCCCCGAGCGCCCGCCGGGCTCCGCGCTCTGCTCCGGCCCTGCCGCGCTCCGGCATCGCCGCTCAGGCTCTCCCCGGCGTGCAGGCACACTGCCTGCCATGTTTTCCTGCCGCACAGCCCGCCCTCCTGCCATGGCTTCCCGCCTTCTGGCACGGGCAGGCTCCCGGCAGCGTTTGCCACCGGCTCCCTGTGAGCCCCGTGTCCCCGCTCCTTCGCCTTCTGCACTGGAGCTCCGCCGTGGCTGGCCAGCTGTTGTCATTGCACACCTGCTTGCAGGCGTGTCCCTGAGCGTTTTCTTTCGCTTTGCTTTGGCGTATGTATGCGCTCCTGCTGTCATCCACCCTTCCCTTGGTGCCCCAGGGGTCACACGGCTGTGTACAGTGCTGGCCCGTGCTCCTGTGTGCCTCTGCGGCTTTATCTGTGCATTCAGATACCCCATCTTCATTCTATACGTTCACTTTGATGTAGAGCAGACAGTACACTTGTCTGCCTCTCTGTGTCATTAAATTACAAGCATACGCTGTTGCTCTAACTTTTCCAGTACTGTATGCCCTGATAACTTTTTCTTTCCTTTCACTGTCCCAAGACATTCACATCTACCGAATTAACTCCTGTGGCATAAGTTACCCTGCCCTGTTCTTAATATATACCTCTGATATTTGTTTGCAACCACTTATGCCCTTGACACATGACTTTTTTATAGCTAATAGTCATTTTGCCTGAAATTACATAGTTCCTCGCTGTATCTTTTGTGTGTGTACATTCAAAGGGTTGTATACAAGTTACTGAGCAATGGTCTGTTCTTCAATTCACATGTTCTTTACTCAGGTATGCCTTCTTAGGGTGTGCTTTATTTCTTGTTACATTTAAGCTTCCATTGCTGACCCATTTTTATACCTTTCCATTGCCCCCAAATATGTTGTTTGCCCCTGTAGAATACAGTCATCTTATCTCTGAGTTTGTTTACCAGACGTACTTAATGTATCTGCTGGGCACTTATCTCAAAGTTTGTTCCATCATATTTTATGGTTCTAGTCCAAACACTGCTCTATCAGACTATATCTAGCTCTGCTTTAGTCATACATGGGCTTTATTCCTTCTGTCAGATGTGTAAACATGCTTTGTATGCTTTGTTTACATGAATTTTTCCTCTTTCTCTGTGCTTTAAATATCAGGTGGTATATCCCATTGCTGATTGCCTAGTCCTCAAAAACTCGTTTCTTGCCTTTTCTTCTACATTTCCCTTCTTACCTAACTAAGTCTTGTATTATTTTTGAGAAATCAGACTTAAAATTCTTCATCTATTTGGATGAAAATCATGCCAGGCATTCACGACTTCTTAATTAAGGATATTGCTATTTGCATGTTGTCATGTTATGTGTCTGTTTTGTTATCTTTCAAAACTACCTGCATCCTCAGTATTTTTCTCTTTTTAGTCCTTTTTCCAGCTGGGGATTTTGGTATTTCATCTTACATATTTTCCTGCTCTGCCAGCTCCATCTGATCAGATCTGGACTATCCATCTTTTCCAAATTCCCTGTTATGCTATTATCACCATATATACACAGCATTCTCATGTAAAATGCAAACTCCAAAAGCTTGCCTTTCAAAGCACTATGCAGTTTTGTCTACTCTGTAACTCTGCACTCTTCTCCCTTCCTCAAACTTAAAATAGCTTTCCAAAATCTTCCCCTCCACACAACCTCTGCCTTCTGCAGCATTACCCACTTGAAACTTCAAGTGAAACCCTTCTTGGTTCTGTGTTCTTTCTGACCTCTTGACAGTCTTAAATACAAGTAGTTTGTAAAGCTTCTTGTTGCTGGTTTACAGGTTTTCTAAGTACAAGTCTTAAAATAGCTCTGCCTCAGCCTGTTTTGTTTCTGTGTTCATTCAGCGCATTAGCCTGAACGGCATTAGCTGTCTGGTTTGATCACACAGAGTGCTGAGTGCTGCTGAGACCGTGCCAAGCACACTCAACTCGAGTTGCCTTTCAGGATTGCAGGATCGCAACACTCGTTGATCTGGACATAGGGTTAGGCTGAATTTTCAAGAGGATTATTGCAAGTTTCTCATGTGGTTTACACAGCTGGGTGGCTTTTAAGGGGTGTTGATTTTCAGAACTTCTGAACGATCAGATGTTGATGTGGTATTTTTCAGAGTAAGCCTCCCAGTTCTCTAAGGACTTCTAAGAACAAAATCTCATTGTCCTTTTCCGTGAATTCAGAAAGTGCATTTGTGTTGAAATGTTGGTGCTTTTATTGGTCAGTGTCTAGCAATCATCACGATTAGCATTTGTTCATATTTTGAAGTCAAGCAACACTCAGTTCCCAGGGGACGTTTATAAAAAAGAGAAATATGTTAAATCATTTTTCATTTGGAATCCTGTGGCAGTGTTAGGAAGTTACAGAATACCCACAATCAAACCCTTAGATTAAATTACTAGTGACAGGTATACACAAAGAATAAACTCAAAGTTTGTCTGCTTTGAAAACAATAGTGTGACTCAATTTGTTATGCAACATACTTGCTTTGTTGCAGTTTGGTAACTGTGCAAAGCATGGTGAAAACAGAGTAACAGTGGTTCAGTTGCCTTCTGGAAGATCTCAGCTGAAAAATATTCACGGCCCTGTCCTAACTTTGAACTAGAAGATTAACTAAACAAATGTTTTAGTAGTCACAAAGACAGTGCTTGGTTAACATGTCACCTGCTAGTGATTTCCAAACCTGTTTACAGCCTTGGACCTCCTCTCTGTAAGTTTTAGGTGGAGACTTCTGCCTGTGAGGCAGACAGCCTAGTGTGAGCCTTTTGCCAGTATTGAATTCACATATTCACTCTGGATGCAGCAGGACTGCTTATGGCTTGTAATATAATGAAGAAGAACAGCTACTGAATGTGTGTATACATACAGAAAAAGATCCCAAACTGCAAGTGGCCTTCGGTCTCACAAAATAGTGGCTTGGAGTAAATGTAAAGACATGCTTTTAACACCAGTATTCACCATTGTTTTTGTGTTATCCTTCAAGTTTGCTTGTATTACAGAACTCAGTTTTGAAGTGAGCCATTTAATTAATAAAAGAGGAATAGTTTATTAGGCTTGGTAGAACCTGTGTCTTCTCCTTAGTAGGATGGTTCACAGTGTTACAGCATGAAGAAACACTCTCAACTCAGAATTTTTTGCTGGTTACATGATCGAGGTTATAAAGCAATATCAATGAGTAGGCTGCTGAAAGCAGGCTCCTGCTTACTTTTCTTCTTTCCTATAAGTGCAGGTGATTGAATGCAGATTTGGTGGCTACAACTTGCTTTTTTAAAAACTGAGTGAGATGCAAGTGCAGGGGGGAAAGCAGATGCAGAAAAAGATTCAAGGTCATTTCCTTCCTCTTTTCTGATTTTGTCTTCTTGGCTGGCAGGGTTGTGCCAGTCAAAGCGTCAGTATTTAATGCCTTTTGTGTTACATGCATGAGCTCATCCAGAAGGTATTTGCATGAGCAGGTTTTCAGGCATTTATGGGATTATTTCTAATGGTTTCCGGTACTTGTATGAATTGGGAGGGAAGGTCTGTGTTCATCAAGATCTCTCATCTCACCTAATGAAGACTAAAGGGAGAGAGGGAAAGATAGCCCCTGTTACATTTTCCTATCTTCCCATTCTGGTGCAGAAGAAAGATGCTCATAACTCCACTTTACAAGTATCAAGCAAAGACACTTCTTCAGAAGCTGCCAAAGTAGAGTTGGGCGGGTCTTCGCCCCAGTGGAAATGACAGCAAAGTAGAAATCCAGAGGGGCAGCTATCAGCTGTGGGGCTGCTATAGTGCTGGTGACTATGGGTCATTGGAGAACACAAATTTTAGCCAGTATTGCATGTATTTGAGTATATAAAAAGTTGTTTTAGAGCCTGCTGTGGACTGATAGGCCCAGGTAGAGACCTGTGTCTTTGAAAGGGACAGTTTGTGTGCTGGGGGTTCTCTGACTGGTCTGAGCTTCTATGGGAGACTCTGAACAACTCTCCCAAATGAAAATTTGCTAAAATGTCTTTTATATAGTGGTTTTTTTAAGATTTCTTGCTGAGGAAGTTTTGATTCTTGGGTTTCATAACTTCTGAGTACTTACTTGCAATTCTGACATTCTTTTGGGATAGTTTTTTGTACATGATTTGCATTGATGGCCAGGGAGAAGAGGCCATGGGAGGAAAGGTGAGTGTCTGCATTTATATTGGCTCAGAAGGATCCAGATGAGAAGCTGAGCAGCAGGAGAGAGGTCAGTGGAGAAGAGAGATTTGTGAGTCAGTAAAGCTGTGTAAGGGAATGAGGTCGATCTGGAATAAGGTTAAGAGGGTAAAAGGAGGATTTTAAGTGGCAGCAGGAACACATGGTGACATGGTGAGGAATGGCCAAGAGGGAAGGTGCTCTGAATGTGTTGTACTAGAAAACTCAAGATGATGGGAGACTACAGGAAAGAGGGAAATGTGCAGGCACAAAAAAATGCATTCTCTAAAAGAAGATGCAAGAGTGCCTGTTGCCATTGAGAAAATCTGCTCATATATTGAAGTGAGGGAGAGAAGGATGTAGCAAAGGGCAAAATACAGAAATGTGGTGGATTAGTGCTGTAACAGACCATTGTAGAATTTTTTCTTGGTTGCATTTAGTAATTTGGTGTCGTACTGACACCAAAAGCTTCTTAATTACATCTTTACCTTTCCGTAAAGGGACTTTTGATGTGATGGCTTTTTAGACCCATTTAACTTCTTAATTATTTTTAAGACTACTTGCACTTCCTTGACACCTAAAGCACTTGTGTTGTAAGCATGTAGAGAAAAGAGTCTGTTGTCAAAAGGGTTGTGAGCCTCTTAAGTTTTCCAAAAAATGGAAATGGAGATAGGTATTGTAGATGTTGATTTACAGTTCTTGCATTTTGACATAGGTAAGTCTTTGTCACCTTAGGTGACTGTGGTAAAGGAACACATCATAGAGGCTGCTCTAGTGAGTTGCAGTGAAACAACCCTCAGTGTGTATTCATACTTGTGTACAAGTGGGATTTGTGTATAGCACGTTTGGAGCTGAGGGAAGTGATTATATGCTTTAGATAGTCTTATGTCTGTGTTCTTATATGGGCCCTTACAGAAAAATGAAAATATTCACCTCCTGATGTTGTAATCTAAATTGTGCATGATACGCAATGGAATTTTTCCAAAAGAGAAGCAGGGTAGAGTGTGGGTGGGCAATGGTGCAGGTTAGTGAGAGCTGCCTGTTGCATGTGTTCTTTGCCCTTGTCCAGTTTGATGGAATTTGGGAAGAGGCTGAAATGTGGGCTGCTAGCATGGTAGGTATGAGAAGGCTGACGAGGATTAAGCCAGATTGAAGTCATGCAATATCTGAAGGACAGCAGGAGTACATCAGTTGATGTACAAATAAAATAAAAGCAGTAGAAAGTTGGGTAAGATTTGAGGGGCACCAAGAAGAAATTTTCATTTCCTTAGATTTAGTTATACTTTTCTTCAGAAATTCTTACTGCAATGTGCAGTGTGTTGTTTTTAAAAACATGTGAAATGTGTGGCATGGCCAAGTTATTATCAGATGTGAGTTTACTGTGGAGGGGGCAGAGGTAGGGCCTCTGTGGTACCTAACCCATGGTGTGTCACAAGGTTGAGGAGCTTTAGTGGGGCTGTGCAGCTTCTGCCTTGCTTCTCCTCTGCATCTTCATCTCTGTATTCTGTGTTATTCCATACTTAGTATGTAGTTGCTAGTATGTTTTTTCTTTGTTTTTTGGTTTGTTTGGGTTTTTTTAGCTTTTAAATAAGAATATGAAACTGAGTTGGGTGCTATCACAGCTTCTTTGTAAAGCAGTGTGAGCATTGCAGTTTGCAGGCTTGGGTGACACTCCACGGGTAAACTTCATTCTTGTGGTCCATACTGGAAAAGCACTTGCCCTGAAATGGACGCCTTTGCGTGTAGCAAGCAAGAGGGTGGAAGAAATCATAAAAGCATAGAAAAAAGGATACATATGGCTAAAAAAAATAAAATAATTTTAAAAAAAGGCAGTGCTGGAAGGCACAGAAGAAAGGGGGAGAGGGCTGCAGTGGTGCTAGTTATACTGCAAGATGTACCTGTGTCTGAGGTCTAGCGTGGGAGGGAGCAGAATTGTAGATCCTCTCCTTCATGAATGCTCAGGTTGCTCGAGTGACTTAAAATAAGCATGGTAAACTTTGCTATCTCTAAAATAGCCAGAAAATCTTATTGGTTATGAATTCACATTCATGAGGTACATGTTCAAGTTAATTTTGATAAGTGATAGTTAATTTTGATAAAAAACAGTAATAAAACTTGCTTCATAATTTTTATATTAATTCTGATGTTGAATGTTCTGAACACAGAGTTCAAGAAGCAGTAAATATATGAGGAATGCATTGTTTTCACCTTTGCCCTAATGTAGAGCAATATTCTGCAATAACCTATTATGGGTTTTGTGTTGGAATGGAGCTGATGTATGTTACATTTCCTAGAAATATTATGCAGAAGTTTTCAAAACATTCTATTTTAATGTTAATGAAGTATCCAAGAGTTTCACAACATCTAATTGCATGGAACATCTTGGCTCAAAATTCATCTAAACAGAACTTTATGGGCAGGATTATAATGTCATCTGGGAAAAAAAATTGTTAGCCTTTTTTAACCTGTTGACAATGATTTCATCCATTTTTTGTCTCCTCATGAAAATGGTAAACAGACATTTCATAAATCAAGGAGGTTTTTTTGTTCCCATACCATATTCCTAATATTTGCTTCTGGGTCTTGCCTCTTTAATGTGCACTTCAAGGTCTTTCCCTGAGGGTTTTTAGTCTGTTCGTGCAGTGAAAGTGAAACATGGAATGTTTTTCTTCCCCTGATTTTTGTCTCCAGCTGCCAGCGTGTTTTGTCCTAGGAACATCTCATGCAAATTGTTGTGGTTGCTACATCTGACTTCTATTGTATATGCAGAAGCTTTGTCCCTGAATACACAGCCTTCACAAGAACAGTTACTGTGTATGCCTGAACGATTCTGACTATATTCACTGTTCTCAGAAGACAAACATTAAAGAACATGCTGCACTTCAGGGACAGGAATGAAGGACTTCAAGGACTTCTAAAATTGCTTATGCTCTTAAGGTTCTCATGAAATCATATCCTGAGCCTTGTTGCAGAAACATCCCTGCCTAGTTAAATGTGGACTTGATGTCATGATTATATGTTACTGTCTGTCAGTGGCAGCTCTGACTTAAAAGCTTGATGTCCTCCACCTTGACTCACAAGTCTTTCTTTCCACCTTGTTAGTTCATAGGTCTGCTGGTTAACTTCCTGGCTTTTCTGTAGCTAGGTTAAACCATAATTATCTGGTTCAAAATCTAGTGCCTTTTATACCTGAATTTCACAAATGTGGCGCAGAGAACAGCCACCAAGATGGGCGTTGGATAGAGCGATTACTAAAATATTTTTCTTTACATATTAGGGGGTTTTGCCATGGTGGTGTTGCTGGTAACTGTTAACAAAGAAGGATTGATTCTTGCCATAATCAGCCATGTAAACAGCACCCAATATTCTCATATTGCAGGCTATTAAATTAATGAAATGGGAAAGGAAAAGTTTATTATAACTCAATTCCGTCATGGGTAGAAATGAGCCAGATGTAAACCTGTTACTTTTCTCTGACATTTTGACACAGAAAGTTCTATTTGTTTGTGTCATCCTTGACTGTTTCTTTTGCTTTTTATTGTTTCAAGTTATTAGCCATAAATTTGAAATTTAGTAACCAAATATAGAATTTGCTCTGAAAACTTGATGGTCTTGATGGTGGAAGAAACCATCCTATGTACTTCTTAAGCTTTATGTAGACTACTGCTGGTGCTGAGGAAAATGCAGAAAGCATCCAGTAAGAAGGAGATAATGAAAATGTAAAAGGATATCTGTAGTTACTTCACATAAGCATCCATCCTGTGTTAACTGTAAAGTGTTTATAGAGCATTATAGTGAAACAGTTTTATTTTTAAAATTGACACTTTGCCTTAAATTTTATATGCTGACCTCTTTCCCAGTTATGAATACCTGATGCTTCTTTTCACTCCTCCTTTTTTGCCCATTCTTTTTATTTCTCTAACAACTGAAAGGGCTGAATGAGTTTTGAGAAGTAAGATGGTGTTTTTATGGGATGAGGTTTAGGTAAGACCTTAGAACTTAGTGAACCTTATGTTGCTTATATTTAGATTTCAACAAATTGGCAATTTTGAATTCCTTTGCTAGCACAGTGCTGCAACAATACTTCATGCATAAACAAGAGGGCTGGCTGATCTGAGCTGGCTTTCCAATAGCTTACCTTTGTTTTTTTCTGTTACAGTGTAAGAGTCTCTTAATTTGGAGCTAGCTCAAATTGCTGGGTGCTTGTAACTGCGTTGTCAGCTGAACAATCCTGAAAATCCCAATGCCATTCCTCTTGGTGTGGGGCAGAAACAGTACCAAATTTTCTGCATTAATTTGTTTTTCTTTCCTTACTTCTAAATGGCTGAAATTAATTCTGAGAGTTAGGAGAGGAGAGGGTTTGGGTTTTTGAGAGATCAGCTTCACTCTAATAAGATTTAAGGGTAAAGGGCAAAGCTTGAAGTAGTTTAGCTTGAACAGTGAGTTCACTCAGTGCTTCAGCTTTTTAAGTTTTTGAGCTTGCTCCCTAGCTAAAATCTTGGTAGTTTGCAATATTGTCTACAAAAGTTCAATTAAAAATATTAAATATGTTTGTTTCCTGAGAGCAAGACAAACAGATGTGCAACTCTGTTGCTTGTGCATTCAGTTACTTTCCCATAATCCTTCCTTTGCAAGTTACTGTATATTTGTTGTATAACCTGAGCTCTGGCTTTCTTACTGATGTAATTTGTAAGTCCAAATAATTTTTTGGGACAGGAAAATCAGCTCTCCACACTCCTGTCACTGCTGCGTGGGTTTTGGTCTGTAGTGGGAGTTTTGATTACCATACTAAATTCAAAATTCTTAATGAAAAGCTGATTTTATTTTCAACATTTTAGAAAGGTTTTTGCATGCCCTGTCTTGCTGGGTCAGAAATTTGACAGGTGATCATGTA
The DNA here is from genome assembly GCA_024734555.1 of Trochalopteron elliotii. Taxonomy (NCBI): domain Eukaryota; kingdom Metazoa; phylum Chordata; class Aves; order Passeriformes; family Leiothrichidae; genus Trochalopteron; species Trochalopteron elliotii. The sequence goes on along the minus strand of JANPWX010000089.1, from coordinate 1,881,178 downwards.
CCAAATGGTATTGTATTAATTTACTCTGGTTTGGTGGGGTTCTGTTACCTTTCTGCAACCTGTTTGCAAACCCAGGTTTTTTGGTTTGCTGTTCTGCCCCGCAGACTTTCCACAGGTCATGCATGACAGCTAGGTCTGCAGTGCTGGTGTATATGGGGAGATTCCTCCATTGAATGATTTCAAGCTTACTACATCTTGTAAGCCATGCATTCATATAACTCTAACGTAGGTAAATCATAAGCTTGAAAAGTGAGAGAATGAGATCCATTTCTGTACATTTATATGTCCTGGATAGAGTTATAAGCAACTTCTGCTGAATATTTTTATGCAGTAGAGCTTCCATTTTTTAAATTCACATTACAAGCCAGAAATCAAATGACTGTTCAGCTGTTTCAGCACATACCTCATTGTTAAAATATATATTTTCAATTCTTCAGCAGTATCTAAGCTTTCACAAACTTCTTGTGAGTATGTCAAATTTGTGACTGGCTGCAGATCCATTAATTGTCTTGCATGGAATCAATTCTGAATAGGGTTCAGAAGCTGAATAGGGTTAATGGAGCTGACAGAAAGGTAACTGTGGTACAACCAATTTGCCACATTCTTCATTGGGTTTGATCTGAGTAGTGGAGGTGAACGGGTGGGTCAGGCTCACTGTATCTCTGCCTCTACTTGATTCTCAGTTCTTTTGAAAGTTACCCCCAGGCAATTCAAGCGCTGCTGTGACAGCAAGTTCTTGATTCAAATTAACATTCAAGCAGCTAAGGACAAGCAGTATTATCCTGGACTCCACTTAACACAATGTTCATTCACTCATTAAGTGTCAAAATATAGAAATTTTTTTTTCCTTTCTTATGCTTGCAGTCAGGGTCTTAGAACCCTTGCTCCAGCCAGCCAATGTGTTAGATCGTGCCTCATGGTTTGGCCCCTGCACGTGGTGGTTGCAGCTCCACTTTGTCAGATGTTTGTGCATGTGTGCCTTTTGTTTGCATTATTTATTACTGCATTTGGTCATCAGCATAGGCTACTAATGGTCCCCTCTAATCTTCTAGTCTCACACTAATCACTTTGACTTTCACTAAGGTCAATGAGTGGTTGTCTCCAGGCCTTTCCCGTACCTTCTGGTCTCCTTCCCCAGATGTGTTAGAAGAAGTGTGGAAGTCTGTGTGGAGGTCTGTCAGCAAAGGGAGTGACTTCTTTGAATGCCTGGCAGGCCAACAGCCCTCCATCCCACCTGCTAGCCTCTGATTTTTCCAGCCTTTGTTACTCCAGACATTTTCAGACAGATGTGAAAAATGTAACTAACCCCAAACTGAAGATGCTTGCATCTTGCCTGAATCACCCTATGCAATGCTTTGCCCTACTGCTGGTTATTGATTATTTTAGTATGGATGTGCACACTGGTTTTTGTTACTACATGGACAGTAACAAATACACAGGTTAAATTCCACTGGTTATATGCCTTGGTAATTTGATGTGTAACACCTGTAAGTACATTTGGTAAAAAATTATAAAAATTTGGGCTGTCAGTTGCCCAATTTTACTCTTTCTGAAATAGCAAGCAGCTGAGGCCAGTGGACATCTTAACTCCTCAAAATACAAGATTCTGCTCTTGATTTTTTTGTAAAAAGACAGGTGGGAACAGAGTGTAAGGGAAGTGGTGGGTGATGAGAGCAGCATGGGGTTTGCCTCTTCCGGCAGTGGGTAGCTCATTTACAATGTGAAACTACTGCTGGAATATTTCATTTTCTTTCATAACTCCTCTCCATTGCTGGTGTGCACACTGTTTTGAAAGGTCCATTGCTTCATTTTTGACATTATGTAGCACTTACAGCTTTATATCACGGAAATAAAAATGATAGACCATGTAAGCAATGGATGTTCCTGTAGGCATTTAGAAGACACATTTAGCACAGATGTACAAAAAAAATGATACAACTATAGCCTTCCAAAGTTATCAGAAAAAAATCTTTAAATAGACTAAACAGGTGATTATTCTCCATGTCTGGAAAACATCTAACAATGTGGTAAATCATTTTTGGAAGGAGGCAAACAAAGAATTAAGTATTGAATATAGGTAACTAAATATTTTCTTTCAAAACCAATGTTTCTAGAAAATGCTCACTTTTTTTTGCGTGAAAGCCTTCACCACTTACTCTTTTAGTTCAGCAAGTACAACAGGACAGAATTGCAGACAGTTTTAATTTTAAAAGCTTCAGCTTGCTGACTGTATTTGTCAAACTAAACGTGTATGCAATGCCTCTTCTGAATTAAAATCAAAGTATTTGTAAACAGTTCTTATAACTAACAAAAGGAGTGGGCAACTTTACCATTCTGATACATTTTCCTAAATAATTTTCCTAAGTATTCAGGTGCCTCCCTAGAACTAGCGAATACAATTCTGGGACTGTGATCTGTAGATGTCACGTCTGTTTCATTGTGGCCATATCCCTGTACTGTTTTCTTGTTGACATGTTGCAGCTTTACATTTCAGTAAATAAATAAAATGCTTCAAGTATTTTCTTTGCTGATTCAGTGGTTTTTCTGACAATAAACAGTACATGGAGTTTCAGCTCAGGGGAAATAGCGACTGGTTTTGTTTCTGACCTAAGAGTTAAGAATGAAAATGCCTAGTTGAGCATATAACTACTGGAAAGCTTGACTCAGAAGAGTGGTGACCTAGCTGTTGTTTAATAATTTACCAGAGTAATTCATAGCACTGGACATAATTAGTGTTATTGTTAAACTCGGATTTCACAGTTACTTGTGGGTAAAATTACTTTTGGCTTCTCACAGCTTTAACTTCTTAAAAATCTTACTTCTAAATAAATGTATCATTTAATGTGGAAGCAGAGTACTTGGATACCCATTTTCCTATAACGTACTAAATTCCTTCATTTCTTAGATTGTATGAGCACGTGGCATGGAAGGATGTAGAACCATCTGTTCCCAGCCCCTCAATTAAAATGATTATAACAATTCCCATGGTCCCTCCTTATAATAATTCCAGTGATGTGGTGGGTCAGGAAGGTTATTTACAGAACAGCCAGATATCAGTGTAGAGGAGTAAATAATACTGGATAACAGCAAATCTCAGTGATTGGATGATTAATCCTTTCTGGTCAGATATGGTTTGGGGCTTTTTTTCTTAATGTCCCCTCACAGGTTTCTGTGAATCTGAACAACACTGCTTGCAGTTGCACTGTGTATTCCCAGAAAACCTTCCATGTTGTATCGTAAACGTAAGGAGCTGTGGAACTGTAGTAGGTCAGCCCCTTAGAATGTGTGGAGAAGATCCTTTGGATAAAGAACTTGTGGGGCCCGATCTTTAATTTATTACTGATGTGTTGTGCACACTGAAAGATTGGACACTAGTAATCTAATAGTCTTTTAGCATTAGTTATTATGTAACTAATACTTTCAGCATTCAGTCCTGAAAATTCCTGAAAGTGGAAAGCAGTTCAGTGTAGAAAAAGAGTGCTAGAGAAAGTTGATTTGGAGACTGATGTTCTGTCCTCTGTGAGGAATGGTCCTGCAGCGGCAGCTTTGCACTAGTAGTCTAAGCCACTTCAAAACTAGGTGAGAGATGAAAAAATAAGATTCTATTGTAAAAACAAGGGATAAATTAGCACCCAGGAAAAGCTGTACCAAATTACCCTATCCTTTGCAGCACTGGGCAAAGCAATGCTGCCAGCTGAGTCATTCCCCCTGTTCTCATGGTCAAGCTGGCAGTACCAAGATAGTAACTGACAGCTGGAAAAGCAGCTTCTGTTGAGGGAATTGCTGGTTTGTTTTCCTCTGGGACTTTGTTTCTACGTTCATAATTAAGGTCCTAGGTTTTTCCTTTGCTATGATAAAGCTGCTTACTTTTCAGTTTTTAAATTTAGAGTAATCATCAGTTCAGGTTAGGCTGGTGAATGCAGAGTTTATTGCTTTTTTGGAAATGATAGGTTCATGCAAGGTTATGCCTGTGCAGGCAGACTTCCAAAGGAACTTGAGAGGAGGCTGGAAACTCCAGTGATTGTTACATATCCTGCCAAGCTTGTTGGGTCGATGTGAGGGCTTAAGTCTCCAGATCAGTATGCTGTGATAGGAGGACATGGTGGAAAAACTGCTCACCCTTTGAAGAATGCCTGTTTGTGATGCCACTTTTTTATAAAGTCAGGAAAAAATGAATTTCCTCCCACTGCAAAATTATGTTCTTCACACCGTGTGCTTAATGTGGGCTCTCGTATGAAGAGCAGCAAAAAAAAGTCTTCAAAGTATCAGTGCCAAAAATTACCGTGATGCTCAAGACATTTTTATTCTGTATTGCTGTTGTAGGTTTGGATGGTTATTCAGCTGGCTTCCTGCCTGGTGTCCCACATCACTGCTGCACCTTAAAGAGGCTGAGGACAAAATGCTAAAATGTAAGTCTTTGGGTTTTAGTAAGTTTCATAGATATAACTATATTTTCTATAAATTTACATTAAATATAATGAGAGAAGTTTTTCAGTATGTCTTTTACTGAAATAAACAGGTTTAAAATTACATTTTCATTTTTCACTTATGTAGATATTTGATTAGAAGCTCTCTCCTTTGAAAGGAGCTCCTATTTAAAACAGTGGTTTCAATAGAGTGTACTTTATGTTGCTAGACACACCTGACAAAATATAATTTTTCCCCCTTTTTCTCCAGGTATTACAAGCATATACAATAAACGATACGTGTATATATCTAATGGAAATAAAATATGGACTCTGACGTTCTCTCCAGACCTTTCAAATAAAACTCCACTTGTTCTTCTGCATGGGTTTGGAGGAGGTGTTGGACTGTGGGCTCTCAACTTTGAAGATCTCTGTCAGAACAGGACCGTTCATGCTTTTGACCTCTTGGGATTTGGACGCAGCAGTAGACCACACTTTGACACTGATGCTCGGGAAGCAGAAAATCAGTTTGTGGAATCCATAGAAGAATGGAGAAAGGAGGTGGGACTAGAAAAAATGATTTTGCTTGGACACAACCTAGGTGGATTCCTGGCTGCTGCTTACTCCTTAAAATATCCATCAAGGTATGTGAAAATAGGGGAATAAAGGGATTCCTTTTCTGCACTTAACCGTTGATTTTAATATAGATTTTATTTCATTAAGCTCTTTATAGATAATTTTTATGTAGATGACTGTGATGATTTAAAGAAATTATACTGAATTCTGAGACCAAAGTATTAATTTTATAGTTTGTTTCCAGATGAATGAAATAGGTAGATATGGTAAACATGATTGTCTTTACTGAATACTTTTCTGTACCTCTTCAGCTGAGTACCCCATGCCATGTTATAAGGTGAAATAGCAGTGAATATATTTATATGTGAATATTTTGTCTCAAAGATTGTTTTGTGAAGGGAAAATAGGCCTGTTTCTGTCGAACTTCCCACTCCTATGGATAACATTGAAACTTCCCCAGGTAATTTATGCCTATATGCTAGCAGTCAGCCTGGTGCCAGCAGAATGATGGAAAAATTATTTTAGTGACTCTTTGATTTAAATTGTCTGTATGCCACCTCATATTTCTTTGCAAGACGGCCCATCTGCAGCAGTTCTTTAATTGTATTTCATCAGCATTTTCTACACCATGTTATGTCCAACAGTTAATATTTTCTTTTTCCCTTAAAGTAGTAATTTGTTTCCTTTATGTATCTGGTTATAAGTCCAGTTATATATCCCCTGCTGAGCTAGGATCTCACCAACTGAGGTAATTGTGTATCAAAGAAGGAGAATGCTTTTGTTGGGATACACATAGTGGTCTCCTATGAAAAACTCCTATGAAAAATAAGCTTAACTCTCCACATGATATAGCAAATTCTGTATTATACTAAACATATCTTATTCTTTTCTATTTGTGTCAAGTTTTACTGTTTCTTTGTTTCTCACTTGGATATATTTGAAGCAATTTCATGCATCATTTTCCCCTAAAAAAGACTTAGCCTTTTTCTTTCTAAATGGACAACAGTTAGCACAAATGGATGGAAATTACGTGTGAAAATAGGTGTGTTTCTAAATACAGAATTGCAATCAAGAAGTGCAGTCTTCTGCTTTAGGGATATAAACCTATTATCCTTTTATTTATAAACCAACTTCTAGCTAACTGTAGTTTGCTTTTTGTAGGGATCACTTACAAGTTCCTTACCTCATTTTCCAATCTATAAATGTCACTATCCTGTCTCTGTGGGATGGGATATTGGTTTTGCCCACTGCAGACTTACACCAAAAGTGATGCTTTATTTTCATGCCTCACTGTGCTTAAGTTGGGGTTAATTAATTTGGGGGTGTTTCAGGTCATGCTCTCAAATTACTAATGTTTCTCTGAAATTAAACTAAGACCACCAAAATAACAAATTGACTGTTAGGGTCTTAAAAGAGCATTGAATCAAGTGATAAATATAGCACAGCTTTCAGCCAGGTTATCTAACAATGCATTAGAAGCTTAAGGGATTCTGGATACATATTGTTGGGAAAGTAGATCTGTTTTTTCAAGCCTAGATGATCCGTTAATTTGCTACACTGTACCAGAGTCACTCATGGAAAATCCAAGGCTACTAATCCAAAAAGATTCCCATTTAGCGTCTTGCCAAGTTGAAGTGGGCCATGATTTTCAAATACTGCAATTTCTGGACATTTACTTTTGGAATGATTTTCATGGTCAACTTCCCATTACCCTGAGTTATGTTTTAGGCTTGATTGCCCAAAGGAGAAACTCCAAACAGGAAGGAATGTATTAAGAAAGGAAAGATGAAACAAAGCTTACTCTATTTATATTCATTTGTTTGTTTTTATTAATTTGTTGTATTATATTTAATGCCATAGTTTGTGCATGGAATGTGTGGCTGCCCTGAAAGGCTCCTCCTTGCTTGCACTGCTGTGCCTCTGGTCTCCTGCTTGGTTTGTACAGTTAGATTCTACCCTGTCCTCCTTTACTGTTGCTGTTTGCTGCGGGGTGTGAGTATGCTCATAGCTGGGCCAACAACCAAGGAACGTCTTTGTGAGGTTAATCCTTTCCAACCCTTCATTCCAAGCACAGGTTTTTGGTTTCCCAACTGATCATAACCCAGAAATAACTTTTGCGATCATTTCTGGCATCATTTTAGGCACTATGAACTCTTCTGTGTTAATATACAGTCTCAAGGCTTTAACAGGGAAGGAAGTAATGAAGGAAAAAGATAAAAAGGCAAAAAGTTACAGATAAAAATATGAAACCCATTAGGTTTTAGGATTTAGGTTAGATAAGACTTTCAGGATCTAGTCCAAATGTCAACCTAGCACTTCCAAGTCCACCACTAACCTGTGTCCTTAAGAATTGCACTCACACATCTAAATACCTGGAAAGATGGGTACTCAATCACTTCCTTGGGCATAGTCTCATAAAATGGTATAGGTTGGAAGGGACCTCAAGGATCATCTAGTTCCAGTCCCCCTGCCATGGGCAGAGAGACCTCTCACTAGACCAGATTGAACAAGACAGCCTGTTCCAATGCTTAACAGCCCATTCAGTGAGGAAATTTTTCCTCATATCCAATCGAAACCTCCTTGAGAGCATTTCCTCATGTTCTATTGCTTGCTACTTGGGACAAGAGACCAACCTCCACCTTGCTACAACCTCCTGACAGGTAGTTGTAGAGAATGGTGATGAGGAAGCTGATATGGAAAATCATCTTAAAATGGAAAACTGTAGTTAAGAGTCACTTTTTTCCAGAAATCACCACTATCTAGGACAGTTAAGAGTAGATGTTATTATGGGATTAAACAGAAAAGGAACAATTAAAAGGAAAGGGACAATTCTAATCTACCAGGATGAATTAGAATTTTGCTTGAGGAAGGCCCACAGCAAGAAGGGATCAATAGTTGCATGTGCTGGGGACTCCTACAATGCTCTCTGCACTGATATTCCTTTGAGTAATAATTTTACAAATTGCCTCTCTGATGTTTTCTTCCATGACCTAAAATCAATAAATGTAGAAGACTACTGCTAGTTTTACTCTTCCTTTTTCAGTTCAAATTTTACTTTGATAAGATGATTTTTCAGTTAAATTGTGTCTCTTCTTTGAACAGAGATCTTAGACTTCTAGAAACTTCACTTTAATGAAACAGATGCAATTATCCTCTTTTCTGTCAAATTAAACTGCTCCTGCAAATAAGATTGAGCATTTAGATTAGGCTATTTTTAAAAACAGAAACAAGACTATCCTTTCTCTCAAATGTTTGTGACGGTGAGTATCTGTAAAATACTGAGTTTCTCTTTGTGATGCATGCTTCCATGTTTCTGGTTCATACATATGATTAGGTGCAATTCACTCTCTAATAAGTAATTGAAATCAAAACAGTTGATGAATCAGAAACTCTGTGGTAGAAGTGACTGAAGTAGGCTGTATATTTGTATCTGTAAAACAGATAGCACATTTTCATTGTGCTCAGTTGAAGAAAAGCTACTGCACTTTAAACCGCTGAACCTTTTTTGCCAACAGGGTCAAACATCTTATCTTAGTGGAGCCATGGGGTTTTCCAGAGAGGCCTGACAATGCTGAACACGAAAGACCAATTCCAATCTGGATCAAAGCACTAGGAGCTATATTGAGTCCATTTAATCCATTAGCTGGGCTAAGAATAGCAGGACCCTTTGGTGAGTTTTAGCTACTCTTAAATACCATTTCTATTTTGGTTAAACATAAACATGGAACAGAGAGCGCATTCTGATAAGCTTTTTTACAAGTCTGTGTCACCACGGAGGAAAAAGTTGGAGGAGAAAGTGGAAGAGGTTAAAAAAAGTTTGAACTCTTTAGGAAGGAAGGCAAACTCTTGCTATTAGAAATACTAGTACGGTAGTTTACAGCAAGCTACACTATATGGTCTGTACAGGCTTCAGCTATAGTGAGTTGGATTATGCAGATGTCTCTTGGGGAACTCTGACAAAGAGGCATGAATGTGAGAGGTTTTTATTCTGATTGCCTCTGGTCACAGTTCATTTAGCTTCCCTTCTAATTCCAGTTTGATGAGCAAATGGGATTTCCAAATTCCCTTAACATTAGAAGGCAGTTTCTCATAAATGCAAAAATCTTTGGCCTGAGTTTAGAGAAGTGGAAACTAAGTTCTTACCATTAGCCATTTTCTTACTACTCTAGCAAATCTAGTGAGCCTCACTGGTGTCCTGCACTATGGTGGCAGTTCATATTTCCATTTCTTCAACAGCACTGATGGAATGATAAATAAACTCTCTATACCTTGATACTAGGTCTAGGTGGGGCTGACCCAAAAATACTATGGTTTTAGTTCATCTGGGGAGTGGGGAAAAGTGTAATAAAATCTAAAAGTCATTGTATATATTCCTTCTAGAGGAGAAAGAGGTTATCTGTCTTACTCTCTGTGCTACAGAAGTGTCTTCTGGAGAGGCTTAGGAAAAGATATCCTTCAGGCCCTCACAAGTTATAATTAACTCACCTCTTCATCATTTTTGGTATTCAGTCTGAAAATAAACATGTGAGATTAACTCACCTCCTGATCATATTTTGTATTCAGTCTGAAGATAAACTCGTGAGATTTCTGGGTTTTGTTTACATTTAAACCACATCTGTTTCCTAAATCTATTTCTACAGAAGATATATTTTAATATACTGCATATGCGGATTTGTTTGTTTCTTTTCAATAGTGTGACAAATTTAGTCTTTTAGAAAAGCAACATGTTTTGTACAAACAGATTTTTTTTTTTTTTTAAAGTAAAATGCTAATTTGGTTAACAAAACAACCTGGAAGATATTGAGTGATATGCACTGATTTAATGTGTTCTATCCAATAACAAGAGCTTGCATAAATCAATCCACGTGGGAAATTTCAAAGGTGAAATTTTCTCCCTTAGCAATAAGTGTAGTCAAACCATGCTGCAGAAACAGACTCTGTCTTGGCAAGGTGTCCCCAAACCTAGCCTCGTTTATAGGTTACCTTGGAGGGCAGTGCCTTTAAAAAAATTTTGATATGTTTCTCACTGCACTGGTAAAAAAGTTTTCCATCACCAACTTAAGTTCTTGACAGGTGAAACATAGTTGTTGGTGAAGGGTAGGTCTAAACACTGTGCTGCAAGTAGCCATCAGACCTAACCTGATGGAGGCACTGAACTGAACCCAGGTTTTGTTCCACATGCAAATGTGCTTAAGCAGATGAGCAGACACAGTTGTTTGAACCTCACTCTAAAGCCAATTGCTCTTGTTCAAAGGTATGAGTTCAAATGTGAGCCAAGTTCATTGGGATATCACATGGATATTTAATCAGCCCCACAGGTGAATACTTAAAACTGGGAGAGAGACAGAATTCAGAGAGATTTTTTTTCTTTCAGTGGTTTCCAGGTAGATTTGCATGTTTTCCCTCACTTAACCGGAACAGTCACCCAGGAGTCTCACAGTTTGGTAGGGGTTTGGTGATTAGGCTGGATTTCTGAATTCCATTTCTAGAGCTGCATGCCTAAAAACTCCTCATGACAGCAGAAATGTCACTGTGATCACACCCTTTTTGTGGAACTTGGTGTCTTCAGTGTTAGAATTTCGTACAGTATTCTCACAGACACTGTGGAAAACATCAGCCATACAATTCAGAATTTCTTCAATAAATATTACAACAATGATTTACAGTGTGATTTCATTCCAGAATTTGTTCTAAGGTGCCTTGAATCCTTGTCTTATTCTTCCTGTAAATTCCTAGGGCGAAAATGGTTTTGGAATTGGGCCCACAGACAAAGCACTTCTTATCAAAACAGATAGTGAATTCGAAAATTTGGTGACACTTCATGCCTCTATGCTGATAGCAGGGCAAGACACAGAATTAGTCTCTTTCTTCCAAGTACTTTTATTCCAAGCCAGCTGTGTTCACTTGTGTTCAAAAAACCCAAATACACAGAAAAAGAAGTTTAGCAATTGTACTCCATGTAGGGAAAATGGGGCAGAGCCACTTGCCAGACTTTTACAAAATCTTCATTGCTTTGGGAGTTAAATCACTGTTTCATAAGGGAATTATTTTCTCTTGCGCTGTATTAGTTTTCTAAATCTGTTTAAAGCATGCGTAAGGGCGTGTTGCAATTACCTCAATGTTATGAAAGCATAGATCACTGTGACAAGGTCTACATAAATAATACCAGGCCTTTGCCCAGGACTGGGTGGGAAGAAGTGACATCATCATAATTGCACAGATTAACAACAGTATGAAGTTCCTACTGTCTGGAAAAGGAGAAACAGAACCAGGAATAATCACACTCGGTTCAATGTCTACGTGGACACCAGTGCTGAGTACCATTCCTTGCAGATCAGTGTTGGGATGAGCTGTTATGCATCTTCATCAGCAACAGGGGCAGTGGGATTCAGTGTGCCCTCAGCAAGTCTGCTGATGGCACCAAACTGTGTGGTCAACAAGCTGTAGGGGAGGGATGCCAGCCAGAGGCTTGAGAGTGGGCCCATGCCAACCTCATGAAGTTCAACAAGGCCACATGCAAGGTCCTGAACCTGGTCAGGGCAATCCTGACCACCTCTGAACAGAGAATAGATTGAGAGCAGCTCTGAGGGGAGAGACCTGGGGTCTTGGTTGATGAGAAGCCCAAAATGACCCAGCAATGTGTACTCACAGCCCAGAAAACCAATCACATCCTGGGCTGCATCAAAAGCAGCATGGCCAGCAGATTGAGGGAGGTGATTCTCCCCCTCTGCTCTGCTGTCATGAGACCCCTCATGGAATACTGCATCCAGCTCTGGGGCCCCCATGTAAGAGTATTGGAGATGCTCCCATTGGAGATAGTCAAGAGGAGGGACATGAAGATGATCAGAGGGCTGGAACACCTCTCCTATGAAGACAAGCTGAAAGAGTTGGGATTCAGAAGAGAAGGCTTTGGGAAGCCTTCCACCACCTAAAGGGGGCCTACAAGAGAGTTGGAGAACAACTTTTTACAAGGTTCTGTAGTGATAGGACAGGGGATAATGGCTTCAAACTGAAAAGTTTAGATCAGATATTAGGGATGACTAATACTCTTAAGCTAAGATTAGCTTTGTGGCAAGGCTCTTGTCCCAAAGATCCATCTGGTCAAGGTAGAAGAGGCTTCTTCCTTAGAGAAATTATTCAGGAAAGATGCTTAAGTTTAGAAGGCCTGAACTAGCCCCTGAAAAGACCCACTTCTCTAACTGGCTTGTTAGGAGAGCATGAGGACAATGGTTTTCAACATTATATCTCTTCATTTATACCAGTACTTGTGCCTTATGTTAAGATTTCTACATCTGTTTTTTTCATAGACTTCTGTTCTTTCAACCACACACTAGTTAGATAAACTAGCTTCAGAAACAGACTGTTCTGTAAGAGGAGAAGGCAGACTTAAGCAAGAAAAACACCCGAGCTTTTTCAACAGTGCCTTCTGGTCCTGAAATGTTTAGTGCATTTAACCTACCCAGTGCTGCCAGAGCAAGGAGAATGTATTGGTATCATGTGAGACTAAACTGGTGACAAAAAGACACTGCTTAGCCCTTTTCCTGGTCCCCATTGTAGGTTTCTTCTATTGCTGAAATGACCCTACTCAAACATTCTCCATATGTATTCAGTGGGGGGAGCAGCATGAAATTCTTTACAATATTTATATTTCATTCCTGTTAAGTGTAATTCCATCATGTTTTCCTAAGACATGCAAGTGGTAAAACCAAATACAAGTTTGGAAGCCACGAGTTTCAAGGGCTTGTGTTCTGAGGGCTCTAATGAAAAGCATTAGGCAATCTGATAATTTATACACATTTCCCCTATAATAGTGTTTTCTGTTTTAACAGGATTAAGCCTTGTTCAACGTTTAAGACCAGATTTCAAGCGAAAATATTCATCAATGTTTGATGATAACACTGTGGCTGAATATATCTATCACTGCAATGTACAGTCACCCAGGTGAGTATGAATTTCCCAGTGTGTATTTTGAAGTCTGTTGTTCATTTACTGAGTGCCTGCTACTCCCTCCAATGGCCATGGCAGCAGTGTGCATGCTATTTTTTTTTAATTGTGGCATTTCTTATATTGAAGAAAAAGCTACTATTGCACTTTTTCTGAATTCCAGATACTGATAAATGTAAAAAGTATCCTAATTCTATATTCATTCTCAATTTGTGTTAATTATGTGAGAGTTTTGGCACTGCATTTAATTAAATAATTGCTGGGAGAATTTTAATGTGTAAAGAATTTCTTTAAAAACTTTAAAAATAAGGTGTTTTATTCTTTTAAATGCTACCATTCATTCATGCAAAAACACGGTCTCTTTCTGTTGAAAATTACATGTAAACCTTGGAAACATACTTCTCTTATTTGTAAAAAATCCCAACTTTATGTACTCCGTGCTACCAAAAGGCTTTGATACTCCATTTTAGATAAAAAGCAGGTCCAGTGGCAATTGAAATTGTTTTTTACCCTTTTGAATGTCTTGAAGTGGTGAAACAGCTTTCAAGAACATGACAATTCCTTATGGATGGGCAAAAAGGCCAATGCTGCAAAGGATTTCACAAATGGATCGAGACATTCCTATCACCGTGGTCTATGGAGCACGTTCATGTATAGATGGCAATTCTGGCAGCACTATCCAGTCTCTGAGACCAAATTCCTACGTGAAGACAATAGTAAGTTTGACTTCTAAAGCAGTTGTTTGTCTCTTTGTGTGGATTTGGTAAAGTCATATCTATGTGGCCAGGTTGGATGGGGCCCTGAGCAACCTGGTCTATGGGGAGGTGTCCCTGCCCATGGCAGGGGGGTTGGAACTAGAAAAGCTTTAAGGTCCTTTCCAGCCCAAACTATTCTATGACTCTGTTTTTTCATACCAGCTGTGGAAATGGTGTCACTTTTGATTTAGAGCCTGGGGTAATAAGCTCTGTTTTCTGTAACAGAGAGAGAGAAAACAAATGTTACATCAGAGAAAACAAAAGTGTTGAGTCCCCAGGCTAAAATGAAAATTCAGTGTAGCACTAGAAGCCAAACTAGATCTGTGAGCAAGGTAATTCTTTATTTTGTTCTACAGTGTGCTAATAGAAGGAGGTGTTGTGGTCACTGCGTTTCAAACCACACCAGTCCGACTATCTCCATATATATATGAGATAGTGGGGAGGCTCTCATAAACTCTCTTCATCTGTCTATATAATGCATTTGTTCCTCTGATAAGAGGATAGTTTGTACCTGGTGCCTAGGTTCTTGTAAGAATCTTTCTTTACATTATTAAAAAAATACTTAGTGCTGTCTTACTACCTAAGACATTTTTGTTTAGAGGTAGGATATTGTCATTTAAAATGTGTGTACTTAAAACTTGATGTGAATGTTCACACTGCATTTTTTGTTGTTGATTTCTATTAAAACAAACTAATTTAAAAGTATTCTTCACACATTTTCACATCAGTCAGTTGTGATAATTGAATATGCATACACATTAAAATGCTGTGAGGTGATGAAATGTTTGAACACAGCAGCTGTGATGTTACTGATGTCTGGAACTATCTGGACAGAAGTGTACAATATGTAATGTTGATCGTATACTATAACAAGTCATCCAAATAAAATTTTATAACTTGATACAGCTGAATTTAGAGCTGTAACTCAGAGAAAAGACATTGTTATCCAACTCTTAAGTGTGCTAAAGAGCACAGATACGTTTCATAAATGTTGACATGCAGACTGAAAGTGTCACTTAACTGCTTAACCAGAGAGAGGGAGTTGTAACAGAAAATCACTGTTAAAAAGTGTACAGTATATTGCTGACATAAGCTTATACCATTTAGGGAGATTTTTTCCACTCTGGTCAGGGGCTTTTGAAGGGACTGTGGGAAATCATATTCCAGGTTAAAATTTTACCAAGCCAAATACAGATTCTAAAAGGTAAATTGGAGTGGTAGAATTGCAGGCATGCTCAAAAACCCATAGGAGGGTCAAGGGCTCTAATGAGACTGAGATGTGGACTGGCAGTGCCATGCTTGGTAAAATGCACAGAGTTTCTCTGGTTTTGTTACATGCATTTATTCCTAAATAATTTTTGCTGGGTGTTTTTAGCACAATAACATACCTATACTTGTAGGAGATTCGGTTAGAGACTTAAGAGAGGGTATTCTAAGGTGGGGAGGGGAAAGTAGTTTTAAATGAAGATTAGTCTTGGACTGACTGCAAAATAGAAAGAAAACAGGTCAAGTACCTTTTCTGTACACTGTGGTGACAGTTTACTTTGTAGCATTTTTACAGAGAATAACAAATTATAGAAATAGGCTATTTGAGTGGAGAGTGAAGGGAATCCAGATTCATCAGAAATTTGATAGGCAAGGCATATGTATCTGCTAAATTTGTTGTGCAGTGACTTGTGCACTCTTCAGTGGTGAGGTTTTTTTCAACAAGGTGAGCACTTGAACAAGCGGTGGTTTTACTTTCTTTTCCTGTGTAGGAAAGTTTCTCTACAAGGAAAAGTTTAAAGTGTTATTTAGGTTGTATGATGCCAACTCTTAGGTAATGTGTAAAAGCCAGGTTCTTCGCCTGTCCCAGTATTTATTTGTTTATTACATTTCTGGGATATTGACGTGCTTCTTCACCTTTATCCTCCAGGCTATCCTCGGTGCAGGTCATTATGTGTACGCTGATCAACCTGAAGACTTCAACGAGAAAGTGAAAGACATCTGTGACTCTGTGGACTGAATGTCCTCTGTTCTTTAGAAACTCATACCGTAGATAGCATTTAATGGCAATACTCTCTAGGAAATCACTAAAGAATGCAGAGCTAATGGAACAGGCTCTGTTTGCACACTGTTTCTTCTAAGAAGCCATTTGCACACTTAAACCACTGAGTGCCTATTTTTGGGGGGAATGAAGAGGTTTGAAGCTAACTTTGTACAGCTTTTTTTTTTTTTAATTGTCCTGTCAGATGCAAAATTACATGTAACTTTTGAAACTGGAATTTTCTTCAAAATTTAATTGAACTTTGCACACGTTGAACTCTCTAAAAATGCTGAATTCTCCAATATGGAGAACTGTATCAATAGAGATACAATGTACAAAATGCAATTTGGTTTCTTTATGAATGTTTGTACTTTTTAGCTGATGTTTCATAGTAAGAATATGAATCTGCATATGTATTTAATTTTTGGAACCCAGAACTCCATATACAATATTTTAAGAGGATTTGATTTTAATTGGAGTGGTAACACCTTACGAAACTGATCTTGGGAAAGGGATGGGACCAAAATGATGAGCAGTGTCTGTCACTGAAATATGTTTGTTAGTTTATAAGAAGTTGAGGCTCAATACTAGGAAATCTATCTTCCGTTGGATTTTATTTCCATTTATCTCAAGGCATCCTTTTCCATCTGTGCAACTTTTACGGAAGACTCAGTTTCTAAGAGTCAATGATGTCACCAGCACTCATGCTTCCATAAGTATTTTGATGTGTAGATTTCTGTGATTTAAAATACAGAAGATGGCTTGTTAGTTACTCCATCTATTTTTAACACTTTACTGCAAGATTTGTTACTAGTCTAAATATAACAATTGTGGATAAGCTGATAAAATTTTCATTAGGGCTCAGAGATATCCACCTGGATAGTGAGCATATTTCCCATTTCTTTCAGTAGAAAGCCTAGTCCATATTTTAGTGAATTCGAGCTGAAGGAGAGGCAAAGGCAGAATATTGATGTTCTCTAATTGGGAACTACAACAGCTTAATGTGTTTTATTTAGCATTCAGCCTCCTTATAGGAAGGATTATTATTGGAATGAACAATACCACTGTAATGAATTACAATTACATGTTTTGGAGATTATTTATATATTTTAATTGAGTATTTCAATATCAGAGATAGTCCAGTCTCTGCTACATTTTGAATTATAGCTTGATGTTAGTACTTCACATGCCTAGTAAATTATATTAAGAAAAATACTTTGTCACTTTAAAGCCAAATAATGTGGTGGTTTGTTTTTTAACAAGTTTACATAAAACTATTGATCTGTTTTTGAATATTCGATTGACTACTGAAGAGTTCTTGATACTTTTATACAAAGAGAATTTGAATTAATGACAGCACCATCTTAAAGCTTGAATTATGTGCATTTTTTTTCTCAAATTAAGGAATCATTGCACATATTTATGATGTGGAAGGCAAAGATACGTAAAATATTCTGGAGATGATGTGGTTATGTTCCCCAGCAGAACATAATATCTCTTACTGAAGGAGATATTTATCTATATGGTGCTATGTAAACATCAAACAGTTTTTGTGACTGCCTTGACTGGTAGCACTTCATATCTAGCAAGATAAATATTTTAATTAAAAATAAGTATTGAATTAAATTACTTTTTCAATTAGCAGATGCCAGAACTGTAAAACAAATTTTTGGGTTATTTGCTAAAATCTTGAGTTGAAAATGAAAAATCAGAATTATATTTTTTAATATAAGCTATAAATTATCAGTCATTTAGGTGGCTGCCTTCAACATGTTGGTTATTTTTCACCCTTTTCAGTGTCTTATTTTGTATTTATCAACTTTCAAAAAGCTGTTTTAGTTGTGCATAAAAGCCTAATGCAAAAATAAATTTTGAGTCTCCTTCAAATAATAAAAGGTGAAACAAATTATTGGTATTTTCTGATAGCACTTACTGATGGGAATTGTAGATTCCGCATCAAAAGTTGGAAGTAGGGATAAAAATTGCACACTGGATGTGAATATTGTTTTAAATATCCCCTGCTTTTTCAGCTTATTGTACTAATAAGACTTATTGCTTACGTTTTGCACAATAAAAAAAAAAACTTAAATGTTATATTTGATTAATGTTAAGACATTATATTGCTTTTTTTAAAATTATGTGCAATTAAGCCCTGGAAATCATCTAGAGTTATTAATAAGTTGAGGCAAACAATCCGAAGTACATTAAAAATACAGTAATGCCTATTTTCAAATGTCTCAATGTTCTTAGGTTTCCTTGTATTTAACTGAGACTGGTGATTGTTTGTCAACAAGTAGCTGCAAGCTGAGAGTGTTGATTGTATGTATAAGGAAAAGGATTCTATATTATCTTCCAGGCAGTATTAGATGCTGCTGTGAAGGTCAAGATGGAATCTGAATGTCCTACTGTGTGCAACATAACCTGATCAAATTACTTTAATAAATGTCATAGGAGGTGCTGAACAGAAAATGAATGGCTGAAAAGACTTGGGAGCTAGACCTTTTGTGAGCAATTACTGCCTGGAAATAATCTCAGTTTCTCCAAAAGTTCTGTTTCAGTGCAATGACCAGTTGCTTAAATGTCCTGTGGTGAGCACTGAATGCTGATGATGTTATTTTTATTACAGCACTATAAAATAAGACAAGAATCACAGGCATAGAGGCACCCAAAGATCTATCCCATTTTAACATCAAAATGAAGACAGCTGTGTATCAGAGTCTAGATCATAACAAAAAGAATCCAAAATATTAATAAAAATTCAAGATAAACTGCCTAAATCTCCCATACTCACTCTTCCTGAGGTTGTTGTGATAAAATTTATTTAAAGTAACTTAGTAATATTTTGTTTGCCATGGCTGAGTTCATCTTGTTACTTATTGAACCCTGCCAGATTAGATTCTAGTTCTGATAAACTGATTTTCAGAGAACTTGTTGATAAGACTCTATAATAAAATATTTGCAACCATCACAAGGAAGTCCCTGTTTGTACCTGATTGTGAAATGGAAATGGAAAATGTGAATTCGTATGTGTTGATCTTGGAAAAATGGGTCCAAACAAGAGAAATGTCATCATCTGGTTTCACTTGGATTAAACCAATGCTGGCCTTTATTTTTAAAAGTTACCTTTTTAAGGTTGCTTAACAGTTGCAACTGTTTGTGCTGAACTGATGTGCCAGTCTCTGTCTGAAATGCTTTCTGTGGTCTTTGTGGTTCCTCAAATTTCCGGCCCTTCCAGATCACAGTTATTCACCTTTTTCAGTGGGATGAAAACAAGACTAAATGCAATAAAAACATCTGGAATTCATGTATGGGCAGACATTTTCAGGAATGCCTGTTCTGTTAGCATTCATTAAGAGATGAGCCTGCAGAATCCTAAGGCTTACAGTGAACTGTTTTTAAATGGGTAATTTCTTGGGGCTCCTCAGCATATCTGCCATTTTGCTGGGTTCTTTTGGCCGGTTGACCATGAACCCATCGTGCAGTCTTTGAGCATGGCAGCACAGCCATGTTGCCTTGAAGCCTTCATCAAGGGATTTATGTTTTGTAGGAGTCACAAGTGAAACTTGTGAAAGGATGAGGCACTACAGGAGCTGAAGAGAGATATATTTTAGTGGGACTGGTAAGATCAGAACAGAACACAGGTGTGTGCAGCAACTGCCTTCTGGTGTTAGTGGCAGCAGATGGAAATGGGTGGAGCCTTCAGGTTTTCAGGCAGGTGACCGACGGACCAGTGTGGAGAGCAGAGACACGTGGCTGGAATGACAGCCTACAGCACCAGGAGCAACAGTAAGAGCTAGAAAAGAATGAGGCAGCTGGAAACAGCAAAATTCAGCTGAAGAGCTTTGGGGTGAGAACGTTCAAGAGCCAGTCAGTTCTGGAGGAGGATGAGGGAAATGGTGAAGGAAAGGTTTGGGGTGTCTAGTGTGCAAGTAACACAGCTTACCAAGATAATGAGGATGCTGCAGCGCCAGCTGGAGGGAAGTCTGGTTGGAAAGCTTGGATCTATACTATATGGGGCATTTTAAAATTTTGGTATCCCTTCTTTGACTAAAGCTTGTCCTTGGAATGCAAGTCCTTTTTCCCAAGCTGGACACCATTCCCTCAGACTGCTACTTGGGTACGATTCTTAAAGAATTACCTCTTGTGCAGCACTCAAGAAATCATGAGAAACTGTATTTCACAAATCAAAAGTGAGTTGATGTCAAAGCATGCGATAGGGGGTCACTGGACTGCCTGAGGTAAGATGAAAAATCAAGATGTACAACAAGATTTGTCACTAAAGATCATAAATTCATCTTTTACAAGAGGAGTGGCTCTGTTCCAGTTTGCCTTGTTGCCTTTGATCTCAGGGATATCCTACCTTAAGGTTTGAATGTGGGTAGTAGAATGCAGAAGTATAAAATATGGAAATATTTGCCACATATACTTCAAAAATAAGAAACAAGTAGCAGGAATGTACTGAGGACATTTTTAGATATGTACATAATTTGCATTAGTAATTAGCAGCAGGATGAAAGTGGTGACAACACTACAAGTTAGGTGTTTGCTTGGATTTTATGCTTCACTTGCAGAGGAAAGCTAGCAAACTGAAACTGTTAGTTTTGGGAAGTGGGGCAGGGCTGTAAAATGGAGTGTGACCCCAAATGCATGCTAAGGAGTAGATGTGCTCTGAAAATGAACTACTGCAAAAGCAGGATCTCCATATATTTACAGGTCTGTTGCTGCACTCTTGAATTCAACTACGTGATGTGTAAATGACTGGAGCTGTGAATGGAGCAAGGTGCAGCTATCACTTCCTTTGTAGCATTGTGATATTTAAATGCTTGCCTGACACCCACTTGCCTTTCTGCTTTGGCTTTATTTAAGGACTCTCACACCCACTCAGAGCTCAAACCTAAAATGGAGGCTACACAGCTCAGTCCATGCAAATCCCCCAGCTAGAGACCCCCTCTGAAAAGATTATTACTCATGTCTACCCCTGCCAGGAGTGAGATTGCTTGTCCTGCTGGATACTGAGCCCCTGTGTTCAATCATGTGCCATGGTCAGTTCAGCCTCATGAGTACCTCCAGTAGATGCTTTGATCAGTACAGAGTTAAGGAAAATAACCTGCAAACACAGTGGGAGGAAGACTCTGGTAGTGGGGTTATGCATAATGGATAAAAGACCAGCACATGACGATTCCTGAGAGTTGTGGGATGGTGAGGCCCATCCAACATTTGACCCTGATTTGTTTCCCAGGTTGCAGGGCCTGAGCACCATGCTGCTGTCAGTTTTGCTTGCTACAGACCCCCAGCTCACAATTCATTTTACCATGTCCAGCTCCCTGAGCTGCAGCATAAAGCTTTTGAGCCTCTTGGGCATTTTAAACGCCTCTGTCCAAGCATTCCACCAGCAGTGAGCCTGCTCACAGCAGAAGCCACTGTGGCTGTTTCTACAAAGGAACTTGGCAGAGCAATCGTGGGTGCATGTAAGGCACAGAGAAAAGTGAGAAGCCAGCTGGCTGGTCCCCTGGCACTGACTCCTTCCTAGCTTTCAGCCCCTCCCTGTGCTCAGTGAGAGGCCTGGCCATGCAGGAGGTTCCCCAGCTGGGAACGAATCTTCCTGGCCAGAAGTTGTAGAATCATAGAATGGGTTGGGTTGTAATAAACTTCTAAGATTATGTAGTTCCAACCCTGGAAGCTGCATCCAGCCTGAATTACCTTCATGGAGATCTCCCATGCCTCAGCCCCCATGCCAATGGGTAACTCTTCTGCACAGGCAGGATCAGGCTGCACTGGGACTTTGTGCATCACCCTGAAGCAGCTTGTAGGCTGTGTGATGCCTTCCATAGTTCTTGACAGCAAAGCTTGCCTGAATACATTAGTTAAGGCCATGCTTTGTTCACAGAAAACAAGAATTCAGGTGCGTCACAGGGGCAGTTGTCATCAAAATGATGCATAAACTATTTTGGAGTTTTTTTGAGTACAGATTTCAGTAGCAGTTTGGGGGGCAGCATCTGCTAAGCACACAGTAGTGTTTGCCTCTTGTAGGATGGCTATAGATTTGTTTTATGAGTGTTCTAAAAATAGTTTTTGTTTAAATGCTGGAGGGTTAGTGAGAAAATGAATGCATTTATTTTAATCCCAGCAATATCTGGAAACTGATGAAAATCCAGCCAGGTGAATGAATCCAACCTCTCATCAAGTCACATTTTTAATTAATAGGCAAATTATTACAGCAGTATTTCCCCCGGCTCCTTCAGTGCAAGCCAGCTCGCAGCTGGGGCTGCACATCCCTACTGCCCCAGTATTTCCATGCCTGAACTGCTGGCCTCGTGGAACAGGGATGGCAGGAGCAGGGAGGGAGGGGGAGGCTGTCCCCTCCTTTCCCCCATCGGTTGGGAAGCTGAGGCTCTCTTCTCCTTTCCTCCATCAGTTCTCCGCAGACCCCACTAGAGGGGACACGGCGCTCCCAAGCCGCCCCGGCTCTTCCTCCGGGCTCCTGCTTCTGCACGGCGCTGCTTTTAAAGAAGGTGCTGCACTGCAATTTCTTCTTCCATACTTAATCGATTGATACCTAAAGGCATGGGGCAGGGCTGAAATAGGGATTCCAGCCGTTTGATTCACCCCTGTCATATGGGAAAGGGCAGGAAGGGGTGAGTATGGTGCCATCCCATTAACATAGATCCCTGTAGTACCGCATCTTTGTTTTATTTGTCCTAATGCTTTTTCACAAGGCAGAAATGAAATCCACACAGAAAGACTAGACATTGGAAAGAGGAGGGGGAGCACAAATGAACCTCTTCTATTATTACAGACTAGCCCCAGAATGAGAATAAATGGTGATAAGAGGAAAAAATAACTGCGACAGAATTATTAAATAAGGGGCAACTTTTAAAGTGGCTCCAGTCTGGCTTCTAATTTTGTTCCTGTAATTTGATTGTGGGTTTAAATGGGACTGCTTAGACATTAGCTACTTGATCTGCAAGCAGCAGCAGGTAAGCAGAGCAGGAGTGTGTGCCAGGGCTGGGCGGGTGCTGCGCCCTGCCCGCCTGCAGAGAGGGACGGAGGACGGGGGAGACGCTCCCTTCCTGCCAGCGATTCCACCACAGGCAGGTGTTGAGATCCCCAGAAATGGGCTGAGTGGGACACGGGGCATGTACCCCACAGGAATCCCCCCGTCTGTGTCAGCCTCGCCTCTCCCTCCGGGAGATGCAGTAGCACCTGGCCGGCCGCGCCCCAGGAAAAGCGGTGGCAGCTTTGCTGCTACTCAGCCAGCTCCCCACAGACAGGGTTGTGACAGGCCTGTGTGTGTGCACTCACAGCTGTGACAGAATGGAGCTAGGAGGAAACGATAATGTGAGAAACGAGCAGAATTCACTATCGAAATGAAACATTGACCTTTTAGTAAAAAACAATAAAAGTACGGCTGCAGAAGCCTGTTAGGGGCTGTAGCTGGCAGCAGCACAAGGGTACCTCTAGCCTCCATTGCAGCCTGCCGCCACTGCATGTCACTGTTAGGACAGAGCGACCCGGACTTAGGTCTGTGCAGCTCTGGCAGGGACAGACCCCGCTATCCCCGGGGCGGCACCACCCTGTGGAGATGGGCTGTGGGAATACAACGCCCAGGGCCTGTTGCTCCCTGGTGAAAGCAGTCAAAAAGCGAGTGTGCCCTACAAAAATAGGTTGTCCCCAAAGAGACAGAAATGAGTAGTCGGAATTAAATGTTTCATTAGAAGAGTGAAAGATTTTCATTACAAGAGCTTTTTCTAAGACAGGCATCAAAGTAGAACCTGGTGTGGATAACTGGGAACAGGGGAGTAGGAAGCGCCTTTCCTACTGATCATTCCCAGTCAGCCCAGTTCCTCACTGGGGCAGCTGAGGCTGCACCAGCTCCTGCTGAGGGGAAGGTATGGTTCACCAGACCTTAACAGTAGGGTTGGTGACCATGGGAGCTGGGGCAAGGTGAGATTCCTTCCATCAGCTCTCCCCCACTCAGGATGATGATCAGTCCATAGCAGGGAGCAGGATTTGGCCCTACTACAGCAGGATCATGGGGCTGGCCAGGATGCCAAGAGGTGCTGGGGCAAACCCGTGAGGCTGAACATTCACCCCAAGGTTTAGAGGATTTATGGCCACAGCCATGGCAAAGCCCTTATGGGCGTTGTGCTACGGGGCACCTGCCTTCCCAGTCTGGGTGCTGATGGTGCAAGAAGAGGTGACGCCTTGGCCCATGCCATCCCCTTGTCTGCATTCCTATTTTCCGTTGGAGGCGGGATTAAGGTGACAGACTGCATGAGGGATGATCCTGTGTCTGCCTCAAAAGCACCTACTATAGAAACAGGGCATGATTCACAGTTCAAGGGGAAAACTGTGCCAGGCATCAGTCATAAGGGGCAAAGCAGAGGCTCTTGCCCCTTACAGGCTTCAGCCCCATGCGCTTCTGGACATCTAACAACACTCTGGAAGCAGGGATATGTGCTGAGAGGGGAAGAAAAATACCTGCAGCAACATCACCTCTTCGTTTGATGTGATATAGAAGGAGAAATGACATCGCTGCAAACAGGAGTCCACTTATGACACAGGCTCATGGTGGCCAGCAGTGTGACCATATGTGAAGCCATGTTTGATCTACCCAATGCCTATATTCATCACCATGTGTGCCAGCCACAGCTAGACAAAAGCATCATAGTGTCCCAGTGGCATTCAAGGAGATCACATGGAAGATGTCCGTGGCACCCTATGACTCCTTGGACCAAACATCTCAGCACATGTCATATCATCTCCCTGTCCTGCTGCAATCTGTCTCCATGGTCTGTTACCACTGCACCCAAGGGCCTGACCCAGACCCTGTGGCCATGTCACATCTCTCTGTTGCTCCTGAGGGACTCAATGTTGGGACAGGAACAATTTAGCAGCCCAGAACTTCCTGCAGTACTGAATTTCTTAGAGCACCTTTCAGATTGAAATCCACTAAAACGCTCAGCTGCTCGGCAGATCCCCCCAGCACGCTTGCACAGGCTGTTTGTCTCAACAGGATATTAAAAAGAAGAGGTTATAAAAGCAAGGCGTGATACGAGGCAAGGCTTAGCTCACAGCACCAACATTTATATCCTCTCTGCAGCTCCAGTTCAGCAAGCAGGAAACATCTGCAGCCCTCACTGCCCCCTCCTCATGCCCTCCTGGGCTGCCACACTCCCCCTGGGGGCTCTGGTGCTGTGATGGCAATCGAGTACACTGGTCCCACAGTGTTGCTTTCTCATGGGGGACCAGGAAGCTTGTTCCAGCTCTGGCTGGGGCAGCCAGCCCTGCCAGCATTATGTTGCCTGCCTCTGGTCCTTCCTGCTGCATGGAATGTAGTCCTGTGCTGTGGGTCTTCTCCTCAGCACAGACACCTTGCTTAAGCATTGCTGCTTATCTTCAACCTCATCTGCTTTTGCTCTTGGCTGGATTTCCTGGTGGCACCCTGGACCTGGCTCACCATGCCAGGGACTGTCAGTGATCTCCAGGTCCGACCCTGCTATGGCAAATCCCCATCACTGGCCAAGTTGTGTTTACTCAGTTTCCCAAAACTCCCGAAGAAAATTCCCTTTTGCTATTTGATTCCTACCAGCTCCACATCTGGTTAATCATTCAGGGCAAATGGTGTTTCCCACAACATTGTCAGGGAAGGAAAGAAAGACCAGGCATCACATCCTGCTGGACCACGGGTACTGGTGGTGCCCCAGCCAAGACAGAGTGCAGATGGTGAAGCAGTGAGCAGTCACCAGGGCTACCCACTGTGACATGAAATGGCATCTCTCAATTTCAATATCAAAATAGCTGGCCACATTTTCCCAATGTGTGCAGAGACAAGTTAAGATAGCTTCCTGTCTAGCTCCAGATCCCAGTGATCAGGAACACATGCAAGAGAGATTTCTCTCTGTCATGGCTGCTCACTCTCATAATTGTTTATTCCTTTTTACTCCTACCCCCCCAGTCATTTTTCTCCTTCTTCCCCCCTTCTGGTTTTACAGACACTGGATAGACAGGCTAACAGGCTATTTTTAGGTTTCTAAATTACTTTTCAGATCTATTCTAAATTTATCTCCCAATAATCTGAAATCTTGACGTTGCAGGAGTGAGAATCAAGTCTGAAAAAGGGGAAAAAAGTTCAAAGTCTGTCTTACTGGGACCCCTTTGCTATGGCAGTATCTTGGTTTTCTTTCCCCTCATCTCTCACTTCTCCCACAGCGTGTAACCTGAGCATCCTGACCAGCCTCTGCCACGGGCAAAGGGTGGTTATTCCCACTCAAGCAGCGTCAAGGACCAGGGATGCCCTGGTGAGTGGGGGAACAAAGGAGCCCATGGACAGAGGAGAATGGAGGCAGCACCCCAGGATCATGCCTTACCTGGGTGCAAAGCAGGGAGCCAGGTGCTCCCTGGGTTTGCAACTGCAGTGCACTGAATTCCAATGGCTTTTGTACCTGCAGAGCTTCCTGTGGGAGCGCGGGGATGGGGGGGGGGGGAAGTAATGTTTTTGAAAATTAACCAGGAAAACAGGTATTCTTGAAGAAGGTGACGCTGCAAGCCCAAGGCAAAGCTAGGAAGAGGAGGCAGGAGTCCTGCTGCGCGATTGCTGCGGGTTGCTCTTATGCAGAGCTACAAAATAGGAAAACTTTAAAATATTCCTTCGGGGCTGGGCACCTTTTGAGACGCTGCCAGCTCCTCCCTGCAGTGCCTGAAGGATAAAGCTTTTGTCCTCACTTCTAAATGTTCCACACCCGGCAAACAGCAGACCCCCAAACCCTCAATAATTGCCCTTTTCACAAACCACGTGCAAATGATTTTATCTCATGGCCTCAGATGGATGAAACCTCTGGCTGTCGGTGCAAGGCTGCGTTCCCGACACCCCGAGCCAAGAAGCTGTGAGGGCTAAATGCTCTTAAAAATAAACTATTTCCTCCTCCGTCGCTCCTGACAGCCAGTTCCTAGGCAAACCAGCAGGATGATGCGCCGGGCTGGGGGGAAGGGGAGGGGAGGGAAGGGAAGGAGAAAAGGAGGGAAGGAGTTAACCTTCTTCCCATGGTAAAGCACTGAGGCTGCTTGCCAGTTTTCGGAAAAGCTGCAAGTCATTCTGCCAGGACGAGGAGGAGGTTTTGAAGTCTCTGGGATGTTCTCAGGAAAGTGCCGCAGTACGAGCCCAGCTGAGCTGGCATGACAGCCGGGGAGGGGACCTACCCGAGATGGGAAGTGCGGAAAGAAACCCCAAGCAGGAGCATCCTGGCAGGACTGCAAAAGTGCTGTTGTCTTCAGGTTTCCTTCCTAACCTTCCCCTGTCCTTTGGCCCTCATCCTTCACGTGTCCCAGCCTCAGTGTTCCAGACACCTCCATGCAGAGAAGTAATTTGGAGAGTGAGATGGTGCTGCAAGCCCAAGGCAGGAGTGGAAGCAGCCAAAGCAACCCTGGTTCCCTGGATCGCTGGAAAAGAATGAATATCCTCTGATTGGAGGAGAGGTCTGCCAGGGGTTCACTGAGTACTACCTCCCTGTCCTGAATGGAATAGCTGTGCCTGGCCTCCTCCTCTTTCCCTCAGCCCTAAAGATCTCCCTAGCCCTAAAGATCCCCCAGGCATTCCCACACTAGTTTCTGAGGGAAATATGCTGGAATTGATGGAACATAAGGGGACATCTTGCTATCAATACCCATTTCCTGGGAGGAAAAATGTTTTCTGGAAAAAAAATAACAGTCCATGGTGCATTATACTCCAAGAGAAAATAAGTAACCAAGTAACCAAGGTAAAATGTCATCAGCAAAATACAGGGGGTCCCCTCAGGCACATCTTGGTGGTGTCTCAGCACAGTGGCTGCACTGAGCATGTGGTGAATGCCCAGAAAGGTGAAGATAGATTAGGCAGAAGAAAATAAAGCCCTACTGAGTGGTGCCACTTTGGAGCCCAAATTAGCAGGCTTGGGAAGCAGAGGCAGCGGGATGGAGCAGCAACGCAAGGCCACTGAACTGCAGAGTTCCTCTTTTGGGGAAAAAAATCCTCCACACAGATGGATCCCACCTTGATTTTGTTGCTTGGCAGCATAAACCCCATTCGATTAAAGGCATGTAAAACCACCAGTGTAATTTCCTGGCTTATATTTTTATGTTTAGAGCATATTACATCCAGCATGACCCAGTCTTTTGAGGGAAGCTTTGGCCAATTAAGATTAGCTGTCATTCCTCATTTATTACCGTCATTTATGAATTCTTCTCATTGCCAACAGGCAGAAGGAGAAGATGGTGCACAAAATAAATAAATAATTGAGGGAGAAGCTCATCAGGGCTCTGATTTCTATCCCCCTGTCATCTCTGGCACAGCTCTGTTCTGTGAGTCAGCTCCGGCGGGCTCTGGAAAGCCATCACCGTTTCAGCACTGCTATTAACCCGCACACAGATTCTCCTGATGGCACTTGGGGTGAGTCAGGAGGGCATAAGCAAGGGCTGCCTGCCAGCTGGGGTGCCACTGCCCCGAACCTATAGAGGTCCCAAAGGCATTGAGCTCTGCTGTACTTTGCACTGCTGGAAAGAGGGGATTGGTCTCGAGGGACCATCAGGATGACCACGGGGGTTTCTGGCTATGGCTGCTCAGGGTGGGACTGGAGCATATGCCTCGTGTTCCAGATGGGTAGGAAGGTGGTTGGGGTGTTGGCACAGCACCTCGTTGCACAGCTCCAGCCTGGCAGAGGGAGAGTGGAGCCCCAAGACATCCAGCATACAGGGACGGGTGGCACTCCTCAGCCTCAAACTGCATAGGGGCTGCACCAAAAAAAAGGGCCAAATTGAGAGAAAACATGGGAAATATTTCAGATATTTGTACCTAAATGGGCAGTCCTAAAGGCCCTGTGCTCATGGGAGTGAGTCAAAATTTTCTTTGTCTATTTACACCTTTTAGTCCCTGCCTTACTTGTGCAATTGCATAATAACAGTATGACCTTGAGAGAGAAAAATGAGCAACTCCAGGATGCTGGTTCAGATGATGAGAGCTTGTGTAACACTGTATTTCTGGCAGGCTGTCACTCCAAAAATGTATGTCCCTAATCAAAGTTAGATTTAAAAAAAAAATACTTCCCCCCTCTGCTACCACAACAGTATTTCCAAGGCACAAGTTGTTAGCAGCACATTGTTGGCCGAGGGGTTAAATCCTCATGTCTTTTACATTGCCTGATGTGCACCTATCATTTCTGCATAGATCTAGAGGGAAGATGGAATAGCTCATTACTCATCAGTGACAAACAAAAAGTACCATGAATCAAACTAATGGTCATGGGGGGAAAAAGGAAGATGATTGGGTTCCCATTGTTCAATGTCTTTCTTATCTTTCAGGAGCACCAAGGAGCACACAAACCCCCAGCTTGTGCAGAGCACCTTCCCCCAGCAAGAGGAAGCAACCCACACACTAAACCACAAGTTCTCTGCACAGTTAATAATTAGAGAATCTGCTGAAAGCAAAAGAAAACAAACATTGATTAATATGGTACCAAGAGGGAAGATTAGGGACAGGTTATGGTTCTTGGACAATGGGTCTTGCAAAGCTCACAGAGGCAGTGCTGGTCAGGGTGAAGATGCAAAAATTCATTATCAGCCCACCTTATCTGGTAACCCCCTACATGGGCTGGGCAAGGCTCCTCACTGCCTGTTTGTAAAGGGCTGCTGCAGCCCACCTGAGTACAGCCTCCTCAAAGAACAAGTAAAGTATGGGCAAAAGGGGCCCAGCCTGGAGGCCACAGGCCAAAGATCACTCGGTACCCTGCACCTGAGTTGAGGCAAACCCTGCTGCCAATACAGGCTTGGGCATGAACAAAGATGATGCTTGAGAACTTGATGGTGCTGGTGGATGAAAGGCTGGACACGACCTGACAATGTGCTTGAAAGCCCAGAAGACCAACTGCTTCTCGGGGTGCATTGAAAGCAGCATGATCAGCAGGCTGAGGGGGTGATTCTGTCCCTTTACTCCACTCTGGTGAGACCCCACCTGGACTGCTGCATCCCACTCTGGGGCCCTCAACTCAGGAAGGACATGAACCTGCTGGAGTGAGTCCAGAGGAGGCTATGAAGGTGATGGTCTGGAGCACCTCTCCTGTGGAGAGAGCTGGGATTGTTCAGCCTGAAGAAGAGAAGGCTTTGGGGAGGCCTTCCAGTACCTAAAAGGAGCTTACAAGAGAGCTGGATAGGGACTTTTTACAAGGGTCTATAGTGATAGGACAAGGTGGAATGGCTTTTAATTAGAAGAGGGCTTATATAAGATATAAAGAAGAAGTTTTTACAGTGAGGGTGGTAAAATGCTGGAACAGGTTACCCAGAGGGTTGTGGATGTCCCATCCCTGGAAAGATTGAAGATCAGGCTGGAAGGGGCTCTGAGCAACATAATCTAGTTGAAGATGTCCTGGCTCATTGCAGGTGCCTTGGACTAGATGATCTCTAAAAGTCCTTTCCAACCCAAACCATTCTATGATTGCTATGGTTCTATCACAGCCCTGCACATTCTTTTTCCTTGGGAGTGAGGATACCATAGATCTCATCCAAAGGGATGTGAAGGCAGTGAGACAACTCCCATGAGGTCACATCCCTCCCTTTTATCTATTCCTGGACACCAATCAGTGTTTTATCAGACCATCTTCAAATTCACATGTGCTCACCACATTGTTTCTCACCTCTCTTAATTTTGAGGCACACTCCTCACAAGGGTGGCCAGAGCCTCCATCTCCCCACAGCAACTTTCATGGCAGAGAACTTCATTTTCCCTGCAGCATTATTTTTCCATATCCTTCACTTCTAACACTGGTCCAGCACTCAACTCTTTAAAGCAGCTAGTGACAGCACAAAGTAAACTTGGAATTACAGTGACTCTTCTCTGAATCCTTTTTTGCAGTGTC
The DNA here is from genome assembly GCA_024734555.1 of Trochalopteron elliotii. Taxonomy (NCBI): domain Eukaryota; kingdom Metazoa; phylum Chordata; class Aves; order Passeriformes; family Leiothrichidae; genus Trochalopteron; species Trochalopteron elliotii. Next base: position 1,850,589 of record JANPWX010000089.1, on the reverse strand, counting down.
ACCTCTTGGAGGTTACAAGAGACCTTCAGTTGCACAGGGAAGGACTGTCACCCTTTCTTTGAATTCCTGTCATTTCTGATGAGAAACTCTCACACCCTTTCCTTGGATAAGTAGTTTCCATGAGGTATGGCTCAAGAAAGGAAAACTTTCCCCTTGTAGCTGATGATTACATATATGTTATTTCAATGGTTGCCTTGGACTGCGTGGACTAGGAAGATTTCTAACTGTATTATCCTTTGTGGAAGCTGTGGAAATTCAGTCCATTTGAACCCGATGTGCTGCCTGGGGCCCCATCCTGCTCTGTGACCTACAAAACACAGGTCCCTGCTCTGCTCAGCCACTGAGGGGACCCATGGGGCAGCCAATGCTCAGAAGTCTGCTGCAAGACCTCAGCTACCTCCTGTATTTCCCCTGCCATGATATGTTGCTTTTGGGTGGAGGTACACAATATTCTCGAAGCAAACTCCCCTCTACCATTTTTCCCTCCCAGAAACACCTGCTACTTATTCTTCCCACCCTCCCAGAAGAACCTTGGCCACACCGAGAAGCTCCGCCAGTGGCAGTTTTTCTGAGCTGCCCCTTGGTATTCTCCTGAAGCCCCTCAGCTCTGGAGGACTCAAGGAAACATTTTGCTTGTGATGCTGGGAAAATTTAAACCAACCTGGTGTGTTATGCATGATGGGGCTGCTACTGAGAATGATGACGTTTTTTGGCACTTGGAGAAGGTGGTAAGTGACTGGTGCAGATGCAGCAGGTCCCTGGCACAGTTACAGCACTTACTCTTTTGAGTAGTTGTAGATTTTCAAATAATTTGCAAATAAATTAGAAAATCTGCCTGAGTTACGAGTACTTCTGAAAATACATTCTTTGACAACTTTGGCAGCAGTTTTCAGACTTCTGCCTTCTCATGCATGCACTGGAGGAAATGTGTAGATGTTTCTCCAGCCTTCCCTTAGGGGCAAAGTGTTTCACATGTGTTGCTTTCATGGGCTCTCAAAGAAAGGTGAGGTGAGTCCTTCTCCTGCCTTTGAGCACTGAAACTTTGTTACTCTTTGGGAAAGGAAAAGGCAATAGTGGCTGTCCCAGGGGTTGCCCCATTTCATAGGAGATGGAGCTCCCTCCTGGGAGAATGGGGCTGATGGTTTAGCAGAATTCATACATCCCTTTAGAGAAGAGGAAGGTGGAAGTAGGCATCTGCTCATAAATGGGGATGTTTGCTGGGGCAGGAATGGTCTTAGTGCAGCTGAAAACACTGGGAGCTGACACATCTTGGGAAAGTACGAGGGCTGTGGTATATGTGGAGAGGATGTGGACAGAAGGACAATGAGGTGCATGTGAGGGGCATGAGCTGCAGAGGCAGCAAGGAGATCTGCAGGTTGTGCAGACAGCTTCAGCAGCTCTGCTTCACAAAACCAGCTTTGTTCCTCTGCATGCCTGCAGGAAAGCCAGAGCTTACAAATGAGCATGCTCATGAAAACCCAGATATGGAAATAGACCTGGTATTCTCCAGATTTAAGTCATTACATTTCCTGAATGTAAAAGTGTTCTCTTTGCAATTCACAGTCACTGTACCAGTGGAAGCTCCTCAAACAGATACATACAGACTAGCAATAAATACATACATGGATGCATGATTAAAAAAAAAATCCAAATCCTCTTCTCCACAGCCCCTGCCATTGTAGTCTGTAAAGGTGAAAATTTGGAATAAAACATCTAAAAATCTGGAAAGTCACAGCTGAGGCATCCCCAAATCCCTGACTCAGCCCAGTGTTGTTAGCCTCAGAAAAAATAGAGGAGGATTAATTAGACGGTATTTTAGAAGACAGGTTCATCTAGTGCTGGAATGAAAACTAAATTGAACTTGTCATAGTTGTGCAATTATTTCACGCTGTCACTAAGGGGCAGGTCTCAGTCATCAAGGTTTGTCTCAGCCTAACAAATATACAACTCCTTATTATGAATAAGTTTGAGTTTTCTCTTGAATTTAATAATTGTTTGTGCTTTCAGGATTCATGATGTTTTGTTTTGGCAGAATCAAAATATGTCAGTGATGCACTTTTCTTTAAATATGGCTGCTCTAACTTACCCCTGTCAATGCCACAGGCTTTTGGTTTTCCCCGCAGTGAATTGAAAAAAAGAAGCCTAAAAATGGGTTTAGGGAGTTGATTTATTTTCACACCTTTTAAGGTTTCTCTAGTACAAATTCCTTCACATTCAGGGGCAGTGACTGGCTATGAAGCAGTCCTAAAATCCTTGGTCTTCTTGCTCTCAGCCATGGTTCACCACTTCCCAGGCAACTGAGGTGTGGATGGACAGGCTAGAGAGGTGCTGTCAGGTGGACATGTGTCCTAGAGCCTCTCCCTTATTGATGCACCTGCAAATGAATCTGTGTTTGTCTGCATGACAATGTAAATGAAAAAGCCTTGTCACCCTTTCCATCTCCCACCTCCTCCTTGGGACCGCTTCCGTTACCTAAGCGCACATAGACGCCACATGAAATGAAAATGGGATGAACTGTCTGTCTGGATTGAAAAGGGAATGCCAGACAGGGAACCAGCCCACCTCTGTGCGTCGTAGTCCTTGGTGTGAAATGGTGGTTTCAGCCTGGTAACACCCAGCTCCCTCGCACACGGTCCTTGTCTCCGCTTGTAGGGACTGAGATGGGATACCCATCCTGTCCCTGCTGTTTTCCACCAGCTCTGTGGGGATGTGGTGTTTTGGGGAGCCAGACACAGCCCCATGGCCAGCGCCACCATCTGGTGTTTCCCTCCCATCACTGTCCCTGCAGACTGTAACTCATCCCACTCCACCATCCCGCCTCACATTCCTTTAGTATAGAAGCCACGGAGCTTTTTTTGGTGGTCTTTCCCTCTGGGATTGTGGCAGCAGGTCTTGAGGCTGCTTCCAGGCAGGGAGGTGGGTGGCATGGGGCTGTAGCAAGGAGACAGGATCCCCTGCTCCCTCTCTTTGCTTGTTGGAGCTGATCTCCTGAGAAGGCAAAGTGCTGACCACAGATCTTCTCCTCCTCCTCCTCCTCCACTCACTCTCCAACAGTAATGCACATGTGCTTTGTCCATAAATATATTATTTTGTGTTCCTGCCAGCCCAGACTAATAGGGCTAATGTTTCCTGAGGAGCAGCCCAAAGCTACATTAGCCGCAGATGTTTGATTGATTTAAAACAAAGAGCCTGACCGCCAAACTGCTCCATATGGTTTCTCTTCCTGTCACTTTGCCTGCAGGGTTATCTCTGAAATGCAATTAAGGTGCTTAAAAGTACATTTTCAGGAAGATGCAGAATTGATGAGGGTGGGTTTGCCGATGGGTGCCTCCAAACTGCTAGAGCAAGAGCAAGGAAAGTCATGCCCTACCCTTAGCAGCTGCACACATGGTTTTTCCACTTACGTGAGGACCTTAGGAGGGCAGGCCAAAAAATGCCCCCATTGTAAAGACTTTGCTGTAGATGTACTTTGCCAGTACTCATGTCTCTTGATATTCTGCTCATTTATTATTGAAGTAAAACATTTCTCTGATTAGATATTTACTTGTGAACTTAAGTGCTGCAGAGATTTCGTTCGACCTCACCTCTCCCCCACTCACTCTCATTGCCTGGGCACTGGAGATGAAATCCCTTGCCTGTGCAACTCAGGCAGCTGGGTTGAAGACCCAGTGATGCTGCAGAGGACAAGCCAAGCTCTGCTTGTCATTTGCTGTGAGGAGGGTGCCAGTCCTGCCTGCTCAGCAGGGGGCTGACACTGCCTGGGGACCCACACAGCCACTGCAAGCCCGGCTGCTGAAACCATCCCCCAGCTCCCTGTAGGGCTGAGACCTGTGCCCCATCCAGCTCCTATCAGGACCACAGCTTCATATGCCATAAGGGGGTTGAGAAGAGTAAAGGAAAGTTATGGCTTCTTTGGTTTTAATGCACAGAGTAGATGTTTATAGATGAAAGAAGTGTCCTTCTGTGTGCCAATCCTCCATCTCCCTCTCAGTTCAGCTGACACAGAGGAGGGCCACAGGCCCTTACACCATATTTTTTGAGAATTGAAATACTTCGGCTTCCAAAAACCGACTTTTTTTATCCTTTTCCATGAAAAAATTCCAAAATAGTTGCCTGATGTCTGGGACTTCAATCCATGTCTTGGTGTGTAAGGAAAGAGGAGTGTGGTAAGTCACCTGCAGTGACCCAAGGCACAACCAGGTCCCCTCTCTGGACCACAGACAAAAAATACCTATGGATTTGAGAAGGGAATCCCAAGCCATGGTGCAGAATTAATATCATATTATGGAAAACAGAAATAATTACATTGCAACAGGTCTGAAGATTCATGGCAATGGTACATGCTGTAAATATACAGCACTGCAGGATAATTATCTGGCGCTCAACTCTCTTCAAACTAGACCTCTGTTAACCTTGTCCTTACCTCTCTCAGAATTAAAATCCTAAGGTAATTCATCACAGAATTTCTTGATGACTTCAAGTATAATTGCTAAGTAGTGTTCAAGCACATACAATTACCACACCCAGTTAATTTCATCATGAGTCTTAAAGCCAGGTTGTTAAATGGGCCTTAGATCTAAATGAACACACATATATATACATATATATGTCTCTGTGTGTGTGTGTGTGTGTGCGTAAATACATGCGTGCGTGTGAGTCTGTAGTGCAGAGAAGGAGAGCAGCTCTCAGAAATGCATCTTTCTGTGTCACCTGTTTTGTTCTCTAATTGGGCATTTGTAGAAATATTACCCTGGCTACTGCATAGTCCCTAAATTCACATACATGATCACCACTATCCAGATCTTTGTAACTATTTAAAGTGAAGTTTTTCACAGAAAACCGATTGTACAAACAACACCATATTGCAAGGTGTTTATTTTCTTTCAAGGGCTTCCAGAGCAAATGTTCTTCAGCTCCAAACAAGAGGAGTAGCTTGCTTTCTTTTTTTGTCCGTGCTGCAAAATCAACCTGAGATATGAAACCTCAGCTGTTTTCTCCTCCTGGCTTTTATACCCCTCTCAGTGAAGGGAAGCAAGGATTAGAAGAGTCTACCCAATCTTTGCTACCCTGTAAGATTAAGCAAATGAACTTAGCCACTTTCTGATTCATCCCTACACTCCTGAGCATCAGTAATAAAACAGCAGAAAGGCTCATTCCTTCTCTGTGTGTGGGAAATTGGGAGGGTTTGGTCCTTTTGAGGGAGTGTACAAAACATATTGCTGGCTTGAACTACCTTTCCCATGGCCACAGCAGTGCTGGGTGGGAATTTCACCAGCAGGAGGTTCCATCCCTTTTGCAGACACAGACCCAGGCTCCACACAGCCAGGCAGGGTGTGGTAGCACACCGAATGCTTGGGCAGGCTCCTGTGTGGAACATCCACCCACATCTGCTGTTCCCATGAGACAAGGTCCTTGCCAGGGCCACTGCAGAGCTCACCTATGAGGGCTAATAACAGCATGGCCCTTATAAACTGCTTCGGGATAACATGCAACATGCAGCTCATAAATAAAAATAAATTTTGCTGCAAAGGTCTGTATTTGACCACTGGTAGGTTCTGGCACAGACATTAAGCACCTGAGGCCTGTGGTGCTCAGGGAAGGTGTTAGAATAATAGGATGGGTAACTGGAGTCATCCAAGGTGACACAAATTCCCCCCAACAATTTGCCATGGCTATAATCTGAAGGCATTTCCTTTGAACTGAAGACCCCCACAGGGACCCAACCACTCAATTCAGAAACCTCAAAACAAGAGGAGTGGAAGTGGCCTATACTGTTCAGAACCAAGCATGTCCTACAGGCTTTAAATGCATTTTACAGAAATTATTTAAAATAATTTTCTAAAATGGACAGGGAGCAAGATTCACAGTATGAAATTTGAGAAAAATATCTAAAAACTTCTAGGAAGAGAAAGATGATATTTTCCTCTCCTGCACTCTGCAGTTTTGCATTTACATACAAGGTTGAATCTGCAATTTCCTGCTGTTTCGCCTTTCTTCTGGTAAATATTTTTCAAGAGAAGTGCCAGGAACATTGCCAGCCAGGCAAATGTACTGCGAGGAGTTATTTGTGATGCTCCTCCCCAACCCCTGCAGACAGCTGTGTCCCCTGCCTTCTCGCCCTTGCAGGGCTTGTGCCTGAATAATACCTGTCCTTGGATGTTGCTGCTCTCGGTGCCTGCTATGCCTGACATCAGGTTCCCTGCCCCACCTCTGGGACAACCCTGTTGCCTTCTCTGTATTCAGGAATAAAGCCTGGTCTTCCCTTGAATCTGCTTCTCTGGGAAAACTGCTGAACTCTGTGTGAGCAACTCCTTCCCAACAGGAGGAACGGATGCAACCCTGGGACCAGAATGCTGCAAGCAGCAGCAGGAAATGTGGCCATGTTAATGGGAAATAACCATGGCACTGAGACATTGCCCACTTTGGACCCTTCTCTGATTCCTCTCTAAGTTACAGCAAATTCAGCTGGTTCTCAGAGCTACGCTTTATCTCCCCTCTGGGAGGTTTCTGGGTCAGCTGTATTAAAATGCATTTATTCTTAAGGGGGTCAGTAATCTGACACAATAGTGATGTACGAGTGAATGGGGAGAATACATAAATTTCTAACAGTGCAGAAAGAAGAATCCTGGAGTTTTGCTATCTGTAAAAACGTAGCACAGGATCTGTCACTTCGTGTCACGACAGCCAAATTAAACAAATGCAAGATGACAGGAGAAAAAGAAACAAAGGACTTCTATCCAATTACTTCCAGAAGCATATTAAATTATGGGGGTACTTGCTTTTGTGTTAGCAAATAAGTATTTAAATGGACCTAAAATTCTTCATATTCTGAAACTTGGGTTTATCTGCATAGGAGAAATGGATGCTGTGGACACTTGTTCCTGAAAGGGAAATGGGCAGACAGCACCTTTGCCAGAGGCTATAGGCTGCCATGTGCAGATTCCATGGCCAGGAACGGTGTTGAGTAGAGCGGTAGGGGCAGTGAGAACACCTGGGCATCCAGTTTTGGATGCCTCCATCACCACTGCTGAAGCAACTACTTAAGGGTATCACAGGAGCCCTTGAGATGAAGATACCAAGCAATAGTTCAAGTTTTCCTTTCACAGCAAGAGACAGACATGAGCCACATTTAAGTCATTTTATAGTCCAGCCTGACTAGGAAAAGGTGAGCATGGACATGCCACTCCTAGATGATCTCAAGATCAAAGTGATCTTTTTGGCTAAGTCTGTGAAAGGTGGACTTGGTCAATGCAAATGTTCCTCATCAGAAATGCAGTTTGGAAAGATAAATCCTGTCAACCTCTGGCACGTCTGACGTGCTGCGCTCTGGCAAGTGGTCAGAGCAGGCTGCAGCAGGGCTGAAATGCGTCATGGTGAAACGGGAGCGTGAGTCAAAGACACTTTCCCCTGGGTGCACACAAGGAAGAGGAAGGTGGAAGTGTCAGGAAACATCAGGGCACTCATGAGAGAGAGAAAGCAGACACTGAAGGACAGCTGTGAACAGTGACAGACCATGATTAGGTGCTTTCCCAGAGTGCAGGTAGCCACCCACTGCCACAGCCTGGGTATCTGCCTAAGTAACCCATGAAGGATCCAGCAGGAGATGGCCCCAGCCTGGCCTGCATGGACAGGCCTTGGTAGCCCCAGGGGGGAGGTCAGCACCTGGGGCCCAGGGGGTCCATGCCAGGACAGGAGTGCAATCCTGTGAGGTGAGGTGAATTCCTGAGGGAGCAGGACAGCAATTCCACAGCTTTTGGGCCATCTCCATCTTCCCCAGCACTAAACAAGGAAGGCAAAAATGAGAGCTGAGGAGGGTGGAGTGGGTGGATCAAAGCCCCATATCCCACCCACCTCTGGGCTATCCTGGCCAATGCTTCTCCAGCTATCTGTTTTGCAGGCAGTGCAGGTGTAATGGTGGGTCCCAGGTAAAGGGAACTCACTGTTGGCCAGTGTCTCCCATGCAGGAAATGGGCAGAAGGCCACAGAGCAGCTTAGACTCTTTCCTAGCAGAGTGGGGAGGGCAGCAGGTAAAGGATGCCAGGGCAGAACACCCGCATCAGTCCTCTGCACAGCAGCACCCTTGGCCAAATTCTAGACCTATTTGGAAATTGTTCTGCCATGTTACTTCTACCTGTTTAAGGAGAACTGCAAAGAGCCTCTTTGGATCACAAACTGGCATGACCAGACTCTTATATTGTTGAATATTGAGGGAGGGAGGGAGGGAGGGAGGGAGGGAGGAAAAAAAGAGAAGGTTAAATTCCTTTGTCACATAGCCTGCTCTAAGTCCAGAGTAATTACATTAAGTATAATGAGCCTCCACATTTCCTTCCCCATTCCCACTTGGGAACAGTCATTTGTTGCTGGCCAATTCCTGCAGCAGCCAATGTCCTTACCTACTGCATTGGCAGAATCCTGGCCAGAGGACCACAGAGAGGAGCAAAAGATGTTGCCTTGCCCTGCCTTCTCCTTCTTCTCTTCCTGTTTGCCCAGGGAGAAAAGAAACACTGGCATCTTTTCTCTTTTCATCTTTGCCCAGGACATCAAAGAAACACAAAGAAAATTAAGAGGTCTAAAAAGCAAACGTTAATTTTATCTACACCCAAGCTCTCTGTGACTCTCAGTAGTGCTGCCAGTCCCAGTTCCCACACTGATTCACCATTCTGCAGCATTTTCCTCTTCATCTACCTGAGGGAGGTTCTTCCCCAAAGAAATGCAGTTCAGTAGTTCCTTCAGAGCAATGCCAGCAGGTCCCCTGCAGGCTGGTGGTGGCCAGCTGCACTCAGCTCTCTGGAGCCACAGGCTGGGAAAGTGGAGGAACCATGGAAAGAGAAGCTCTGTTTTGGCTAGAAGGAGGTGGTGAAGAGAAGAGGTGCAAGAACAGGGAGCAGAACAGTCTGACCTTCCCAAGGCCAGGAGTAAATGGCTAGTGCTTCAAGCAACATTCAGTTTCCTAGACCCCAGGCAAAGACTTTCGTGCCAGTCCAGGTCACCCCACTGCAGCCCACACAGCAAGATGCTGGGCATCATGAAAGCATCCTGCCAGCCTGGCAAGCCTCCTCCAGATGCAGACACAGAAGACCATCAGCAGCAGATAGAGGTGATTAATCTTCCCACTTTGTGTGCTGGAGGTCTGATCCCTGTGGGGCTGGTTGCCTGCAATCCTCTTCACCTGGGGGTTTTATGGAGCTGCACCTCCCAGACAGGAAGTCTGTTCCAGGGAGCTGTGAAGCCATTTATAATAACTGCATGTTGCTATTATTAACTTGAGCACCTGGAGGAGGTGACAGTAAAGGCCTTATGGAGATGATGAGTAGCTGCATTTAAGCCTATCACTTTCACCAGAGGAAGTTTTGGGGCCTTAACATAACGGCAAAGCTACCTTCAGCACCTGGGCATCCTCTCTGCTGTTCTTCCCCAAGCAGGCAAATTCTTTCAGGCATGTAAATGAACTTTTTTGTGCTCAATCCCACTGTGCATTTAAAGCATTAGGGTTGGGATACATCCATGCTCAACAGAAAGCAAGGGAGGGAAAGAGGTGAGATGCAATTCCTCCCTCCCCCCCAACAGCAGCATTTGAGAGGAAAATCCTCCAGAAAAAAACCCAATCCATGCTCTGCTTTCTTCTGATGGTGCAGGCTGATTTGTGCTGTCTGTAATTGTAATCAAAGTTAATTTAATCCTGGTGTGGAGGTTGCTGAGCAACTGAAGACATTTATCCAGAGGAGACAGGGGCTGTAATCACGTCACCTCGAGTTGGTAGGGCAGCTACACAGCACTGCTAATGCCCAGGGCAGAGAGCTGTGGGTCACAGGAAGACATTGGTATTCATGGTAGGTACAGAAGTCAAGGGAAAAGCACTAAGGTTATGCCAAAACTGTGCTTTCTTCTGTAATACAGACAGATTGGATCAGATTTGGAATAAGGCCCCATATGGGCACCATACATGAAGGCATGACTTCCCAGAGGATGAGCAGAGTGTCTGTCTGGCTTACTGTGACTGTAAGCAAAAATGTGCAGTGCCAAGAAAATGGTCAGTCAAGCCAGTTTGTGTCACAGGTGGCCCCCTGATGCCGCCTTTCCTCAGAAATCCCATTTTTTTCCCTAAGTAGCTGTAAGTCCTCTGTCTCAAAACTGAGAGCACTGGGCTATGCTATTACTGCCAGCGCCTCAAGGACTGAAGGCTGAGCATCCCGCAGCCAGAGCCCGAGGGAGCTGCCCAGGGAAGGGGCCGAGCTGGCTCCCTGCTGCCAGCATTGCAGAAAGATGGGAAGCTCCAGCACTGCCGGAGAAGCTCCTCTGAGCTCGCAAAGAGCCGGCCTTGCAGGGCCCCTGCTGAGCCATCATCAGGGCCATTTGCCGGTGATGAGGAGATTTTCCTGAGGCCGCCTCGGTGGGCACCTGCTGCTGCCGGGGGGCCAGCCTGATTAAGTGGTTCAGCAGGGAAGGAGGGGTCCTGCCATCAGCGCCTCAGCAATCAAGGAGGAAATTTTTTTTCCCCTCTGCTTTTTCTTTTTTTCTTTCTAATTATTATTTTCTCCAGAACCAAAGAGCTTTTGTGGAATTTAAAGGCCTGTGGGTGCACCGAGGGCAGGAGGAGGGCGGCAGCCTGCCAGGGAAAAGGACTAAAGCATGGTGGGATCCCAAGCACGCCAAAGTGGCTCCTTACCCCAGCTGCTTTCTCCTGTCAGACCCTTTTCCTTTGGAAAAGTAGATACCACAGAGCCACCAGAGTCCATCTCCTGCTGCACTAGCCAGGCTGTCTTTGAAATAGCAATTGCAGGGGGGAAAAAAGGAATTATTTTGCTTTTTTTAAAGGTATGTTGGGTTTCTAGCTGAGAGGAGGAGCAGCTTGATGACTAAGGAGGAGATTGTGGCTTTTCAAAGCAGAGCTGTGCTTTGGTATGTTGAAGCGACCAGAAACTTGGACATATGGCAGGAAAAAGACAATGCACTGAGCAGTATCATTGCTGCATTGTCAGACCTTGTGAAACAGTGACAGCTCAACCCAGCCAAAGTAGGAGAATGGAGGAGGTAAAGCCTAGTTTCAAGAAGATTTCCCAAAGACAGGCTTTTCAGAACAGAAAAGCCATAGGAATTTATTTAGCTTTTTACTTCGTGCTGCAAAGTTTGCTACCTTTTCCATAATTTTGCTCTTTTTCATAGAATTCTTTAGGTTGGAAGAGGAGTTTAGGACCATTGAGTCCAACTCTTAACCAGGCATTGCCAAGTCCATCACGAAACCAGGTTCCTAAGTGCCACATCTACACAGCTTTTAAATACCTCCAGGGATGGTGACTCAGCCACTTCCCTGGGCAGCCTGTTCTAAGCCTTTTGGTGAAGAAACTTTTCCTCACATCCTGTGTAAACCTCCTGTCGTGCAACTTGGGGTAATTTCCTCTTGTTCTATCCCTTGTTACCTGAGAGAAGAGACCAACACCCACCTCATCACAACATCCTTTTAGGTAGTTGTGTGTTGTGCCCAAAATGAGCAAGATTGGGTCATTTGTTTTCAATGCATAACAGCCTTCTCTCCTGTTCATCTCACACCTTTCAGGGAGTAAAGCCTGTAAGTGCATGACATACTGGGTATTTACCAGCCCACCACCCTCTAAAATGTGCCCATTTCAGGTGGATGTGGCTCTTCCTCATTGGGGGAGGCTGTGCTTCTGCTTACCAGACAGGGTATTTGCCAGTCCCCACTGCTCATTTGCTTTGCTTCAAGCTCTTGGTGGTGACAGCAACACAGAGTTTGCCTGCCCTGGGGAGTGCCAGGGAAGCTTCAGGGTTCTGTGCCAAGCCAGCTAGGAGAAATGCACCAGCCACACTGTGCTGGGCTCAAGGCATGCAGAGCTCCTCCCAGTAAGCCCCAGACAGGAGGGAAGGGTAAGGTAGTGCTGAGATGTGGTTATCAAAGCAAAAAAGGAGGGTAAGCAAAAACTAAAACGAAAAATCCTGAGCACTTTTCTTCTGTTAAAATTAAGTTGCAGTTTTGGTTAAATCTCACACCTCTTGGATTGTCCACGCTTTAGTTTTGCTCCCTTGTTTTGGTCAGCCCTAGTGCCAATGGTTCCAAATATGAGACCTTTTGGAGCAGTTCCTTAAAGGAAATGGAAAGATGAAGAAATGCAATGCATTTAATGAAATCCCACCATGGAAGCAAAAACAACCATTAATGCTCAACCCTGCACAAGACTGTTTTCCATTTTCTCCAAGGGAAAGCCCCTCGGAAACCCCACCACCTTTCTGCAGTGCTTTTTGGCAGATGGTGGTCCAGCAAGGGTCCCATTCTAATCCATCCCTGGGAGTTTGAGGACTTGCACAGGCCCTACCTATGCCTCATGGGTGAAGTTTTCCCAGGGGGACTGAGAATATAAGACCTACAGGGAATTCACCTGGGCAGCAGTTTGGGTATCACCGTCTAACTGTGTCCTAGATCTCTTCAGCACCGTGTTGCTCAACAGGGAGAGAAGTGAACCAGCCAAAGCATTCCCTTCCCCACAAGGAGATTCAAAGTCTGTCCCCAGGCTTTCAAGTTTACAGTTATTCCTATGTTACAGGCTTTTTTTTTTTTACTATAAAGGAAATATTAATTTCATGCTTGGCTTGGTTCTCAAGCAGGAGCATTCTCCCTTCTGCATCATGACATGCACTTTTTTCTCCACATCAGGAGCTGCTGAGCCATTTCCTCTCCCTGGGGCAGTGGGGACGGGCTGCAGACAGTAGGTTTTTATGACTGCCACAGGATTGTTTCACACCAGCAATAGAGGCAGCAACCCACCTCCAAACCTGACCCCGAGTGCTGACTGGTGACATCTCTGTGCTGGAGCTACACCACTGTGTACAATGTTTGGGAGAAATGCAGCATGTCTCAGCTTTGCTTTAAGCCACGTTTCCTGTGATAGAATCCAAAGCGTTATTTGATTGTGATAGAAACTGTTTACTTTATTTTCTGGTTTTTTCTTCCTGAATACTTGCCTCAAAATCTTCAAACTTACAGAGCCTTGGATGGACCATTTGCAAAAATAAATCTATGTTGTATACATGCCAAGAAAAATAGAATATTTATCTCCTTCTTAATTTTTCAGAGTGGTGTTTGTTCCTAACACCTTTAAAGCCCTCTGGTTTTCTTAAATTTCTTTCTTTAAGTCAGTGAGTACAGAGAAAGCAAATGCAGAAGCAGCAGTTTCAGTAGCTGGCGAGGCTACTGAAGATTTATGCTGACATATACGCTGTGCCTATGGCTGAATTAATAGTGCCGCCGAAGCATTTGTATTTTCTGGGGTTTTTCACTCTGACATTAGAAGTGGAAGCACAGCCACACCTGCACACAGGGAGTGTGAATGGAATGTATGTGGAATTCATCTGCAATTCTTACTTATTCTATAAATTAGATCATTGTTGAGGTTACAGGTCCAGAAACATCATCCACAGAATCACAGAATCACTGGGTTGGAAGAGACCTCCAAGATCATCGAGTCCAACCCATGCCCTAACACCTCAACTAAACCATGGCACTGAGTGCCACATCCCGTCTTTTTTTAAACACATCCAGGGATGGTGACTCCATCACCTCCCTGGGCAGACCATTCCAGTACTTTATCACTCTTCTCGTAAAAAACTTTTCCTGACATCCAGCCTAAATTTCCCTTGGTGCAGCTTAAGACTGTGTCCTCTCATTCTGTCAGTTGCTACCTGGAGAAAGAGACCAACCCCCACTTGACTACAGCCACCTTTCAGGAAGTTGTAGAGAGTGATAAGGTCACCTCTGAGTCTCCTTTTCTCCAGGCTAAACAACCCCAGCTCCCTCAGTCGTTCCTCACAGGGTTTGTGTTCCAAGCCCCTCACCAACCTTGTTGCCTCCTCCGGACGTGTTCAAGCGTCTCAAGGTCCTTCCTAAACTGAGGGGCCCAGAACTGGACACAATACTCAAGGTGTGGCCTCACCAGCGCTGAGTACAGGGGAAGAATGACCTCCCTGGCCCTGCTGGCCACACTATTCCTGATACAGGCCAAGATGCCATTGGCCCTTTTAGCCACCAGGGCACACTGCTGACTCATGCTCAGCTGCTGTCACCAGTGCCCCCAGGTCCCTTGTCCAGCCACACCGTCCCCAGCCTATAACACTGCAGGGGGTTATTGTGGCCAAAGTGCAGGACTCAGCACTTGGACTTATTAAACTTCATCTTATTGGACTTTGCCCATCCATCCAATCACTCCAGGTCTCTCTGCAAAGTCCTTGTACCTTCCAACACCTTGACACACACTCCCAGCTTAGTGTTGTCTGCAAATTTACTAATGGAAGACTCAATACCCTCATCCATGTCATCAATAAAAATATTGAACAGAACTGGCTGCCAGCTGGATTCAGCCCTGTTCACCACTATTCTCTGGGCCCGGCCATCCAGCCAGTTCTTAACCCAGCAAAGAGTGCTCCTGTCCAAGCCATGGGACTCCCCTTTGTTTCTATCCTGCATAGGTGAGGATTTGTCTTTTTGTGGAACTGGTCTTTGGACCAGTTTTACACCAAGATATTTTCATTGTCTACAGTAAAGTTTATCTTCATTCATCTAAATGTAACTGACAGCAGAATGTAGCCCAGACTGAGGAATTTAATTTTTCTCATAAATATTTTATTGCTTGTTGTTTTAATAAAAACTACACTAGAAATATTTTCTTCCACTGAAAAATATTGAAAACTAATTTTCTTCTTTCACTTCCAGAATTCAGTGCATTTTGGAGCCAGAATTCAGCTTCCCACACAGCAACGTGAGGCACTTGGAGATGTCAAGCAGTCTATTCATTGTTCAGATTGTATTTTGATTCTGCTCAGAGTTTCCAGGTAAGAAAATACATTCAATCATTTATAGCTGCGAACCAGAGCAAAAGACCAGTGCCTTAAAGGGAAAAGAAGGAAGGAAAGAAGAGATGTTGGTTGTTAAGTGAAGGTGGAGAGCAAAACAGATGAAATTGATAAAGAGGAAAGCTATATTATTCACTCCAAGGCTCCATTTAGTCCCTCTGGCCTGGTAGTTTCAGCAAAGTGAAACTCTTGCTGGAATCAATACTGCTATCATTTCACAAAATTACAGTGGTTTGAACAGAAAACTAGTCATAAATCAACTTCATGCATGGACAGCTGGAGGAAATATTTCTTGCTTTGAAGATTTGGGTGCTTCAGAACTTGTAAAGAGGATCTTGGCTCTCCAAGAATTGGTATTTACTGCATTTTTTGGAAATAGAAGCTGCTGTTGCATATTCAAACAAGTCAAAATAGCAATGTGAAAAAAGGCAGTGCCTCCATTTTAATCAGATTAGGAAAGAGTTTGCTTGATTTCAGTGAAACTCGGGTGTTTTGGAGACAGTCCCATTCTCTGGCACTCACTATGAGTTCCTTCAAACTAGGCTAAGAATGTTCCTCGTTGCTTCTTTTTCATATGCCTAGCCTAGATCCCGTAGATTCTGAGGGGCTTTTGCACCTCACCACTTTCAGCTTAATGACTCAATAGACATATGGATAGAGCCTTTCAAGTCTTTGCCACAGGAAGACATCCAACCCTCAGCTTCCAGGGAAAGGGACTGGACTTGGAGACTGAACTTGTCTTCAAGGAACACATTTTAGGAACTATTGTAGGAATACATCCTTGAAGATCCTTCAAAGAAAAGCATGAAAAGCACAGCTGATGTCCACCTCAGGAAGGTTTCACTACATTCTTCTGTGTTTTCTTTAATAATTCTGAAATTCAACATTTTCTGTAGTTCTTATTTTCCAAAAGATTATATCAGATGGCAAGAAATTATCTGTGTGGGTGCTGGAAGCTTCAGAGATATAATGCACAGGAGAAAAGAAGTGGGGAAAGATAATGTCTCCACATCTAATTCCTCGGTCTGGACAGAATAAACATGAGCCACAGCTCCATGATCATTGACTGGCCAATGCATCAAGCCTGAGGGACTCTTAGACATCCCTGTTACTGCTGGAACCCCTTTCCTCTTTTCCCTTGAGGCAGAAGGGAGTGGCATTGGGGCCAGGGCAGAGCTGGGAAGGCTGCTGGAATGAGGCAGCCCTGCTTGTAAAATCACCCCAAAGCCTGCAAACATCCCAGGTTTCTAAACTACAGCTTCTATCAGAGCTCTGTCTTGAAGCGACAGACCTTTGGATGTGGTTGTCTTTGCTCAGCCCTGCTTGCAGTGAAAAGGCCAGTCCCCTGTGTCCTGGCTGGGTGCTGCCAAATTGAAGAGGTGGGGAAACAGCATTTGCTAATTTGGGGTTGCATCTGAGGTAACTCTCTGCTTGTTTTCCCTCTAAGGTACCTGTGAAACCCACATTTGGGCAACATCTGAGCACCACACAGCTGTAATTATTTCTAATGGTTTCCCCTATCTCTTGCATTTAGTGCACTGGAATTTTCTCTTAATTTTGTCAGATATTTCTGGAAATTGCTTAGCTAAATTTGAATTCATTAAAGACAGCAATCATCATTATTTGATAAATAGCATCATTAAACCCATTACACAATAAAATATTGCAAATAAGAGTACAAGTAAATATTTGCAAGAGTATTCACACTGTATTTCCTCTCCTGGCATTTTGAAAAGCTCTTTTATTGTCTCACAACAGAATTGCCAAGTAGCTACAAATGTTCATGCATCATCTGCAAGCAAGGGAGAAAGAAGGCTGCTGTTTAATAAAATTTGATTCATCCAATCAGGGAAGGGAGGAAATAACGTATGATGTGAAAAGCCAATTGGGTAGCATGCATGGGCTCTGACGATTAACACCAGCCAATTTGCTAATGAGACACAAATAATAATTCATAATCAAAAATAATTCAAGTGACTGAGGCGAATAGACACACTTACTTGAACCATGACCTGTTCCTCACTTCATTGGCATGAAGAAAAATGGGCTGAGGGTATTGGGTGAGTTACTTGTGAAGGACTCAGTCAGCTCGGTTTCCAGACATTTAGAGATTTGGAGAATAGCAGGGCAGGCTGGCAACTGCCCCAGGAGAGGCAAGATGACTCACGAGAAGAGCACCTGCCTGAGAGGTTTGGGGTCATGTGGAGAGGGCCTCATGGGATCCCACTGAGGTTGGTCTTCACCTCCAGAGTGCTCTTCTACTGCCAGGTTCCTACTGCCCCTCTGAAAAGCAAGCACAGGAGAGGAAAAGTACCTACACTTCCAAAGAGGGTTCAAGGGCAGCAGTGGTTCCGTGGGCCCCTTGTCCTGCTGCCCCTGTGTGGTGCCCCATACTCCATGTGCTCTGTTGCTGCTGTCCCAGGTGCAGGTACCCACCAGCAGGGACATCCAGCTGCTCTCACAAAGAGGGGTGGGAAGGCAGTGGCAGGATTTTACAGCTTATTTCAGCCAAACAGTCACACTTTGGAGCCGAGGCACCAGTAACAGTGAGCAGCCAGGACACTTCCCTGACGCTTAACAAGTCAAGCTCCACTGCACTGGAACCGAGTCAAGGAGGCAGGAGTCATTTAATTAGACCAAAGCAGCTGACAGCCACTCTGCCATAAATCTTCCCTTGCTGCCTTTGATGTCTCTGGTCCTCTGTGTCTTAATAGTAGATGATATCTCAATGATGAGAGAGAAGGGAACAAACATGCCTCTGCCTGTTGCTCTGATGGAACAGGACAGCAGGACTTGTAACGGATCAGCTCATAGGCCAGGGTAACAATGGGGGGCTTCTACTCAGGTTTTCTGGGTAGCTATAATATGATGATCACAACAAACAGAGTCAATTAGAAACTCAGCTGTGGTTTTGTGCATGAGGAGGAGGAAAAACACATTTGTCACACTGTTTGCAAAACCTCTGCTGACCTGAACCAGTCTCCATAGACTGCTCCATCAACATCAGGATGCTGAAACCAATGCTGAAAGAGAAAAATTGTATTTGGGTAATAATGGCAGTCTGGAAAAGCATTGATATCTGGCCTGATAGTCATGTGGGATTTCTTTTCCCAGTCTGTTTCCTCTGTGCTTGCCAAAAATATTAGGATAGGAGTACAAGTATGCTGATGAAATTTGGTGAATACTGATGTAAGGACTATTTTCCCCTACATACTTCATCTGAGGTATATTAAAGCAAATGTGTTCACCTAATTGCTTAAAACAGTGAGCAATGGGCATTAATTAGTTGCAAATGGCAATAAAATTGTGCCTACTGTACATCAGGAGTGGATCAGAGCTAATAACCGCACAAGAGACAGAAAGGACTGACATCTCCAATAAACAGATCCCTGACTTGTCTTCTCTTCAGCAGCCAACAGCTGCTCATTGCTTCAGATCCCATGCCCTGTCTTCTTGCTGGGAGGCAGTGCAATTGTTAAATATTCACCGATCTCGATTGCAGACTGAAGCTCTGTCCTCAAAAAGCAGCCTCACGGCTCACTCCTGGCCACTGCTGAGTGGTCTGGCTCCTCTTGGCACCCATGTTTCCCATGTTCCTGGCAGCAGAAGGCTCCACCTTGGCGTCATTTCCACCCACTCGCTCCTTTTCATGCAAGGACCGTGTGAGCACTGGAGGGATAGTTGCCCAGTTTCCTTCCAGATCTCTTCCTGTTCTATAGGGGCATTTTCCTTCATTGGTCCTCCCTAGTCCATATCTCCCCATAGCTGATAGCAGTGTAGCTATCCCCTCGGGGTGGTCACTGTACGGGTCACTACGTGGCTGTCTCCCATCTGCCTCCTGAGGTAACCTTGGGTGGCTGAGCTGGGTAAGGCATCATCTTTTAGCAGTATTTGGGACCAATCGGCCTCTCACTTCTAGCCCGCTGACAGACTCCCATCTGTAGGTCAACTTAACTGAAATTTTTATTTCGAGCTCAGGCACTGACCCCACAGGATATGCAAGGGCATTTCAAAATCTGGACTCTCTCCTGCCTTCCTTTTTTCTTATTCCTGCTGTGACATTTTATGACAGCACCCAAACAGTGCTCAGGACACTGTGGTTCACAGAGGACCAACCCTGGAAGGGCATAATTTCCCCTCCCCAAATCACCAACGCTGCAAACCACTGGCAAGGCAGTGAGCCACAGTGATGCCATTCCACTGCTCAGGAGATGCCCCACTGTGAGGCTGCAGGCATGGCACGGCTCTGGTGCTCTTGTTCCTGTCCTGCTTCTCCCACCATGTGGCATTTCCACCCATACATTATGTTGATGAGACCAAGCCACAATACCTTTTGTTGGGGAATTTTTTTTGAGTCTCCTTCCTCAGGCCAGCACTCTTCCCACACACACTTCATTTTTGTTTGGCTCCTAAAGTCATTCTCCTGAATTTTAGGATCTCATGAGAGTTTGTACCAACTGAGGACAGAAGGTATCTGCTCATCACATGCCATGGCTGCTGGCATTCACCTACCCTTCACCTCCTTCCCACAGTATCCTTCCAGCCTACAGAGCTTTCCAAGGGCTTGGTTCTCCCACCCTGCTGCCCTCAAAGCCCCCTCTCTCAGCCTTGGCCTCTTCCCTGCACCTCACCACCCTTCCCCACACCTCTGAGTCACATTCACTGGTGCTGACCCATCCAGCATATCGAGAATTTCTCTGCAAGTCACTGAGTCACCATTTAAATCTGATATTAAATTTTCCTTTCAACCTTTAGCCGGTTCATTCCTTATCCCATAAAGCATTCAGTAGATACAGTGCATTCAGGCATATATATATATGTATATATATGTATATGAAGGAGGTGTGCAATGTTGCAATGCATAAAACCATCACCTCTTGCCATCTCTCACTGAATTTTTTCCTGCTTTTTTCACCAGTGGCCTTACATAAAACGATTTGCAATCAGCATGTGGGTTAAATGATAACCTTTCTAGGCAACCTTGCTGAGAAGGGTGCAGAAAGATCAAGCCCTCTGCTTTGTAATGGTCCCTTTTTGAATTCCTGAAGTAATGTGTGCCTAATGCCACTATACCCAATCATGCAGAGGGCTGTAGTACCTGGATGGAGACACATGGGGAATTAGGAAAACCTGCCTTGGCCACTGCTGAAAAAACACAGCCTGAGCACTTGCCTTGCCTGGGACTTTGGTTACTCCTGGCTGGTGTAGGTTAGCCCACTTCCTAAGTTGCAGTGTTATGGAAAAAAAAGTATTGCAGGAAGGCAGGGAGATGGGGTGGAGGCAGCCAGGGGAAGAGCTGCCAAGTTCTGGCACAATGGTCAGGACCGCCAAAAAGTGGTAGAGCAGCATCAATGGGGGCAGTTGGAGGGTGCAAAGGCTAAGGCATGGGGACTTAGGGACTCCTTATGGGGTGATGGCTGCTGCTCCCCCATGACTGTATCCCATTTCCCTGCCATAAGGCATGGTAAAGCCCTTGAAGCAACTGAACAGCCCAGGACTGAGACCAACTGTGTGGTGCAGACAGATTCTCTAGAGTGACAACTATTTGGCCCAGCCCTCCATTAAAATATCTTAAGTAAAGCAGTGGTGAAGATGGCCTGCTGGTAAAATCACAACCAAGGACATTGCATCAAACTCGTCAGAGATAAAGTTACTTTTGAACTGTTTTCTACAGCTCCCCTCACACAGACACTTTACAGTGACAAGTTGTTTTCCCTGCAAATTTCATTTTAATTCAATCAATTAATTAACAAATTTAATTTTAGTATACACAATATATGCATATAGACATCTTGCAGAGAAATGCAGGGTTTTCCTCGGTCTGATCCATCCAGACAGTGCCAGGAGATCACACCACAGCATCTTGGGTGGCTTCAGCCTTCTCACAGTATCAAAATTTAATAGGGCAATAATCACAGGGTTCTGGCCAGACCACAGCTCTGGCAAATGACACCAGCAGTTCCCGGAGGTACAGCAGAAGATTGTCCAAGGAATTTCCCAACAGACAAGACATTTTGAGATGAATTTGGGATGCAATGACCATCATTTCCAGACCTGTTTTCTTTCAGGGTCAAGGAGGGAAACCTCCAGGTTTTCTCCTGGCTGTCCACTCCCCAGTTAGCTCTCTGAAGGCTCAGGCATCTGTAGTTACTAATTTTACCCTGTGTGCGGGAACGAGGCATCCACACATTAGCATGGAGCACTACATAGTCAAAGCATGGCTCCAGCAAGCATGAATTTTTATTTTTGGTGCTTACTCTCCCTGGGGGACCTGCAAGCTTCCCTCACTGTGGTACAGAAAGCAGTAAACAAGCGGGGAAAGCCTGGGCAAGCAGGTGTTCTTCTCTTGTCTGATGATTTGAAATGGTATAGACAGCACTGGCATGTATCTGAAGCACAATCATTATATTTCCATAACTTATCTGCAGAGGACATAGGAGTTACAATGCAATCAGTGCTATACAGTTTAAAGTGTAGCTGAGATGTATTATAAAGTCAGCTGCAGCAAAGAACATATGGTACAGCTTGCCACCCCACTATAGTATTTCTTCAAAAGACATTTTTCTTACAAAAACTAAGACATTATCAGTCAAATTATAAGTAACCCATTTCCATTTATAGCATACAGTCTACCCTCTGAGTCACACACATGATCAGCAATAGCAGCTGTGAGACTTTTGAAAGTTTGGTTGAGGTTTTTTTTCCCTTTTATTTTTATACTTCTGATTCTGAAAATGTTTCTGCTTGAGTGGTGAAGTCTTCCCTCACCTCCGTTGTGAAAGATATGCATTGCCAGGGCTGTCCCTTGCCTTGCTCAGAGGGTACATGTGGCCCTGCCACTCGCAGTGCTTGGTGCTTCCAGCCATGGGGGTGCCTGCAGGAGCCCATGGGATGTGCCTAAACTGGGGCATACAGCAGATACCTCACTACCCAGTGCAACTTAGGAACCATTTCTGCTGTGGCTGGGTTTATTTAGCACAAAAAGCCCATCAGAGATTGGAGGTAATTGCCTGAAACTACTTATTATTTACCACTGTGTCATGGTTTACCCCTGGCCAGCAGCTAAGCAGCACACAGGCGTTCACTCCCTACCAGCAGGGCTGGGGAAAGCATTGGAAGGGAAAACCTTGTGAGTTGAGATAAAGCCAGTTTAATAGGTAAAGGAAAGGCCATACTCGCAAGTAAAGCAAAACAAAGAACTAGTTCACTGATTCCCATGGGCAGGCAGGTGTTCAGCCACCTCCAGGAAAACAGGTTTCCATCACATCTGGCAGTTAGCTGGGGAGACAAATGCCATCACTCCAAACATGCTTCCCTTCCTTCTTCTTCCCCCATTTTATATGCTGAGCATGACTCCATATGGTATGTAATATCCTTTTGGTCAGTGGGGGTTAGCTGTCCCACCTGTGTTCCCTGCCAACTTCTTATGCACTTCCAGCCCACTTGCCGGTGTGCGAAGCAGAAAAGGCCTTGACTCTGGGCAAGCCCTGCTCAGCAATAACAAAAACATCCCTGAACTATCAACTCTGTGTTCAGCACAAATCCAAAACAGAGCCCCATAGCATCTATTGTGAAGAAAATTAGCTCTACCCCAGCCAAAACCAGCACAGCCTGTTACTGAATCCTTCCTACTACTGTTTGCGTCACCTGCAAGAACAAAGTCTCCCTTTTCTCTAAGGAGCAGAAGTGCTCTTTGTCGTACTTAGCAAGACTTTGGCACCTCTTGATATGGAATTGCTTTCAATTATAGCATGCTTGGTGTTTGCTCTTATTCCAATATGTTTTCATTTAGAAGCCACTCTTAAGGATTTCCCAGCAAAGAAAAAAAGGTCAGGGTTATTTCCTTGGGGAAGGAGGGCAAGAGGAAGGGCAGAAAATTATTTAACAAAATAAATAACACACTGAATTGTCAGGGAAGTATTGAAGTGGAGCAGATGGGTTGTGTTTGCAAGCTCATTTGCATCATGAATACTTTGGCATCTCCTAGATTTTACATAAGCCTCTTCCTTAATATTTTGTTACTTTGCGATCATCTTTGTGCTTCCTTACTCACAGACACTTTTCAAAGAGACTGAATTCACAACTAGTGAGAGATGATGCAAGCACAGTAAAGAAGGATTGTATGTTTAAAGGTCTGAAGTCAGGGTCTGTGACTGTCACGTACAGCCCTAGAGCCATATCCTGCAGGGTCTATTAATAAGGGAACTTTTATCCAAAACTTCCTTCAACCTTCAGCAAAACCAGGGCCTGAAGCTTCAGTCCCACCTCATTTGAAAGGTGGGGGGGGGAGGGGAGGAGGGGGTCTCTATTGTTTCCACTGAAAAAACCAAGAATATTTCCTCTTTGAGACATTGAAATTAGATTCGGCAAAAAGAAAAGTGTTATGGAGTCTATGATTGTGGAGATAAAGACCATTGTGGAGATAAAGACCAGGAAGAAGAATCTGAAAGGAGATTTCAAGTCCACACTGCAACACTGGTGATTCCATCCTTCTCCTCTTCTCAGGTTGCATCAGCAGAATAAGGTTCATAAATAGTACTGGAGTGGCCAAGGATGTGCATCCAAGACCTCCATGCTGCAAAGTTTGCCCCCATAAGTGTCATATTCTTCCATGATGGACAAATTGCTAAGTACGCAGGGGTCAAGCTCTGGGGACTGGTGGCAAGAGAGCCTTTGAGTACAGCACAGTAGCTCGAGTGACAAATAACTGGGGAAAGAAGTGTGCAAGAAGGAGAGTGAGTGACGGTGAAAGTGCTTGGTGAGATGAAAGGCAGATGTAAGAGTCCTTCATCACCTAACAACTCTGGGTTACTGCAGGTGGACACTGAAACTTTGGACTTTAATCCTCTCCTTATTGCTTCCTAGATCCCACCAGACATCATCAGAGGTGAGCTCTACCAAGAACTGCACATTTACCAGCTAATCCACCACCATTTTAAAAAAGCCCACTTAAAACTAACTGGAAAGAGAGGGTAAATTGAGCCACAGCCTTTCAGGGTGTTTGTGATGCCTATCTGCCTCTGGATAAGGGGAGCAGAGAAAGAAAATCCCATGACTGCACATTGCAAGCTATGCTTGTGTTCATGCTTGACACTGCTGCAAGGCATCTGGGTGGGGACCTGTGCCACCTGCTCTGCTCAAGAAGGATGACTGCAACACACCTTGCTGCAGCCATTCATTTTCTAGTAAGAAAGTAGTCCATGGCAAACACGGCTGATTCTCAATACAAAAGATTTCATTGTCTGATTCACTGATTCAATAGGCTCCCAAATCAAATGAGTCTTTGCTGGGGAGAGGGGTGTCTGGTCCTCATCTTGGCAAGCTTTTGACATCTCTACATATAGCTGTGGATGAAGCTGAGGAATTATTTTTGCAGTTGCTTGTGAGAAGAACTGCATGGAGTTTAGTATAATCCCCTCACATGAGCTACTTTCCCCAAGAAAAAAATGACAGTTGGATACAAAGTCCTGTGTCCTGGGTTTAATAATTCAAGTCTCAAATGAGATCATCTAGTTTTGTACAAATGAAACAGCACCTGAATTTGACTCCAAGGGAGAAAGCAAACTGCAGAAGGTGCCTAAGTTGTCCACATGAACAGATAAAGAAAATGGAACTTAACTGAGAAGTTTCTCCCTTGCTCCCACTTGTGGCATCCTCTAGCAGCAGAGGGTGAGAAGTGACCTGAGGCTTGGGTGCCAAAGCAAGAATCCAGGTTAGTCCTTACAGACCCACCTACCCAGGGCAACTTTGTACCAACCCAGTGAATAATCTCTTCCACACTCTGGAGCACTGTAACCTCCCAGGAGAGTGGAGAAATTATCTGGGATGGGTCCAGGGATGGTAGAGGAAACCGGGAAGATGCTTTTCCCTCCTGGCCCACTGGTTTCCTCTTCACTGGAAGAGTAACCAGTGTATTTCTATTTGCAGGCTTCTGGATGCAAGTCCTTCACACGTCTGTTCCCAATTAGTTCTTCTCTTGCAAAGGAAGAGAGACAATATAATGAATACATCTATTTTGTGGAACACAGTTTTAATTGAAGTGTTTGCTGCTGTTGCCACCATTGGATTAAGAGAGCAGATCTTCGATAGGGAAGAGATTAAGTTAATTTGTATCTGCAGAATGCAAGTGAGAGGAGTAATTGGAAACTATAAAGAGAAAAAAAGACCACAACCCCAGCATCACGAATGGAGAGAAAGTTCTGCACTGCTATGGTCACACACTATTATCATGTTGAAGTAGATGCATGAAATAAAAGCAGCCCTCACTGTGAGTGCTCCTGTCCTGCACTAAGGCTTGTATGTACACACTGTCCTCTGGTCTGGAAACAAGATCTACACTTGAAGAAAGTTCCTCTCCACATTGGAGAAATAAATTTGTGCTCAGACCTTCCAGTGTTACTAACACAAAGCTGAAAATACCTGCAAAAAAACCTGTTATGCCCTTCCCTAAAGTAAAAACTCTATCCTAGCATCCATGGCTTGCCATCTTGTGACTAGTGTATGTTCCTTCAGCTCAATAGACTTTGGAGGATTTATACCACATGAGAACCTGACCCTGTGAGGTCACCCTTGGTTGCAGCAATCACTGCAGGGAGGTGGGCTGAATTCCACTGTGCAAAGTGTTTTGTAACTGGGTATGGTGCAATCATGCAAAGGCTTGGCCAGCCGCCTACATAGCCAGGCTGTGCTGCCCTTCATGGGCTGAAACCCTGGCTCAGAGGGGTCTGCCTTGCTCAAGCAGGACATGCCTTTTCTTCTTTTTTGCTGTGGTCTTTTTTTCTTCCCTTTAGCAGACAGAAGACTTGTTCATTTCCCATTCCTGCTTACTGAATTATTCATCAAAAGTGTTCCACTGGTATCTTCTTTTCTGCCAGGGAGCTCATCATCCAACAATTCCTCTTCGGTCTTCACTTGTAATCAAAGCAATTAGCAACCCATTAAAGGTCTCAGCACGCCTATGTCTGTGGGGGTACAGAGTGCAACTCAGGAGCTGGCCCACTTTGACTCCAAAAATCATGCAGAAGACCCACAGGCTACAGTCTGTTGTGCAGAGCAACAAACCTACATCACGAGGAGGGGTCAGATGCTCAGAAAAGGAGTTTTCAGTACCCACAGTGAGACCACAGAAATCAGCACATCGATTTGGACTGATCTCAGTGGAGAGAACACAAGGTCCCAGGCACTGCCTGAGAGGTGGGATATACTTCTCGTGTGGGCATTTAGCCTGCTCCAAACAAGATTGTTCAGCTCCCAGGTGTATGGTACTTCCACCCCTTTTTTTGCTGGAAGGAACCAAAGGCAACATGAAGGCCTGTCATTCATGTTCTCTGATGCTCTGAAAATGAAAAAAAATTATAACCAGATGGCAGTGGAAAGCAGGGTTGTAGGGCCAGGCTGTTCATCCCTTCAGTGGGCTGAGTGAGCCTGGCTTGGCAAAGTCCACAGAACCTTTGCAGGGATCTGATTGTTGCTACTGTTCAGGACCAACACACTCTGGGGCTTCAATACCCCACTTCTGCCTCTAGAAAAGCACTTTACCATGACTCAGGCTCCTCCCTGGTCACCATGAGCTCATCAGCTCACAGGGGGAGGAAGTTCTGAACCAAGATCTCTCCCTACCTGCTCTCTGCACCAGTGACTGATACCCAGCATGTAACAAGAAGTGGTGGACAGCCTCGGTGTGAAAGGTCAACATAAACACCATTCTTATAAATGTTCCCTTTAGAAAATAGGTGCATGGATTTCCTATTCTATCTTCCATTCTGTGCCTGAGGCTTAATAGGTCAGGACCAGAGCAATTCATCACCTTTCCCCTCTGTCCTTTGGCTTCCTAACATATCAAAGATGCTCTTCTGCACTTCAGGGCTCTGCCTCTGCTAATGTCTCTGGAAAGATAATCTGTTGAGAAAGAATGAAAATTATTAAATCAATAAACACTGCTAACCTTTCAACTGTGTCCATCCAAGGAGATCTTCTCACCACCGCAGCAACTGCTTGCTTTAACAGATTGAAAGCAAAGTGTTCTTATTGCATATGTCAAACAAGACAGGGAAAAAACATGCTCTTTCTCTGTCAGGAAAGTGGAAGAATCCATGGGGGCTCCCAGCATATTTCTCATACCTCCAAGTCTGAAAGCCCTAAACCCTGTATGAAATTTTCCTGTGCATGCCCAGATGTTTTTACTGGGTGGGGGGAAACAGTCACACATATATACAGCCAGCTCAAAATACATGAATAATGCCTCAAATTATGTTAATGACTTTTGCCAGAGTTGGGATTCTTGAGCAGGAAACATCTGCATTTTTTTTTCCCAAATATTCTTCTGGAAGTCAAAATGCAGGACTGCAGCATGTGCTTGAGCCTAAGCCTGCCAGGAGGAGCAGTGAGCTGCTGGGGCATCTTTCAGCTCCTTAGCAGTGAGGGGATGACTAAACATTTTGCTGTTCTCATGAAGGCCAAGGTCTCTGATAAGCACATGGCGACTCGGCTTGTTAGGAATATCAGCAGGAATTGCACGTGCTTATCTCATTTTACGGTTTTAGAGAGTTTGTTTCTTTGGTCTGCACAAGAAGTATCTGTTCTCAAAGCCAAATCTGCAAAGTGGCTCTGCAGTAATGACTGGAGAGAAAGATTTTGCTCATTCAGGAAATTTCTCTCTCCTCCAAATATCAACAGGATTCCTCAGCTTCCTGAAAAACACATGGATGAACCATTAATAGATCTTGGCTCTTGTGTTAGAAAAACATGACATAAATTGTATTTGGGGATCATCCCTGTTTACAAGCCTGCAGGAACTGAAATTGATTTCCAGAAACTATTTCCAGATAATACTAGTGTACACTCTCCCGACTTAAAAATAGCCAACTCACTGTTTAAAGTACAGAGTAAAAATCTTTCTATCTGTAAAAGAGATCTCAGAAAATTTTCTTTTAAGTGGTCACAAGATCCTCCTAAAGCCTGTTGTATTTATGTTTTTTATAGTAGAAGTATGACTCTGAACCTCCTCTGTCTTGCAGCAGGAATGAGCCAAGCTCCTGTGTTTTGTGTGTGTATGTTGTGTCAGTGAGCTTCCCAAAGACTGCAGGAGAGGGATTTTCAGGAACAATATTGTCAAAGATAATCCTTTAGGGGGAAGGTACACTGAAATCCACTGCAGTTTTAAATAATGTAAGTTGTAACACAAGTGTTTAGGTTTGGTTGGTTGTTTTTTTTTCCTTCACACAATCTGAGGAGAAAGCAAGAAAAAAAAAATTCTGTGTGGTTTTTGTTTTTGGTTTTTTTTTTTTTTAAGAGCTGGTACCATGACAGTAACATGCACAGTGAACAACAAGGCAACACAAAACAGCATTTCCAGGGCATGGAGTCCTTTCCCAGCATCTGTGGCTATGAGCTGCAATGCCCTGCACTGATTCATTTGCCTCAGCTTGGCCTGGCTGCAGAAAGACATTGATGTGACTTAGCATCACAAATCTTCAAGGCATCTCAACACAGAAAGGATGTACCAAGCCTTGAGTCACATCCTGTCCACAACGCAGCATCTGAGATCCACAGGCCAGGCCAAAGAAGAAGCGATTTGTTAAATTAATGAAATAGCCAGCAAAACAGATTAGAGGTCCAACAGTACTGTAAGCAAGCCAGATGTCTCTCAGGCTTGTTGGAGACAAGTTGTTGGAGCAAGCTGCATTGTGCCCATACTCAGCCTTGGTGGGACTTGCCCAAGTCCAAGGACAGCTTTAAGAAAATGTCTTCCCCTTTATCAAATGCAAGTGCATTTAACAATTGCATGATCCCACTCCCACCATGCTCTTGAGTGTCTTCCAAGCAAGGAGCAATGCTCCCTCCTCTCTCCCTGAACCGCCTGTAGGAGACATGGCCCAGAGCTAGTACCCACCTTAGTCCCTCCTAGGACTGGAGGCAGAAATGTTGTACCCAGGACAGCATCCTCTACTGCCCTCTCCTCCCTCTGCCTGGGTGCTGCCAGATTACACACCCATTTTGGGGGCGATGGACGTCAGCATCACAGCAGTGTCTGTCACAGACACATCAGGGTGGGCTTCTCTGATGAGCCAGGCACGTTTGTCACCATAAGACCTGTCAGTCAGTTGGCCTGGCAGTGTCTCACAGGGGCAAGGGGAGGTGCAGACTAGCACAGCTCACACTGAAACCTTTCCAGACCTGCCGCCAAGCAGCAGCACCTCCAGAGGCCCCCCTTCAAACAGGAGATCCACGAGAGCTACGTGCCAAACTGCAATAAGAAACGGAGGCTGCGAGTTGTGTAATATTTACATTTAATACAATCCACTGACATCTGACATTTTTCTGGTAAATTTTACGTGGGCCATAAACACTTCTGGATCACTGAGTAAATTTTAACTCCTCTGAAGGTCTTTTGTGCTGATGGTATCTGGAATGAAATATTTCTCTGCCTTTTCCTCCCAAACCTTGCCCATCCTCATCTCTTTGAGCACTGGGATCTGCCACGAGACTTCTTATGCATCCTCGGTGCACCAATGCTCTGAAGTATCCACCCTTTTTATATTTTCAGTGTGATATTCCCCGCTATTCGTTTCCCTCCATGGTGCAAACAGCAGGCACATGGCAAACCCAGCTTTCCTGCACCTCAGCAGCATCGTCCCTCGCTGGGGTTTGCAGGAGCCATCCCCTTGGTTCCAGCACTGCTACACTCCCACTTGGTGATTTGTACACAGCTGCCCTGTAAAGTAACAGTGTCACAAAGAGACACTCATTCAAAAACAGGGAAAGCAAATTAATAGTTGAGCAGCTAGTCCACCTCTGGTAATGAAACACAAAGCAGAGAGACAAGGAAAGCCTGAGTGAAATGCAAAGTCTCCAGGGTCTGTCTCAAATCCGTTCCCCTCAGACCTTGGAAGGAGGCCAGCAGAGCATCCCAGTATCTGAAACAGTATCCGACTCTGAAGTTCAGATCAATTTGCGCTCTGCAGCCTATTAACTTTTTGTTAATCCTCCCCACATTGTTTTACATCTTGCCTTCCATCAGGACAAGGAGGGTTGGTGGCAGTGCCAGGGTGACTAATGGCCAGTGCCCTCTCAAAACTGGGGGATGTTCAAGTTACAGGCAGGTGCGGGGCTTAATGGGCTCTGGCGAGGCTGCCAAGACGTAATTGCCATAAATCAGCCTGAGCCTTGTGGAGACAGTTCCCTGTGTTTTGAAGTCCATTTGCCCTTATTGCTTGTTCAGCTCCTTAATGCATTAATGATAAGATAGCAGGGGGAATACACAGCACAGCCTCCTCTCCACCCACAAAAATCCTGGAGCAGTGAATCAATGCTGCGCCTATCCACTCTGACCACGGAGGAGAGGAACACAGACAATGCTGGATGCAGGGGAGATCTTTTTCCAAAGGCTTCTTTGCAATCCCAGGAGAGGGTTAAGCATCTTTAAGGACTGTGAGGGCTGGATTGAAGAAATATCCCCCAGTTTTCCACAAGATTGCAGCAATTCTTCCCTTACTACTTGTCTGCATGCTTATATTTTCATTTGTGCCTGTCAATGCTGTTCAAACCCTTTTTTTGATTGAAATCTGCTGCATTAACAAAAAGAACAAAAAGAAAAAAAAAAAAAAACAAAAAAACAAGGAGAGTACCACTAAAGGACTGGAATGCTGGAATGTTTTTTCTTATGTCTGGCAAACTCAGTAAATTAGGTGTTAAGTGGTACTTCATGGCAAATAACTCGTCTCTAAATGGACCAAACTCTTGACCTTCAAGTAGCTGACAGTGTTGGGTCTCTGAGCTGATCCCAGACAGGCAGAGGACAACTGTGGGCAGCTTAGAGGACTGTCCTGATGCTCAGTGCCACCATCTCCTGCTGTCGGGGCACCCAGGGGTCATGGCACTGCTCATCAGCACGGGGCAGCTGTGTGGGAACTGGGGAAGTAGAGAAGCCATGATCCAGCCAGTGAAGCCACGGCAACCAAGGCTACCTACTTAATCCCAGGACTGATCAGTTCCTGGGAAGTTATTGGGCTTGCCTATAAATGAAAGAGCCCCAACACTGTGCACAAGCAGCAGCTCCCTTTGAGCTGGCTGAGTCTTGGCAGAGTTTTCTCCCCTCCACCCCCCTGATTAGTGCATTATAACTGCTTGACAAATTGCTGGTGCTCTATTGACACGTTTATGCCGCTGCTTTCTTCCCAGCCAGTCAAGAGGATCCTGGCTGCTGGTAACAGGCGCTCTTGGGCATTGCAAACACTGACTGATGCAAGCATCACCCTGTAAGAATGAAAAATGTAGACATCCATGCAGAGACTATCATCCTTCTGATGCTGACATTGTTTTTCATTCTGCCCCATCTCCTCTTTTTCATGTAAAAAAATTAGAAGCAGGAAAACCAGACAGAAAGGGCAAAGAGGTAAAAATCTCTGTCGGTCTGCTCTTCATTGCCTAGTGCAGATTAAGACAATGAACAGTTTCTACCCACATAAGAGTTAGAACAGTCAGAACAGTCAGCTTCCTCTGCCTGTCTTAGTCTGATGGCACATCTTGTCCCTATCCTTGTCACCAGTGCAAAGTAGGGGCCAGCCTGACCTGTACCAGAAAGCACAGCCCCAGCAGGAGAGCTGGGATGGATCTCAGTGTGGGCATAATCTAACTTGTCAGAATAACCCCTTCCCCAGCTCCTGCCCCCAGCTAGTGGAAAATGTGGTGAGCCTGGGAACTGGCTGTTCCTCAGGTATCAGCTGTGAAGCTGTCCCTGCACCCTCTCAACTTGCTTGGGAGAAGGATGACCAGTTGAGCTCTGCTTAGCTGCTACCAAAGAAGCAGATGAATAATGGGGTGAAGTCTGGGAGCCTATATTTTTTTTCTCTGGGGCAAAAGGCAGTCTTTATATCCTTGCTCTGTTTTTATTTTGAAATATTTTTAATCTACTGCCTCTTGGAAAACTTTATTCCCTTGATCAATTTGTGTTCTGAGTATTACAATGTCCCTAAAATGACTCTGCAAGCTGGTGTCACAGGTAGTAAAACTTATTTATTGACTCTGCTATCCATTACTGAATTGCATGTATTAACTCCTCACAATACTGTGGACCAGCTAGTTGGGTGGGTCCTTCCACAGAGGTCCATGTCTTTGGAAGTGAAGGTCAAGAGTTTTGTTCCTGCTGCTGTATATGTATAACTGGCTGTCACCCAGGGCTGGCTCCACTGGCGTGTGCCAACACACCACTACCTCTGCTGCTGCTGCCAGCAGAGCTACGTGGAAGTCAAGAGATGCTGCACAATTAGCAAGTGACAATCCCTCTGGCAGAGTGAAAAGCAGAGAAGTCCACTCATCATGGTGTGACGTCGGGTCCCCTCAAGGCATGACTCAGCTCAGAGGATCTGCTGCATCAGAACATGGGAATCAACAAGCCTTGGGCCACCAAAGATGTTGAGTTCAGAGGACCAAAGAGTTGCAGGCAGATGCTATAGCAGAGGGACAAATAGCCCTGCTTTGTTACAAACAAACAAACAAACCAACCAACAGTATAGAGAGATGGAAAAGGGTTATAACTTACCCACTGAACTCACTGCAGATGCAGATTTGTGCTGTTTAGTGCATGTTTGAGTGCTTTTCTAGCCTAGTGCTAAATAACCCAAGATTTTACTGGTCCCCTTAGGAGAGGATTTCGTAGTTCATGAAATGCCTCCATAAGGAACCATTTCTCATGCCTCCACCTGAATTTTCATTTGTGCAGTTTCATCCATTTCTCCCCATTATATAGTTCCCAGTCTTCCGTGGCCCTGGGGAATCTCCTCATTCCTAGGTGCCCAATCCTTCAAGTCCTTGGAGTCAGCAATTACGTTCCCCTGAGATGTCATTTATCTGAGTGATGTGCATTTAGTTACTTTAATCTTTCCCCATAAATCAGCTTGTTCAACTTTCTCTTTGTTTCCCATTTATGAGTTTTTCCCTCTCTGCCATCTTTCCAGTATTACTGAGGCATCTATAAGAGAATTTAACATCATATTTTCAGCCTTGTGGGGGAGGACCACCATTTTCCTGAACAATCATATGACATTTACTATAGGATAGGTATTTTCTAGGCTATGCAACTCACCACTACCATATACTTTTAATATCACTTATCACAGCTGGGTTCCTCTTTGCAGTACATATTTCCCATTAATTACCCACCACCACCTACTTCACTCCTTAAATTGGACAACAGGTTCTGGAATAGGTCCTAACTTGTGTTTTTGTGCATTACACCGGTCTGAATATTAGAGAACTATGTGAGCAGAAGATCATTAAACATCTGCTCATCTTGGCTTTCTTATGTCTTTCTTTGAGGCATCTAAAGCCAGGCTTGCCTAGTATCTCCAACAAGCCTGAAAATTTTGGCAGTTCCTGTGATCTTAACTGAGATGACTCTCTTCACAGATAAATACACACTTCTATTATTTTTTTCCAAGTGCAGAACTGAGACTGCAAAAAGGTCCACAGGTCACCATTCTCCTCAATTACAGGCAGCTGCTTGAAATAGATGCTTGGTCTGGAAGAGTCCAGCAAGCTTCTAATATATATTCACACAGGACAAGGCTCACTCCATCACTGTTGCAAGCACAGGACTTGTAGCACAGAAGACCAAAAGCTACACAAATAGCAATATGCTTCAAGTAAAGAGCAACGAAGGACACTACTAATGTCCTAAATCCCCACACCAGCAAGAAATTTGTCAGCTGAAAATGTCCAAATGAAAGATGGATCTCCATCCTTACAGTATTTCTAACTGTTCTTCGTTGTGTTTTGCCCAGATGACTTCAGTTATTTCATAAATCACTGCAGCTCCATGGAAGACAAGCAAGGCACCAAGACATGCCCTTGTTCTGAGATGAGCGATACTGAGTTGTCACTTGGCACAGAGGAAGAAGAAAAGACTTTTTTGATCCCCTGCTAGAGGTGGGAAGTCTAAAGCCATGTACTCAAACCTGTTCAAAGACATCAGAATAAGTGGCCTATACTTATTCTGCGCATTTGTAACCCCGCTTTGTGTTACCCTTATCTAGCAAAGCACATAAATATCTTATGCATGAGCACAGAGAAACAGAAGCAGGTTGATAAACATTGATAGCTCAGGGTCTGCTTCTCAAAATGTGGTTGTAATTTTTTTCCTTCTTTTGCTACACTGTAATGTACTTCATGTCTATGTACATATTTCTTCTGATCTGAAATTCCATAGAGAACATAATCATTTATACAGCAATAAAGCCAGTTTTTAGGCCAAGTGGTTTACATTTTACACAGACCAAATAGCTGCAAACAAGTATGATGGAAAACATAGATTATTATACTAAATTCTTGGGGCATTGACAAAAGTGCATCCCTTTCTGTGGAAATGTAGAATCATGGTTTATATGCTCATTGTATCATTGTTCAGGTTTCAAGAAGCCCAAAGGACATGGAATAACAACTTGTGTCTCTTCTTACAGAAACGACCGATTTCTTTCCACAGGAACGCAATCAGTAGAACAATGAAAATAATTCGTCAGATTAAAGTACTAATAAATCCTGTCCTGACAATTGGATGTTATC